>CM050173.1:67528565-67916065 GCA_027410445.1 Discoglossus pictus
CTGCAAGGAAGGCAGAGCTCAGCTTGACATCCAAAGGTACCAATGGCCTGACCTGATCAGTATATATGATGCAAAAATAGGGTCTGCTGTATACTATCCTGAAAAGTTATGAAACCAACAATGTGATTAGTGCTTTGAAGGATGAGTAAAGACACTATCTATATACTAGTAAAAAGAGAGAGGGACATATATGGAGGGAGGGAAATAAACTCTTTTTTAAATGCTACCACTCTTGTAACTGGTTATATAAAAACTACTTATAAAAAGGTCCTTATATGACAGATCAATTTTGTGTCTGCTTTATTACAACTTAGGAGTGTGCCAACTCAAGTTTTAGATTAATTGGTTTTAATTATTTTATAATGATTGTGTAGATTTTTTTAAACTATGTTTACATAGTAAGTGCAATGTTGTACAGGTTTTTCACATAATAATGCTTTATAGATTATACTATAGTAGTACACTAGATATTTTAAATGACTTCACAAAGACAAACTTTTGTTGCAAGATTTGCTCTCCATACAGTGTGGGACTATAGAACAGTACCTTGTCAGATGAAGAAAGAAGATCTAGGACATCACTGTACTTAAATCCTTCTTCCTTATGTAGAATACTCTGTAAATGAGAGCTTTTCAGGACAATACAAGCCAGGGTACAGGCTACTTCAACCTGTCAAGAGCCAGAACAAAGAATCAGAAACAATACATGTTAAAAAAGATTATGCACTGCTGTTATCTTGTATTTTACTGCAATAATTTATATTAATGACATATTAGAGTGAATTGTGGTTTCTAAAATATCATTAAAATATTCACTTTTAACTAATAATGCAGATACTTTTTAAACATCTGTTTCTGTAAAAAAAAATGTAAAGTTATATGGTTCTCCCAAAATGTATTTAATAGAGCAACACATATTTTTTGCAGAGAATAAAAGGAATTTAACATTAGGAAAACCTACAAATTATAGACACACAGGAGGAGTTTGACCTGTTAAATCAGAGTTAGTTGGTTGGAGCCTTGTTCTGTTTTTATAAATCATTCAGTAACATTTGCTTATCCAGCTATGCATTCAATTATACGTTGATTATTCAGATCAGTATGAATTTACACATTGTCTCACCCTTTGCATCACTTAAAAAGTAAGACCAAGAGGAGGAGCTAAAAATCACTTTAATTGGTTGGTGCAGTCTTATTATACAATAATAAAGCAATTCTCAGTGCCCTAGTTGACGAGTAAACCCTACCTAGCTATACTAATCACCAATCCCTAAAACATTGCGAGCAAACTGCTATGGGTTACTGCTGGGAGTGAACTTCACGACACAGACTTAAAGCAAGCCATAATCTACATTGAGTTTTGCACTGACAATAAATTACAAGTTATTCCCTGACACCCAAACCCTGTGCTAAAAAGACTTACGAATCACTCACAAATCAGGACTGTGCCATAATTAAAAAAGCAGAAGGATTTACGTGTACCAAACACCACTCACAAATGGTTTTAAAACCTTTGCTGAGTCTCCCAGAAGCATTTAAAGTGACAGTATAGCATAAAAAGCACTACAAAATGAGGTCATTTCAACATTATTTGACACTTAACTATCTGCCATCAACATATGTGTAATTAAAAAATATGATAAGTTGGTATTAATACAAAATACAGGGTAACAAACAACCCAGTACTCAAGGGGTTAATACATGTCACAAAACCACATTGCATAGGAACAAACACTCTAATGCATAATAAAATAAATATAACAAAACAATTACTTATATATATATATATATATATATATATATATATATATATATATATATATAAGAAATTAGGTTAGGGGCAGTTGTTCCTGCACTTCAGACTCATAAGATTTATGATGTTCACATTTCCTATTGGCTCCTAGAGCCATCTCATCTGTAAAGTTTGGTTTGGCTGCTTCCTGCACGGATATCTGTTGCGGCTACAAAGCAAATTTACAGATCTGACCTGACTGTTGTAATCTGGGGAGTGAATGATTTATTACAGCATTCATATATGCAGCATCATGGATGGATTCAAACACTCAGCAATGCCTAACTAAAATGTATGAAACTTCATGAGGAAAACACTTTTACCAAATATCAATAACTCACAAATGGTGAGTTCAGTGGCCTTTCAACTTATAGACCAATACTCTTTGTGTACCTTTATCTTAAGAGAACTATGACTTTTCAGAAGATGTAGAAGAGCTGGAAACGCCTCCTCCTCCACAATTTTCTCTTGCGTGACTGGATTGTTTATGTGAGCAACTCCTTTAAAAAAAACGATAATAAAAAAATGTCCATATTTTTAATAAACTGCTTATTGTAGCTTCTGTACTTGTAGACTAAAATATTAGTTCTAATGAAAGCACTGGTAGTTTAGCTGCCACGTTCCCACTGTTTGAACAAGTTCTTATTGTGAATTCAAACTCTCCTCCTATCTCAGGAATTCGATCTCTGAAAAGTAAATTGACTCTAAAGTGTATCACATTGAAACTTTATTCTTGCCCATCAGTTTTATTTATTTTACAAATTTGCAGTTCTTTGCTCTACAAACAGGTGTGGTGTCCTACAGATCTCAGTCATATCATCCATCAGAATTGAAGGCGGATTCAAAATCAAGAACCCTATCCATATAATGTAATATGTACAAAAAGAGATACATACCAATACACATGGTTCCCAAAGCTTTGATAATACTCAGTAGAGTTCCCACTGCAACTTTAGAGTTTCGTAGCAATCGAACCAGAGGCCCAATGCCATTCCCTGCACATATCTGATCCTGGTGGACTTTGCTGTCCTTGCTTAGGGCTATGATTGCCTCACCACCTTGGGGAGCAAAAAAATCAGAATGTTATATGTGAAGTTGAGTTACTGCTGTAGTGTCAGAGAAATGGAGACTTACCAACATATTGCATTTTATCGGAGGGAGACAAGAGCATATCAATGATAAAGTTATAGCCAATATGTTCTGCCATTGCTTTCTGTTGTTTCAGAGTTTGTCCTGCCAGAGCCCAAAGAGCTTTGCTTGCTTGTTCTCTGACCTCCAACTGAAACACCTGAAATGTGGAAACAATTATTATTATTATAAATTATATTTATTGTAGTAATTTGTTTGGCAAAATCAAGTTGGATTATTATTAAATAGTATGAATAAATAACTAACTATCACTTGTACTGGCTAATTTAATATAAGCTAACAATGACACTGGAATCAAATCCAAGTGATACAGATACTAGGTTAAGATTTGGATGAGCAATCCTTTCATTTGTAAAATGAGTTGGGATTTCCTGTCCTGCCTTCTGCCCTTGGAATGTGTCCCACACTGATTTTGTATACACTATTCTTGATTCTCTTCTCTTACTTTTCCATTTACTCTCCCCTCTTTTTTCAATTTTGTTTAATGAAAATGGTTGGCTTACATTTTTATGTTTTAGAATCCATTCATTGCTCCTCAACAGAAAACTTAGTACTCCACTCAAGGCGTCTGCCAGTGGATTGTGAATGGCCATAGTCAACTAGAAATCCATGCTTTCCATTGCACTACAGAGTCAATGTTCATTGATAATACAACATTTTGAATGTCCATAGTTAACTATAAGGCCAGTACGCTATCCACTGCACCAACTTTAATTTCTTATAAAATGTCCAACGCTGCAGATAAAAAAATATATTTTGAACTTAGTAAAACTATTAAATATTACTGTCAGCTTCAAACGTTCTATAATGCATGTTTTATCTATTACAAAAGTTTTCTCTTTTTGCACGTAAAATAACTTATATTCAAGTAAGACAACAGAAATTTAAAAGAAATAAGCCACATTAGCTGGACATTTGAATTTGAAGCAATTTGAAAGAAAATAAAGACTTGTGGAAAGCCTATTATATTTCTAACCTTATCTTGTTTTACATTTAAAAGGATAGGGTAAAAGCACAGTGTTGTTATAGTCCACTATTGTAACGGGACTTGAATATTAAATCCCCAGATTTCCGCTGGTATAGAAGGTAATATCCCACATCCCCCAGTAACCAGACGAAACACCGTTCAGGGAGTCAACTGAACTTTTTTAAATCCCCGCTCCAGCAGTAAACTGCCAACTGTCAACTTTTTTTTAAAAATGTTCTGCAATGCATTACACACACATACCCTTGGTTCTTAAAGTGGTACATATACATACATGATACATATTGAACCGAACAGATACAGGCATTTAAACAGCAGGGAGAAGGTTTAACTGAGGGCCCACAGGCAAATACATGAAAAATCCTTCACAACTATGTTTCAGTACAGAGGAAGAGAGAATGAGCCCTGCTTGGCTCACTTTAATGTAGTTTTTTTTACAGCAGAAACCACTTATTGTATTTTTCATATAAAAAAAACAACTTTATAATGTTTATAACGTGACATTTTCAATACATATTAATATGATTATTATATTAGTAGCCATGGTTTTTTTTTAATACAAAACCTAATCTTGGTTGTTACAGATTATAATTTACGAGATAAGGCAAATTGTATTAGCAACTATTTTCATTAACATTTTGTAGAATCCTATGCAGAAGTTTAAAAAAGAACCACATACAACGTATAAATCAACTCCAAAGGATTAATTGTCCATTACATAGGGTAAGTTTACATCTGTAAAATCCAATATTTTCCTATTCTGTGTAAATGACCTGTGTGAAGCCATGTATTTAGTAGTAACCTGCTATCTTGGCAACTTCTATAATAACATTACAAAAAAAAAAACTCTTACCTTGAGGAGCCTAGAAAGGTGCTTTGTCGTAGATTTGTCCAAAAACTCTTTTTGTACAGCAGCATTATGATCTGCAAGAGACTCCACTGCCATGGCAGCTTTCATCTGGATATTGATTTTTCTTCCGCTAAGAATCTTAATCAGGAAACCAATTGCATTTTCTTTTGAAATAGCGTCCTGGATTAATTTGTTCCCTCTGGCAACTTCTGCAATCGCAGTTGAAGCTGCACTTAACAAGACATCTGTAAAATCACAAGAAGAAAACAAAGTTACGTTTCCATATCATAAACTTGAAAAAGGATAGCCCTAAATCCATAAGCTGTAGAGTGTAATTTTCAGCAGAGAAAACAATAATTAAAATCATATTATTTGTCCTAAAATAATGAGACGATGTTTAAGTGATAACAATGTCATACAAACTGGATTTTAATACCTGACCCATATACAAACACATTCATCTGCTGAAGATACTTCTAGAACCTTTGTAATGGGTCAGCTTTTCAATGTATTGTGCTTAAAAGAGTCAATCTAAATTCTATACTTAAAATAACACTGAAAATAACAGAAACAACCATCTTTTTCAAACTGTAACAAGAAGTGCCACTCATCTCCCCAGACTCTGCAAGCAAAGGTAGGCAGCAGCAGGGAAGTCTTCGCAGACTTTGCCAGAGTTTGAAAACATGGGAGAAGCTTCATCTCAAATTATTTGGAAAAATAAGTAATTAATAAATACGTTTTTCATAAAAGCTTAACATTCATCAGTATACACTGAAAGGTTCTTTAAACTGATCTGTACTACGTAAGGTCCTCTGTCATGTTAAGCAGAGAAGAAGTTAAAAAAAAATAGTTTATAATTAGAAAACCGCTGATGCTTTTTCTAGACCCTGGATGCATCCATGATACATTGGTAGAAGCTGTGTGTGTGAGAGGGGTGTTTACATTTCTGGGTACTTGTGGTTCCTCATGATCCAGCTCTCAGGAAGGGATGTAACAAGGACAAAAAGGATTCCTCTATTCATAAACTAAGACTTCAAACATTCAGATTTTCCTTGAGGGAGTGTTGAAAATATATTCATTATGTATATGATATACATGGGTTCACTGGTGGTCCAGTATTTAGGATTCCGTTCTTTCATAGCTGCGACCTGGGTTTGATGCCAGTTAGAGAACCAAGAGGTAACACCACCCTGAAGCCATGCAGGGTTGGGCCTGGTCAGTACTTGGATGGGAGACCACTTATGAATACCGGGAGCTGTATGCTGTGGCCCACAGGAGAAAGAACTGGCAACCCACTCCAGTATCTCTGCCATGAAAACCAAGTGGGTCAGCATAACCATGGAAATAAAGCTGTGCCTGGTGTGTTACGATCCATGAAGTCACAGAGAGTCGGAAACAACTGAACTAAGGCAAACACAGTTGATATACATGCGTTTGTTGATGCCAAAAATGTAAAAGAAATATGTAGTCACTTTTTAAAGTAGAGGATTGCTTGGGGGATATGGCCCTAAATAAACCTTATAGATCCATAACACTAATAAAATATTTATACAGTGTTTTTGTTAGTGGTTTTTATTGATAACACTACAAAGTATGTAATTTACCTGATTTGGCTGACAAAAATTCCACAAGAAATGGAATACCACCCAGATCTTTGACAGCCTTTTGATTTGCTGGGTTTTTAATACATAACACTCGGATACAGTTTATAACATTAACAAGTACATCTTCTAACTCTTCATTGAGAAGTTCAACCAAAGGAGATATTCCATCCTAAGAAAACAATTAAGAAAACATTAAAACTTTCAGAGAACATTAATATGGAAGTGGTGTTGATAATATTAGGAAAATGAAGGCGCTCATCGCGTCATACCTGTAACTTTTGTGCCTCGCAATGAGCACCATTGGCGCTGCAGGGGAAGTTTGGGACTGCTGGGGGATGAATAAGGCTGCTGGGGGTAAGTGGTGTTACTGGGGGGGTTATGGGGCTCCTGGGAGGGGGGAAATTGTGGTGCTATGGCGCTGCTGGGGGGCTGAATGGTGCTACTGGAGTTGGGGCTGCTGGAGGGTCGGGGCTGAATGGGGCTGCTGGGAGGTGAATGGTGCTGCTGAATGGGGGTGAATGGGGGGCTTGGTGACTTAATGGGGCTGCTGGGGGTGAATGGTACTGCTGGGGGGCTGAATGGTGCTGCTGGGTGCTGTATTGGGCTGCTGAGGGGCTGAATGGTGTCCTGGGGGGTTGGGGGCTGAATTAGGCTGCTGAGGGTCTGAATGGTGTAACTGGGGTGTTGGGGGCTGCTGGGGCGAAAGGGGCTGCTGGGGGTGAGTGGTGTTACTGGGGGTTTGGAGCTGAATGGGGCTGCTGGGGGGTTGGGGGCTGAATGGGGCTTCTGAGGGGTGAATGGTACTGCTGGGGTGATGATTGGTGCAGTTGGGGTGGTGAATGGTGCTGCTTGGGGGTTATGGGGTTAAGTGGAGCTGCTGGAGGCTGAATGGTGCTGCTGTGGGGTTGGGATCTGAATTGTGGTGCCGGGGGGGCTGAATGGTGCTGCCGGGGAGTGCTTGGGGTGGTGAATGGGGTTGAGTGGAGCTGCTCGGGGGCTGAATGGTGCTACTGGGGGATTGGGGGCTGAATGGGGCTGCTGAGGGGTCGGGGGCTGAATGGGGCTGCTGGGGGGTTGGGAGCTGAATGGTGGTGCCGGAGGACTGAATGGTGCTGCTGCGGGGTGAATGGTGCTGCTGGGGGTGGGGGTGGGGTGAATGGTGCTGCTGGGGGGGTTAGGAGCTGAATGGTGGTGCCAGGGAGCTGAATGGTGGCTCTATGTGTTCTTTGTTTAACGTAATAAAAGCTTACCATTTCTGCTATTACACTTTGATTACCATCCACTTGGGCAATATCAGCCAGAATAACAGAGCATCGAGACTGTAGCTCAGGCTGTTGAGAGCGCAGTAATGTAATCAGAACAGGAATCGCTCCCGCTTCTACAATAGCCTTTGAAACTGGCACATGATAGGAAATGTTGCTCATAACTCCTGAAGCCAAGCACTCCAAGTTCACTTCTTCACTCTTCAAGAGTTCCACAAGACAGGGAATACTTCCTGTAATTAAGAAGTAGGCAGTGTAATAAACAAAATGTTATACAGAATGTCACTTGTCACTTGTTTGTTTCTATTTTAAAAACAGGATGGTTTAAAAACATTTTAAAATTATGATTTTATTTTTTTTAAACAACTTAACTTGATGGAAGAGGGAACTTACTCAGTAATACCCAGTCTGCTTTCAGGCCACTTTTCACAAAATGTAGGAGTCTGATGAACTAAAGCAGAGGTTCCTAACAGCTGGTTCTAGGATCTTATCCATCTGTCCTTGGGAGCAAGTATGTTATCACTACCACTAGACACAGTTATGGTTAGATTACTGATGAAATGTTCTGCAGCTATTAAAATGCACTTTGTTAAAATGTGTGAGCAACTAGATGAAAATTAAGTGTGTCACATATGGCATTACCCTGTTCAAAATGTTCAGGATTTCAAAAGGGGTGGCCCCATTGGAAGGTAACTGGTCCGACACCTATCAAAAAGGTTGGAGAACACTTAGAGAACCTCCCCAACCCTTTGTTATCTTCTGGAGCGTGTGTATTTAGATTTGACATCTACCATGGTTATCCAATGTTTTTTTTTTGTACATATGGCTATGTGTGTTCTCTCTCATAAACTTGTATGTGTTCCCTGCTCTTGTAACTCATTAAAATGTATCCAATCATAATAATAGTCTGACTATCCACTGGAAGTCCATGCCAAACAAAGATGTCATTATCCAGATATAGAAGCCTTATAACACTGATCTAAAACCACACATTGTACCCGAAAGAGTATTACTGCGCAACTGGCAGTAGTAAATAATTACAAAAAATTACAAGTTCACCAAAGTTATATCTCTATGGTTGGTGATGACATTGTACAGTTTTATTTAGGTGTACAAACCTAAATAGTTTTCCTTGTTAAATCTCCACTATACTAATGCATACACTTTTAATGTAGGTTTGAATAAAGAGTTTGCAACTGACAAAACTCAGGTTAACTTAACATTTTTGTCACAATCTGCTGCAATACACAGATCTTATAGTAAAAAAGGCCACGGACCGTAGACAAAATAACTTACACCTAGCATGCTGAAAGACATATCAGCCGTTAATGAAAAGTTTGCAATTATTACTATTTAATATTCTTATTATTTGTTCACCTCTGGGGGGGTTGACACATTGGCCTTTCCCCTCCTATATTTAGGAGCATGTGCTGCACCACATGAATCAATAAAGAGCTGCTGGCCTAGCCATGGCCACTAACGGAAATTCAAAACTTGCACTCTGTGCAATGGAAGGAGAGAGAGAGGGAGAGAGACCAGCAGGGTCGCCTTCCAAATGGATTCAGAGGGAAATTTAATTTAATTTTTTTATTAAACTGGATTAATAGGGCTCTCAGTTTGCTTGAAGCAACATATACTTATTACAGCAGTTATTTTTAAACAAATGTCTTTGAGGAAGGGAAGGATTTTAGTTATCTCACCTGCTTCATAAACTTTCTCCCAATATTTTTCTTTCAAAACACAGAGAACTTCCAAGCACCTTGCAGACATTTCCCTTCTATGTGCATCTTTACATTTCAGCATTTCTAATAGAAAAATACATGAATAAATAACACAAGACCACATTCAAAGTCCAAAATAATTTTTAAAGGATTACTGCAAGATGAAAATATATGTCTGACTAACAGCATTATTGCAGGAGAAAAACTACCTGAAATGAAAAAAAGAATAGCTCAGCTGCTAAAAGTGTAAAATAACTTAGGACTTTATTACTAAACATATATGTTGCAGCCACAGTGTATAGGTGACAATCAATATATATATATATATATCTGGCTCATGTGGCAAGGACACTGTATCCTGTCTTCAGGTGGCATCCCACAACAGTCCTCCCACTATCTTCCAGGAACTATGGTGACCTGAGTATGGCAAGATTCCTCCAATGTGTTTCACTAGTAGAAGTACTTGCTTCGTCAGAGAGCTCCATGACAAAGCAAGGCTGTTACTCCTGAAATGCCTTGGAGGAATCTTGCCACTCCCCTGAAGTTCAAGCAGCTATGGGAATTGCAAAACAGTTCTGATCAGAAGCTTTGTTTACTTCTAACAGAAAGACCCTATTAAATAATTTTTATTTAATTTGTGACTTTTTGATACCTGAAAGAGTACTGTTTTCAGAGGCATTTGCCATTTATTTGTAATTGCATTATTAGGCATAGGAAATTGTTGTATGCTAGCTGATACCTCCATTGGACCATGGAGTTGTCCATGATATTTTGATTTGATACCTTTTTATTGTTGTTATTCAAGTAGATATATCAGTGATGGTGAGGGTTGCAAGTATTAGAGGAGTGTTTACATTAATGTAGAAATATGTCTTGCAATTATTTTGTTAGTTGTCTAGGTGATGTCCAATTCAGAGCATGGGGTAGGCATGTGGTGCTAAATTACAAAACAGGTCTGCCAACCCTCTCATTCCTCCACCATCCCTCACTCCACGGTTCAGTAGATTAGTACATACACTCAGGCTTCGAGCTATCAGAAAGTGCTCAAAGTAGAAAAGATGGGAATTTGTAATATACAAACTAATGTAAGACTTTATGTTCATGGCTATCACAACTCCTAATGTTGTTTGTTACATACTTTTAGATTTTTCCTTTAACACTCTTTGCCAACGATGCCATGTTTACACAATCCCTTCCTTCCCCATACGATGATATAGTGTGAAGACAAAGTAAAAATTATTTAGGTACATTAAGTTTTGCAAGTAGAGATTCTGGCTGTAACCCAGTTGAGCGGTCTGCTTAAATATATTCAAATGTGTTCTAAATACACTCTTCCAAGGAGAAGCAGATGCTTGGTCTTTGCAGTATCTGCTGTGATCTGAAGCTCTATGCAGAGTAAAATTGTTAAGGGCCACTGAAGTCACCAGAAGTGGGGTGCACCACCAGCGAGTGTAACAAAGTGTGTGGAAAAGTAGTTTCAAATACGTGTGTAGTTATGCATTTAAAACAAATTATTTGAACAAAGTCAAAGGTAAGTGTTAAAAGTTAAAACTGGAAATTGAAGTCATGACTTCTTATACTGGTCGAGAATTACTTTTACCTCTAAGTCACATCTCTCAATGATAAAGAGTGCAGAAATCAATAAAGCGAAAAAACAATCCTTGTGTGACATATTTTAGGCATGTACTGAGTTACCAGGAACCTTTTATATATAAACTAGCGACTTGCCTGTTAAAAATGACGGGGCAATAAAAAAGGTTTTGAAATGCAGTTTGTCACACAATGTTAGTGTCCTGTGTGCCTCAACTATATGGACCCCTATAGCACACTAATAAACGCATGTAATAACACTATAAGTGCCATGAGGGTCATCCAGGACCCTCATGACCCAAAGTGTAAGCGCTACACTATTTTAACCCGGTCTCTTATGGGGGTCTATCCAGACCCTCATAAGCCTCTATTTAACCCCATTAGTCCCATAAGGGTATTTAAAGACCCTCATGGGACAGTTAGAAGCCTAACATTACCCCGTAAGTGCTATGAGGGTTCTTCAGTACCCTCAAGACACTAAGTACAAACACTAGACTGCACTAAACCCACCCCAATAAACCATTAAATCTAAACTAATACCCCTCTACACTAACCTATTAACACCTACACTACCTACCCCCTAATAAACCCCCCACCACTCTAATTCTCTCTCTAAAAAAAAAAACCTAAGTCACAAAAAATAAAAAAGGAACATTACAGAAAAAAATAAAAAATACATTAAACCCCCCCAATAAAAAAAATTACACACCTGAAAAGGAAATACATATAGAATACATACAATACAATACAAATAAAATACAATACCCCCTATCTATCTAACATACAATCAATCCTATCTATCTAAAATACATACCCTTATCTAACATGCTAGCAAGGAGCGCCTTTGGCAACAACTGCGGACCTTGCAAACAAATACGAGACACGTTACGACCAATTACGACCTCGCAAAAATCGTCCGCAACCCGCGCACATAAAAAACATGAAAAATACAATAAATATACACAACAAATACATAAAAAGCTTACCTACAGGAAGAGGGGGCATCCAGGACCTCAAAAACTGAAGTTACACCTCAATTTAACTCAAAATAAAAGAGTTTAGACACTGAAAAATTCTCTAAGCGAGAGAGAAAATGGGCGCCGAAAAAAACGAAAAAGAGGCTACAGCAGTCTATAGACGCAAAACACCACCAAACACCTACAGAATTTCCGAAAAAGACATACGAGATTCAAAAACAAGGACGCAACCCGCGCGACCCCAAACACATTAGAAACACAATAAATACACACAACAAGCATATAAAAAGCTTACCCACAGCAAGGTGGTGAGCCCAGGACCACTGCAAGTGAAGTTAAACCTCGATTTAAGTACAAATTTCTGAGTTTAAACACCCGAAAATAACCTAAGCGAGAGAAAAAATGGCCGCCGAACAAAACGAAAACGAGGCTAAAGGACCCTAAACACGCAGAACACCATTATAAACACGCAAAACACCACCAAACAACTACGGATATTCTGGAAAAATCGGACGACATTTAAAACGAAGGACGCTAAATCAGCCACAGCCGCATACCACACATTAGCCGCCATTTTAGAACAATAACTTATACAATGCGGAAGTACACAGCTACGCTAACGGATTTGTCTCTGTCACAACCTACAATGATGATGGAGTATAGAGAATCCTAGTTCTCTTATCTCCTGTAGGTTTTAGACCTAAGATTTGGATGACTCAGACCAATGGACCTTCCTTGTGGATGCAAGAGCATAAGTCCCAGCTTTTGGTAGTGTGCCTGGGAAGAACCTGGCATGGAGTCAGAAACGATCTCCTCTGCCAGCATATGCCCTTGGGTCAATAATACACCTGCACACAAAGTCTTGATGAAAATTATGAACAACTTCTTTATTTTTACACAAGTATTTAAACACCTCACAAAAACAGTACAGGGAGTGGCTACCCCTTTGTCCAACCATTATCTTCCTCTTGGCCAATGGGGTAATCTCCAGCGTAATTTGATTACCTCTAGCCAATGGACTAGAGGTAAGCTCTGGGAACTTCCAGACCCCTCCCCTGGGCCGCCCACTAGATGTGGCTAACAGAGTCATTTGGATGCTGGCAGTCAAGAGAGACACATCTCCCTGTCCTCTGGACTTTGCTCTGACTCTCTGAGTGAGAATACCTGTAGACCCCCTGGAGAGATGGTGCCTCAATGTCTGTATTGACCCCATTGTTCCTGACTTAAGTATGTGTACTTAAAGGATTAACCTTGGTGGCCAGCTGGGGTCCTTCTCCTGTTGCAAGATGTATGTGGCAATGTATCCAGCATGACTACCCCATACTATCATATACATATGTGTACATATTCCACACACTGTCAGTCTATTTAAGTACAAGCGTAAAAGCGCACCCCACATAAAACCACCTAATGTCCTCATAGTATATGGGATTGGGGCAGGGTTTCCACATCAATCCATCTCATGCATTATGATGACTTTTATTGATGGTGATGGGAACCCTGCTCATTTCCTTAGACAATAATCATAATAATATAACAGTATAACCGTATAACAGTATAACAGGGTGTCTGGGAGCCCCAAACCCCCAGGTATCGTCTCTTGTGTCAACAGCCTGTGACAGACATCTGTCCAAGTCCCAGATGACTGCCAATCACAAAATGGCCCCAGCATAGTTCACACCCAAATCCAATATGGCCACTGGCTGATTCATGACAGTCTCCACAGCAGCTCCACAGCACTAATGCTGCAACAACATCAAAACAGATTGCCAGCTCTTCAACAGAATATATTACTTCAAAATAGGTAAAGTATATTACTTTATTAATCTATTATTTATTCTATTATTACACACCAAACAGCATTAGCTCACTTACAATTTCATTGCCGTCATTTTTTGACGGGCAATTCGCTAGTATATATATATATAAGACCAAGTTAATTACATGGTAGTCGTGGTAGTCCCTTTGCCTCTTCCCATGGGAGGTGCCCTCATCAGCCTTCATAAGCATCTTCCTTCCATACCTCAGTCTGTGCCAGCAAGGTATTTCCCTGCGCTCTCCTGTTTTTGACTTCTCCAAACTTCAAGCAAGTATCTAGTTCCTTTTTGGCCTTTTCTACTGATTATGCAACCTTAGCTTTCTAACAATCCCTGCAGTGCAGACTCTGGCTCCTTTCTCATGTTTGCAAGGGCATTCCCATCTCTGGGGTGCAATGGTTCCAACCGCCTGTGTTCAACCTTGCATCCACTTAGCTGCTTTATTGCCTTTATCCAAGTAAGCTTTTCAACTTTTCTTTAGCTCTCCATAATGGGTTTCGGCCCCAAAACTGCATCCTTGCTTATGTACAAGATTATTCCTTTTTGACTTTCCCAAGCCCGCTCTGCAGTTTTCTACCCAAATCTACTAAGCTTCCTGACCTTCCTTACAACCACTATAGCAGGTCTTGACCCAAATCTACTATGTAGCGACCTTGTCCGCATCCAAGGTTATACCTTTTGGCTTTCGCAAGCACACCTTTGCAGGTTTTGGCCCAAAGCTGCTAAGCTTAGAATTGCTTAGGCTTTCCATAAGTCTTACATCAGCTCTTGCTAAGCATCATCTGACACACACTTTCCATAAGTCCTAATCGTCCTAGTAAGGCACCACCGCGATCATGCTTTCCGAAGTCCTAAATCAGCCTTCGCCATGCATGGTCGATCATGCTTTCCATAAGTGCTATATCAGACTTCGATACGCATTGCCGACTACGCATTCCATAAGGCCTAAGTTAGCCATGAGAAGTCGCTGCTAATACAAAATCAGCTATCCTTGCCTTCACATAAGGATTCATCTGTCCCTCTAAGCAGGCTGGGTGTATGGTGGAACTTGCACACATTTCAGCCACCTCTAGAATCGATTCAGCTACCTCTCACCGTAAGAGAGGGAGCCAACCACAAATGTGTGTGTGCGTGCGGACAAAAATATCTAAAAAAAAAACTTAGCACGCAGACAGACTGCTTTACATCAGCCTGCAAGAAAATATTTCATAGAGTCGCATTATGCTTCAGAAAAATATTTAAGAGAAAGCAATGCAAAGTTTAGAAACCCTGGCTCCCAGGAATGTCTACCCCTATCTAGGGCTATACAAAGAAGAACTAAAATTAAAATATTTAAGACAACTCTTGATCAGTTAAAAAAGTAAACTACCTTCCCACATGATTTCCAAGCCCCTACCAAATGGCGCACAGAAGTTGTGGTGAATTTCATGTCCCTTGTCATATTTTCTCATAGGCAAGCTTAGATTTTGCTAAGAAAAATATATGTTTTTTAAATTATTTTAAACTTGTTTTTTTATCAGTGACAATATGAATTTGCAAAAACTCCCACCAACCTAATTTAGTGTTCATTTTTGTTCAACTACTTTTTATGTACAATGAAAATAATGAAATGATTATATACAATGAAAAATTGTTTGGTTATTAGTATAAATAGGCAGGAAAAGTATTAAAAAATAGTTATTAAATAGAAAACATAAATAAATGTTGATGCCTTTGCTGACGCCTGAAAGAATCAATGTAAACTGGTAGAGGTTGTATTGTGGGTGACGGTGGGGTTTACAGTCTGCATTTGAGCATGTGAAGTGAAGGGAGTAGGTGTCACATTCCAAAAGATTTACATTTTTAATAAGTCCACCTCCCTTTCCCTCCTCCCCCATTTTTTCACAAGTAAAGACAAGTACATCCCTCAGGCTTCAAGATGTCTGGAATGGATGAAACCAGACAAGATGGAATCTTTTACATATAAACAGAGCTTAACAGTTCTGGATTTCCTCTAAAAATATTAGGTTCATAAATTTAACATGCGCTACTGTTGTTGGTTTGTTACATGTTTCACAAACGTGATTTTTTTTTAAGCTATTGTAATCATTTAAAAACTACAAGTAAGTATTCACAGTAAATAAAAATGTCCAATAAAATCATTCTATGAATATAATCCAAAACATACCTACAAGATGTTGCCACACATTGAGTTCTGGAATCTGCAAATCAATAATATATTGCAAAATTTGCGTGTGAAAATACAGAACAGCTAAATGAATAATATTGTTGTCCATGCTGTCTTCTTCTCTCCAGTTAGCACCAAGAGATAATAGAAACTTTAAGGCATCAAGTGCCCCAGATGTGGCTGTGAGTAACAGTGGTGTCGATCGATATCTAAGGGTGGAGAAAAATAATAATTGAAGCATTATAGAAAATGACATATAAATGTGTTATTTCATGTTTACATTTCATTATTCCCAAACACAAACAAACATATGTACACACAAATATTATATAAACTCATCCTCATAAAATCTACTACACCAGCTAAGGAACCGTCCCCACGCTGATGAGAGGCAGTAAACTTGTAACAGCTATGGGTGGGATTCCTAGCTTGTGTATAATCCAACTTTAGCTTTGCTCAAAGCTGTGTGATATAGCAGGCATATGCTTAAGGGAAGCCATGTTTAAAATTGTAATGGATGGCAAGAGCAAAGCCTTTGAGGGCACATTTGCATTTCCCTGCCAAGGTTCACAGAATGCACTGTAATAACTGTATTTCTCGGAATTCTGGGCATGAAACAACTTTTTTCAACTTGTTTTAGACATTCAAAAGTGAAAAAAAATGTATTTACTATATATGTATGCAAACACACAAAATATATGTTAACAAGAAAAGACTTAATGACCTACAGGTATAGCTTAAACCAGTGATTCTCAGCCATTTTAATCTGGAAACCGGCTGTTACCTCCCAATGCTAGTGAGGAACACATTTGAAATCTACCATATTTACAGGTGATACTACATGGGACACACTACATTTTCATGTAATTTTCACTGAATTAAAAGAGTGCATTTCAACTGCTGAGAAGTTCCATGATAATAAATCTAAAACTATGAATAATGACAGTGTTATATATAAATTCCATACCTCGCTCTATTTGACTCACTTCTAGTCTTCAGATATTTAAATGCTCTCTGAAAACTCCATTTACTCAGACGCATACCACCTACCTCATTAACCCCACTATTATCTTAGAACAAGATTATCTATTCTGGCTCTTGCACCTTTCTGCCTATAAATAAAAGATCTATTCATCAAGCAGTCCCTTCACCTAATGTCTGTACAACCTCTATTACTTCTTAGATTGTAAACTCTCACAGGAGCACATCCTTCATCCCCTTATATGTATCTGTACCAATATGTCTGTACAAATATGCCGTTTTGTCTTATTTTTTACTGTCATCAAATGGAACAGAACATGGATGGAATTTTACATGTACATTTATCTAGGTCTACTGTACCCCTGGTGCTATAGAATATGTTGGCCCTCTGCAAATAATTATAATAATAATAAAGTGCTCGGCTATCCTCATCCCTGGGGATCAGTAGATTAGGATTTAGTGACTTGCACCATTTATAGAAGTGACTATATATACATATATAGTTGTGAGCATGCGGGCCGTTGCTCACGCTTGCGGGCTCGCATAGCAAGCCGCGGCCCTTGCGCAGCGAGCCGCGGCCCTTGCGCAGCGAGCCGCGGCCCTCGCACAGCGAGGGCAGCGGGCGAGGGCCTCAGTTGCTGGCATGGAGCGCCGACGAGGGCCTCAGTTGCTGGCATAGAGCGCCGAAGGCGCTCCATGCCAGCAACTGCGACCCTCGCAAACTTTACGTTGCAACGCAAACAACACGACACACCAATTACGACCCTCTCAAACTTTGCCTCGCAACGCAAACAACATACGACACACGTTAACACACATTACGACCTCGCAACACTCTGACACAATTAGCGAACATTACAAAATTCAAAACACAATACATACACACAGCACATACATAAAAAACTTACCTACAGCAACAGGGAGCATCCAGGACCTCAAAAAAACAACTTACACCTTCAGTTTACTCAAAATAAAAGAGTTTACACACTAAAAAATTTGATAAGCGACAGAAAAAATGGCCACCGAACAAAACGAAAACGAGGCTACAAACGCAAACACCATACGAGACACGTTAGCACACTTTACGACCTCGCAAAAATCTGACGCAACACGCGAACATAAAAACATTTAAAACACAATAAATACACACAACACACACATAAAAAGCTTACCTACAGCAAGAGGAACCATCCAGGACCTAAAAAAAAACAACTTACACCTTCAGTTAAATAAAAATAAAAAACTTTAGACACTAATAAAATCGCTAAGCGAGAGAAAAAATGGCAGACGAACAAAACGAAAATGAGGCTACAGCACTCTAAACACGGAAAACACCACAACACACTCGCAAGACACCACAAGAAACTCGCAAAACACCACAAAACACCTACGGATAATCCGCGAAGACGCATACCACAGATTACCCGCCATTTTACGCCAATGCGGAGGTACACCACTACGCTAACGGTTTCGTCTCGCCCACGCACAGTATTACACTGCACACATTCACCACGCTTACACAGCAGCTCCACACCACTAATGCTGCAGCAACATCAAAACACATTGACTGCTCTTCAACACAATGCTTCAAAATAGGTAAAGTATATTCATTTATTAGTGTATTACATATTTCATTATTACATTACACACCAAACAGCATTAGCTACCTTACAATTTCATTGCCGTCATTTTTTGACGGGCAATTCACTAGTATATATATATATATATATATATATATATATATATATATATATATATAGTGGATATAAAAAGTCTACAGACCCCTGTTAAAATGTCAGGTTTCTGTGCTGTAAAAAATGAGACAAAGATAAATCATTTCAGAACTTTTTCCACCTTTAATGTGACCTATAAACTGTACAACTCAATTGAAAAACAAACTGAAATCTTTTAGGTAGAGGGAAGAAAAAATATAAAAATAAAATAATATGGTTGCATAAGTATGCACACCCTTAAACTAATACTTTGTTGAAGCACCTTTTGATTGTATTACAGCACTCAGTCTATTTGGGTATGAGTCTATCAGCATGGCACATTTTAACTTGGCAAGATTTGCCCACTCTTCTATGCAAAAACACTCCAAATCTGTCAGATTGCAAGGGCATCTCCTGTGCACAGCCCTCTTCAGATCATCCCACAGATTTTCAATCGGATTCAGGTCTGGGTCTGGCTGGGCCATTCCAAAACTTTAATCTTCTTCTGGTGATTTGGATGTATGCTTTGGGTCGTTGTCATGCTGAAAGATGTAGTTCCTCTTCATGTTCAGCTTTCTAGCAGAAGGTTTTGTGCCAATATTGACTGGTATTTGGAACTGTTCATAATTCCCTCAATCTTAACTAAGGCCCCAGTTCCAGCTGAAGAAAATCAGTCCAAAGCATGATCCTGCCACCACCATGCTTCACTGTGGGTATGGTGTTCTTTTGGTGATGTGCAGTGTTGTTTTTGCGCCAAACATATCTTTTGGAATTATGGCCAAAAAGTTCAACCTTGGTTTCATCAGACCATAACACCTTTTCCCACATGCTGTTGGGAGACTTCAGATGTGTTTTTGCAAAATGTAGCCTGGCTTGGATGTTTTTCTTCGTAAGAAAAGGCTTTCGTCTTGCCACTCTACCCCATAGCCCAGACATATCAAGAATACGGGAGATTGTTGTCACATATACCACACAGCCAGTACTTGCCAGATATTCCTGCAGCTCCTTTAATGTTGCTGTAGGCATCTTGGTAGCCTCCCAGACCAGTTTTCTCCTAGTCTTTTCATCAGTTTTGGAGGGAGCTCCAGTTCTTGGTAATGTCACTGTTGTGCCATATTTTCTCCACTTGATGATGACTGTCTTCACTGTGTTCCATGGCATATCTAATGCCTTGGAAATTCTTTTGTACCCTTCTCCTGACTAATACCTTTTAACAATGAGATCCCTCTGATGCTTTGGAAGCTCTCTGTGGACCATGGCTTTTGCTGTGGGATGCGACTAAGAAAATTTCAGGAAAGACCAACTAGAGCAGCTGAACTTTATTTGGGATTAATCAGAGGCACTTTAAATGATGTCAGGTGTATGCACAGAAACCTGACATTTTAACAGGGGTGTGTAGGCTTTTTATATCCACTGTATATATACACACATACACACAGCGCTAGAAATATAAGCTTTACACACAGTATGTTAAACTGCCTATAATATATGTAATATATATGGTGGTATTATATTTTTTCCATCATTGTGGTTTTTAGTGTCATTATCAAATCCAACTTACTCAGCAGATGTTTCCATTTCCAACAGAGCAGGATCCTTCCTATACAGAACTCTAATACAGGGAATTGCATTATAAAAAGCAGCATAATGCATTGCCATCCATCCTCGTTTGTCACATAACGTGTAATCTGCATTCAGAGCAAGAAGGCAGGAGAGGACTCCGAGAGAGCTGCACTGGGCAGCCAGGTGTAGAGCTGTTGGTCCTGCAGTAAAGATATATGTGATGTCAGGGACAGACATAAAGTACAACAGAAATAAATACATTTATTAGTGATTGTGCTTGTGATGCAATCTGCCATACAGATAAATACTATATAACCCCTTATATATTATTTGTTTTTGGAGTAGAGACCATCTACTAACACAGGTATACTCTTTAGGTTTGATATGCCTGTGAGTTGCATGCTTCATAATAAACTGATCTTTACAAGACATACATAATGAGGAGATTTCTTCCACCCCTGTATGAATATTTATGTACTATAGAACTTAAATAAACGTAGATACATTACATTGTAAAAAGAGAGAGATCAATAAACCAATTTGGGAGCTGTTTAGGTTCCATGTGTCATACTATAAAGATAACATGGTGGTTAAAGCAACTATTTTTGCTAAGGAAGATTTTGACGTTCAAATCCCACCAGTTCTCTCTTTCTTTTTCCATTTTTGTTTAAAAAATAGTTTTATTTAGTTCATGGGAATAAAACCGAAATAAGTTGTAATTGGTGGGAATGAGAACAATATGTGTGTTGTAATGCATAATCATTTGAACTAAATAAAAATGTGTAAGTGTAAAAAAAAGGAAAGCTGGGTTCATGAAACCTCTATGTAAGAGGTAATGGCTACTGTCTGTCAGTCTCCCTCCGCATCATAAAGAATGTTCTTTTGTGCATGTCAAAAGATCAATATGGCACCAGATGCTATTCCTTTTTGAGTTGCAAATAGCTAGAGACAATCTTTGCAGTTCTAGACCTAACGCAATCAACCTCTATATCAGTATACAACTTACCCATTTTTTCAATAGCAGTTTCTGAATTCTGTTGGCCAGGTTTTCCTAGAACACAAAACATCATCATACAAAATGTTTAAAGACAGCCTACCTGTCTAGTGATGTTTTTGTGTTCCAATGCATAGTTTACTGGGATTATGTCTCAAATTCTTGTAAACCCCAAAGTGGAACAAGGAATATCCTATAAAAATAGGTATTGAGCCATATGAATGAACTTCTTAGTTTTTAGCTATGCTAACTTTTACTAGGCCTCACACTTCATTTTATTACATTATAGAGAAAACAAACGGGTTGAGAGAGAGAGAGAGTCCATAGACTCATAGTGATGTTTAAAATGATATAGAAGATGTCATTAAATTGAGACATTAAAAATCACTAAATCCAAAATTGAATGCAGACAGGTATCAATAGAATAAATGTAAGGCATTACTGAGAGGACTGGTTTAACCATGAACATGAATTCTGGCACAAAGGAGATTATACTTCCCTGGATGTAAGAATGTTATAAACAAATTGTACGTCACGTGAAGATTACCTTGACTTGAAACATTATCACTGCGTCTTAGGTTTAAATTCAAACCAGCTTTGGCTAGTTGAGAAACAATCCCCGCACGACTATGCATAGCTGCATGGTGGATAACAGCATAGCCGGTGTCATCAGTGCTCATGAGTCCAGAAATAGGCATTTTACGGCAGAATGTATAGACAATTGCAGCTAGTCCTCGCTCAGCAGCAGATTTTAATCCAAATGGTACATTCTAAAATACCAAGAGAAATTGCACTTAATGTATCACTTTTACAAAGTCACTCCTACAGAAAAGCCAATGTTTGCCAAACTAGATACTTCTAATCCTCACACAGCACCTGCTCAACAAGTGCATCCAGAACATTATCACCCACACCCTGACAGTAGCCAACTTATTCTCACCAAGTCAATACTAAACATGAAGTTGCCTCTTGTGACCTGCTCACTCCCTGAGAACAGACCTCCATTGCACTGCACTTCAGGTCTTCTGCTCCTCTTTTTAGGTATTTCAGTGTACTGCCTCCTGGACATGGATCACATTGGGCATGGATCTCCACCAAGTCCGTCCATAACAGCACCCAAATAACGTCTGGGAAGCAGCCAACCGTTATTTCCCTAAGCTACCCTCAAAGTCAGGCTGACTATTGTCCTACTCTGTAACCTATCAATTTTCATCATGTCCACACTGAATTAAAACAATCATACACTGATCATCACATATTTATGGGAGAGCTGCCCACATACTACCAAGTCCCCAAAAGAAGCAAACTTCCCCTCAACAGTCACACCAGGACAATAATGGTTTACTCTCATAAAGTTAGAAATGGACAGCAAACAGTCTATCCTCACCATGTCACTTCTGTAAACCAGTCACACTGCTCTCAAGTTCCCAAGGAGAGCAACTCACTTCTCATGTTGTACACCTCTCTTACAGAGAAATCAATTGATCCTTACCTATTGCCTCCTGAACAGCAATAAGGCTATTTTGGACTGCAAGCAATCAGTCTTGAAATTAATCCATCAAAGCAGACTGTCTTTATTTGCCCAGCCATGACATTTAATCTTCATCAACTTCCTCACAGAAGCAGCAGGCAAATCTTCTCTAAATCACTTATGTATTTTGATCTGCCTATATAACATTACTACCACCCACTCTTTATCTATATTGAAGCCAGTCAACCATCACTAGACTGTAGTGACCATATTCTGCCTTCTGCAGTCTCCTATATTGTAGTTGCCAACTCCTCACTAAGCCTTCACATGTAATGCATATGTACTGCTGCCATCCAGTCATCATGGACACTGCACCACAACACTTTTTCTCCTCATTTTGTCCCCATGTGTAGTCACTTCTTCACACTGTGTCCTGACATGCAACAGTTTGTCACTTCTTAGACAGTCACTGGTGCAAGCAGCCACCACTTTTATATGGCCAACTTCTGCTTATGGATAGACCTCTGCCAGCCATGCATCAGCTAACAATCGCTAAGCAGCAGACATCATCTTATCACCTAGTAAACCTTTCTCATCAGTCATTCCAGTCTGGATAACCGCTTCTCACTTAGTCTCTATGAATTCAGCAAGCTTCTAGCCATAAACCAAAAGTCCTTAGTTTCTTTATATCATACCTTGCATTTAATGGCTTTTTTATAACCAAATCTCTTCTTGAACTGATCATGAAGCTGGACATCAGTTAATGGAAGCCTTCTAGGTTTCAGATCGGAAATTATGCCATTTATTGCTCCCCACCATTGTTTTTTTAGCATTGGTTGATAATAATCTTCTAGCTGCACTGCAATGGCATAGTAACTAAAGCCAAAAATAAATGAAAAAAATCAGCGTAAACTCATTGCTATTTCCATTTTATATATAACCAAAACGTTCATATTAGAAAGGGACATAGAAAGTTTCTGGATTTCACTAGGATTATAGTCTACCTCTGTATCTGTTTACTTTATTTTATTAAGACATGTTCAGAAATTGTTGTTTTTTATTGCCAAAATGATACAAATGGTACTTGCTTGGGTCTGGCCTTTGTAGCCCAGGAAGATACAGTACGATTGTACTGGGTTTGCAGTGTGACCCAATCAGGTACTATTTGTATGATTTTAGGTACCACATGGAAAATAGAAGACCTAAGACTCTATATTTGTATTTGAAATACATATTTGTGTAATACACTTTTAAAAATATTTTTCATGTGTAAATTTCCTAATATGTGTAAAATGTATTTACCTTCTTATTACAGGATAGATTAAACTAATATACTACTGACCATCTGGGTTAGCCGTTGCCTGTGCATTTCCAAGTTACTGAATGGATCTTTCAAGAGAGCCATTGAAAAATCTGTGTAGTAATGGGGAAATGGGAGTGTGGAAAACAGTCTTGACAATGAGTGCTCACTCCTAGCAGCCTTGGCCATTATCTATATAGTACCTTGTTCCCTGTAAAGAAACGTAATATCTAGATCAGGTTACTGAAATTGAGCAATCTCACTCCTCCTTTTACCCTGGTACTATCGCTCCTCATTTGCCATGGTTAACTCACTTCTCCTTTGACTTTATTCTCTCATGTCTCATTTGCCTTTGCTCCTCCATTACACCGGTTCTCTCATTTCTTCATTGCCCTGGCTGTCTTACTCTTCCACTACTTTAATTCTCTAACTTGTTTTATTTTCCCTGGTTCTTCCATTAACCTAGTCCTCTCATTCCTTCAGTATTTCAGCAATAGCTGCTGAAAAACAGTCTGGTTATTACATGTAGTAATATAGGAACGGGTTCCCTGGTGGTCCAGTAGTTAGGATTTTTTGCTTTCACCACTGTGACCTGGGTTTGATTCCAGTCAGGGAACCAAGAGGTCACACCACCCTGAAGCCATGCAGGTTTGGGCCTGGTCAGAAATTTCACTGACTTGTATTTTAAAAAAGGTACTACCATTTCATACAGTATGCTAGGAAACAAAATGCAGCACAAATTAATCTAGCTGCAAAAAGATCCTTAGCAGAACTATGGAAAACACCACGAATTCCAGATTTGAATACTGTTAAAACCAAGCTCTGGGAAAATGTCAAATTAAAAAACTATCAGCAAGATTGAAAGGTTCCTTAACCTAATTTGGAACCAAATATCTCCCCTGGTTCGCAAATTTTTAAGAAATAAAACATGGTACTGGAGACCCCTTTCTAAACTTCTCCTAATTTACATAAAGCTAATATATGTTTTCTATAAATTATTAACTTATAGTTTTATTATACAAAGATTGTGTAAGATATCAAAAGAAATCATATAAATATTATATATGGTATTTACAGTTTTATATCGCACATATATTGTACCAATGCTGATCCACTATTTCCCTCTCCAAATTCCTTTTTACCCCTTTTTTTTTTGTACCTTCACTTACCCCTCCCCCTTTGTACATACAATGTTTTTGGTAAGTATAACCTGTGTTTTTTATGGTTTTATTTTATTTAAATCAAAATAAATGTTTTTGTTTTTTTTTAAATTACCATTTCTAATCACAAAAAAAGGAAAATTGGGAACATCTTAATATTTACTGTTCTAAACACATGCATAATACAAAAAAAAACCAAAATACTTACCTCTTCCCTTTAACTTGCACAACTGGGATAGGGTAATATTCCCGGTAACCAGTGTCAAGTCCTAGAAGATTATTTATATGGCTTTCTGCTGTGCTCTTTATATCTTTGTAAACCTCCTAAGGAACGAGATTTGGTTATTTTAGGATCAACCATGGTTATCCAAGCATGATATGTGATGACTGACAACGGATAGTGTGTTTGAATGCGTATGTAGTAAAAACAAGCAATAACTGATTAACACACTTACAGTTTAGTAAATGAACCACAAAGTATTGGAGAAGAATCCTCATATCACTAATATATTTTCTAAAGAGTGCGTAACGTTCCAGTGGGAGCGCATGCGCACTATAGAAACTATTTGTACGGATTCCGTACATGCCGCAGTGCGCACAGCTCGGCACCAGGGGAAAGAGACAGAGGGGAGGGAGGAGGGGGAAAAGACACAGGGAAGGGAGGACAGGGGAAAGAGACAGTGGGAAAGAGACAAAGAGGAGGGGAAGAGACACAGGGGAGGGAGGAAAGAGACACCCGAGGAGGGAGGAAAGAGACACAGGGGAGGGAGGAGGGGGGAAGAGACAGAGGGGCAAAGGGGGAAAGAGACAGAGGGGCAAAGGGGGAAAGAGACAGAGGGGCAAAGAGGGAAAGAGACACAGGGGAAAGGGGGAAAGAGACAGAGGGGAGGGAGGAGGGGGGAAGAGACACAGGGGAGGGAGGAAAGACATGGGAGGAAGGAGGGGAAAAGAGACACAGGGGAGGGACGAGAGGGGTAAAGAGACAGGGGAGGGACGAGAGGGGGGAAAGAGACAGACAGGCAAAGACATGGGGGAGGGAGGAACGAGACACAGGGGAGGATGAGGGGTGAAAGAGACACAGGGAAGGGAGGGAGGGGCAAAGAGACACAGGGGAGAGAGTGGGGGGAGAGACACAGGAGAGGGAGAGGGGGCAAAGAAACACAGGGGAGGGAGAGGGGGCAAAGAGACACAGGGGAGGGAGAGGGGGCAAAGAGACACGGGGGAGGGAGAGGGGGCAAAGAGACACAGGGGAGGGAGAGGGAGCAAAGAGACACAGGGGAGGGAGAGAGGGGAAAAAGACACAGGGGAGGGAGAGGGGGGAAAGAGACACAGGGGAGGGAGAGGGGGGAAAGAGACACAGGGGAAGGAGAGGGGGGAAAAGAGACACAGGGGAGGGAGAGGGAGAGAGACATAGGGGAGAGAGAGGTGATTATCATGCACTAAAGTTTTAGCTTATAGAATTTTATCTTAAGAAAAATTAACCTCAATAGCGTAAGCAATTATTAATAAATAGACCTTTATTTCTGATGCAAGTTCAAGTGAAGGTGTTCCTAAATCAAACTCAATTCCTCCATGCAGGTGAAAATACTCATCTGGTGGATAGTGAAAATGCTGGCATTTAAACTCTGGTCCTAACAGGAGTGGGGGTAATTCACGTTCAGTTTTAACTTTATCATCTGCAGAAAAAAAATAACAACAAATCATAAGCAATGTAAGATAAAAATATACAAACACAGAGAAATAGACAGAAATAGATCAGAACATAACATACAATTCAAATATATTGAATTACTTGTGAGCAATTAAAGGGATATGGGAGATTCATGGATTTTGATAGGTATATAAAATACCTGTGTATTTATTTACTTTTATGTACTTTATTTTCTTAAGAAAAGCTTATAAGCTCTATTTTTACTGACTAAAATAAAACAAACAGTCCCTGTATGGGTCTGCCCACTGCAGCGTATGAGGGCACAGATTTTATAGTATTGGATGTGTAGTCCAGTGTCCTAGCCAATCAGGACCACGGATTAACTTAAAGAAAACAACTTGATTTTGGGGTGATAAAGTCCCTTTTGTTTAATTGACAGGCATTGAATCAATAGTGTAATTCAAAAAGATAATTTTTTAAAGAAAAAAATCACTAATATACTGTAATGGTCATAAGTGTGTAACCCTCTATGGGAGCGTACACACTTACTTCCTAAGCTGCGCTCTGCATGGACGCTGCGAGCACACGCATGCGCAGCTTGCGGCAGCGAGCGAGCGCATATAGTGCGCCTGCATTACACGGCAGAGCCTTGCAGGCGCAGCTCGCAGCAAAAGCCGGGAGCTGGAACGGAAAACGGGAGGGGGGAGGAAAACACAGGGGAGAGGGGGAGGAAGAGACACAGGAGAGGGGGGAGAGACATAGGGGAGGGGTAGTGGTGGAGACACACGGGGGAGGGAGAAGGGGAAACAGACACGGGAGGGAGAGCGGTAGGAAAGAGACACAGGGGAGGGAGAGGGGGAGAAAAGTGACACAGGAGATTGTAAGTCTGCGAGTTTCAATCCTGCGCAGTGCTTTAGGGAAAGCGCTATGGACACCGGATTCCAAGCTCAAAGACAGGGCCCTCCATTCATTGCAATGTGTGAATCTTGAACTTGTCATTGCCTGTAATTTAACTTA
The DNA here is from genome assembly GCA_027410445.1 of Discoglossus pictus. Classification (NCBI taxonomy): domain Eukaryota; kingdom Metazoa; phylum Chordata; class Amphibia; order Anura; family Alytidae; genus Discoglossus; species Discoglossus pictus. Next base: position 67,556,328 of record CM050173.1, read on the forward strand.
TGTATAGTGCTACGGAATATGTTGGCGTGTTACAAATAAACGATAATAATAATAATAATAATAACGGGAGGGAGAGGGAGAAGAGACACCGGGGAGGGGGGTGGGGGAGAGAGTGATACAGGGGAAGGGGGTGGGGGGAGAAAAAAAAGTTATGTGGAAAATATTTAGTTTTATTTTATTAGATTATATCATTACTGCAATGATAATGCAAGATTTCTTACACAGATATAATAATATCACTGGTCCCAATATAACATCACTGGTCCCAGCATGCAACTTTGCTATGAACCATGTTCTCTTCAATCACTTTGAGATAAACCACTTACCTGAAAATGGCTGCAGGAGGCAACTGAAATCTGGCACTTTCATTTTCTTCTTCAAGCCCACAAGGAAAGGTACGAGAAAGCTGATGAGTTTGAGGTAGGCTATGTTTTTGCAGATTTCAGCTTTCTTCTCCAAGTTCTCTCTCACCACCTTCTGGTGAATGTTTAGCCTTTGCTGGAGGCGTTGGTACATCACAGGATCAAGGTGGTCCTCTGGGAGTCTGATCACATTAGAGAGGAGGTAAGAGGCATCATACAAAAACAAGTTTTCATACTGTTCCACTTGGACGGTAAAACAAGTCATCTTTAGTGTCATGCTGTCCACATACTCCATGAAAAGGCTTTTTTCCTCTGGTTTATTGGGTTCGTACGTTGGATCAAAGTCACAGTTCTGGGAATATATTCCATCAAAAACTGGGTCACTTGTAATATCAATTAAACCTGTTGAATAAAACAAGAAAATGGAATGATGGTGACACCTGGTTGTATATTGCATGGTATTTATGTATGAATTATGTAGTCATATTTGGAAAGAAAAATAATTCAGAACACATCTACATGTCCGAAACAATCAACTAATTTGTATTTATAAATGGGGTAGATGTAAATATATCAATATAAAAGGTAACACACATATCCATTCTATAGTAGTTCCAATTCTCTTTTAATATAGCCAGTCACATGTTGGATATATTTTTATAGGTTGCAAAAAAATCTATGTGAATATATGCAGCGCAAACAGATTTTTCCTAAGGAAAATGTTTTTACAATGTAAAAAATGCAATCTCTAATTTATTACACAATTATGCTGCTGTGGAATATGCCATTTTGGATTCTGCTGATCAACTTCATGAAGTAGGAAGATAAATTTAATGCAGACAAAGCTTATATGGGAAAAATAGCAGCTAAAACTGTCAGTGCATTCAATGGGACCAATGAGTGTTAATTAGTTTCCAAGGACACACCCTCCTGAAAATGTAGCAGACACAGAATCAGGTCAGAAAAGAAAATGTATGAACCATACATTAAAGAATAATTGCATAAAAAAGTTATCAAATGTAAAGTTTGTGTTTTCTGCCTTCTGAAATCATTTTGCCCATTAGTTTAGTAATTTAAAAGAACATATAGAAAAACAATTACCACAGTGGTCCTTAAATGAGCATCAATATATAATTAAAAAAATTACTTAGTAAGCTCTAGGGTTTTCCTGGTGGCCCAGTGGTTAGGATTCAGTGCTTTCACTGCTGCAACCTGGGTTCCAAGAGGGAACCAAGAGGTCATACCACTCTGAATCCATGCAGGGTTGGGCCTGGGCAGAACTTGGATGGGAGACCACAGAGGAATACCAGGAGCTGTATGCTGTGGCCCACAGGAGAAAGAACTGGCAACACACACCAGTACATCTACCATGAATACCAAGTGGATCAGCATGGTGTGCTGCGGTCCATGAGGTCACGGAAAGTCGGACACAGCAGCAGAAAGTTTAGCCAACATTACAGGGCACTGTAGCATTGTAAGTCCTTGGAGTTAGTAGAAGCCTTCAGGGCTCAAAGAAGTACATGAATGTATATGTAGGAGCGTTTTGTCAGGAGTAGTTTAGTGTTTTCAATAATCCATCAGATTTTGGCAAATTTATGAAGCGACATAATATATCATGCCTTGGATAGATTAAGAGAACCTCTTTTTCACTTTTCAATTTTTAAAAAGGTTCAGTTAGTTCCAACAGAACGTAAAAGGTATATATTCCTTTGTAAATACTGAGAAGCATGTTAGTGAATCAGAATTGTTATTAATGATTTTAACATTTGCTGTTTTTTTTATTAATAAAGGTATATATTACTAAAGATTTTAAACTTTGTGGTCAAAATTTGTTTTTGGATTACTCCATACTTAACAATCAATATCACAGATGACAGGGGGATATATATATATATATATATATATATATATATATATATATACATACATACATATATATATACACACACACACTTGGAGAGCTCTACATGAACTGTAAAGATTACCATATATATATATATATATATATATATATATATATATATATATATATATATATGTGTGTGTGTGTGTAGTGCCTTGCAAAAGTATTCACCCCCCTTGGCATTTTTCACGTTTTGTTGCCTCACAACCTGGAATTAACACGAATTGTTTGAGGATTTGCATCATTTTATTTGCAGAACATGCCACAACTTTGAAGATGTTTTTTTTTATTTTTATTGTGAAGCAAACAACAAATAGGACAAAATAACAGAAAAAAAGTAAATGTGCATAACTATTCACCCCCCTAAAGTCAATACTTTGTAGAGCCACCTTTTGCAGCAATCACAGCTCCAAGTCGCTTTAGATAAGTCTCTATGAGCTTGCCACATCTTACCACTGGGATTTTTGCCTATTCCTCCTTGCAAAACTGCTCCAGCTCCTTCAAGTTCGATGGTTTGCACTTGTGAACAGCAATCTTTAAGTCTGACCACAGATTTTCTATAGGATTGAGGTCTGGGCTTTGACTAGGCCATTCCAACACATTTACATGTTTCCCCTTAAACCCCTCAAGTGTTGCTTTAGCAGTGTGTTTGGGGTCATTGTCCTGCTGGAAGGTGAACCTCCGTCCTAGCCTCAAATCATGCACAGAGTGGTACAGATTTTGCTCAAGAATATCCCTGTATTTCGCATCCTCCTTCTTTCCCTCAACTCTGACTAGTCTTCCAGTCCCGGCTGCTGAAAAACATCCCCACAGCATGATGCTGCCACCACCATGTTTCAATGTGGGGATGGTGTTCTTTGGGTGATGTGATGTGTTGGGTTTGCAACAGACATAGCCTTTTCTTTGATGGCCGAAAAGTACAATTATAGTCTCATCAGACCACAGCACCTTCCTCCATACATTTTGGGAGTCTCCCACATGCCTTTTCGCGAACTCAAAACGTGCCATAAAGCCCAACTCTATGGAGCATACAGCATATTGCCGTCCTATGTACAGATACTCCAGTCTCTGCTATGGAACTCTGCAGCTCCTCCAGGGTTACCTTTGGTCTCTGTGCTGCCTCTCTGAGTAATGCCCTCCTTGCCTGGTCCGTGAGTTTTGGTGGGCGGCCGTCTCTTGATAGGTTTGCTGTTGTGCCATTTGGTTATGATAGATTTGATGGTGCTCCTGGGGATCATCAAATTTTGGGTATTTTTTTATAACCTAACCCTGACTTGTACTTCTCAACAACATTGTTCCTTACTTGTTTGGAGAGTTCATTGGTCTTCATGGCAGTGTTTGGTTAGTGGTGCCTCTTGCTTAGCTGTTGCAGCCTCTGTGGCCTTTCAAAAAAGGTGTGTAACGTATATACTCGAGTATAAGCAGAGTTCTTCAGCCCTTTTTTAAAGCTAAGAAGGGCCCCCTCGGCTTATACTCGGGTCACTCTCCCCCCCCCCCCCCCGTGTCTCTCTAACCCCACTGTGTCTCTTTCCCTCCCCCCTCATCATCCTCAACCCCCTCCTCATTCTAAACCCCCCTCTAAATACCTCCCCCTCACTTACCTTCATCTGCAGCTTCTCCTCCGGCCTCCGCTCCTTCCTGCGTCGGCACCCAGTATATGCGAATGACGTGGCACGCATGTGACGTCACGTCATTAGCATATACCGGGTGCCGACGCAGGAAGGAGCGGAGGCCGGAGGAGAAGCTGCAGATGAAGGTAAGTGAGGGGAAAGGGAGAGGGGGGGGTATCTAGAGGGGTAAAGTGATGAGGGGGGTTTCAGGAGAGGAGGGAGGTTGAGGATGGAGGATGAGGCAGGGGGTTGAGGTTGAGGGGGGTTTAGGATGTGGGGGTTGAGGATGAGGGGGGGTTGAGGATGAGGATGAGGGGGGTTGAGGATCAGTGGGGGGGTTGAGGAGGGGGTTTAGAATGAGGATGGGGTTTAGAATGAGGAGGGAGGTTGAGGATGAGGAGGGAGGTTGAGGAGGGGGGTTGAGGAGGGGGGTTGAGGAGGGAGGATGAGGAGGGAGGTTGAGGAGGGAGGATGAGGCGGGGGATTGAGGTTTAGAATGAGGAGGGGGTTTAGAATGAGGAGGGAGGTTGAGGATGAGGAGGGAGGTTGAGGATGAGAAGGGAGGTTGAGGATGAGGAGGGAGGATGAGGAGGGGGGATGAGGAGGGAGGTTGAGGATGAGGAGGGAGGTTGAGGATGAGGAGGGAGGTTGAGGATGAGGAGGGGGGTTGAGGATGAGGAGGGGGGTTGAGGATGAAGATAGGGGGTTGAGGATGAGGAGGGGGGGTTGAGGAGGGGTTTGAGGATGGGGGGTTGAGGATGAGGATGAGGGGGTTTAGGATGAGGATGGGGGGGTTGAGGATGAGGATGGGGGTTGAGGAGGGGGGCTGAGAGAGGTTGAGGAGGGGGTTTTAGAATGAAGAGAGGGGTTGAGGATGAGGAGGGGGTTGAGGAGGGAGGTTGAGGATGAGGAGGGAGGTTGAGGATGAGGAGGGGGTTGAGGATGAGGAGGGGGGTTGAGGTTGAGGAGGGGGGTTGAGGTTGAGGAGGGGGGTTGAGGTTGAGGAGGGAGGTTGAGGAGGGGAGTTGAGTATGAGGAGGGGGGTTGAGGATGAGGAGGGGGGTTGAGGATGAGGTGGGGGGTTGAGGTTGAGGAGGGGGGTTGAGGTTGAGGAGGAAGGTTGAGGATGAGTAGGGAGGTTGAGGATGAGTAGGGAGGTTGAGGATGAGTAGGGAGGTTGAGGATGAGTAGGGAGGTTGAGGAGGGGATTGAGAAAGGAAGGTTGAGGATGAGGAGGGAGGTTGAGGATGAGAAGGGGGATTGAGGTTGAGGAGGGGGATTGAGGTTGAGGAGGGAGGTTGAGGTTGAGGAGGGAGGTTGAGGGTGTTGAGGTTGAGGAGGGGGTTTAGAATGAGGAGGGAGGTTGAGGATGAGGAGGGAGGATGAGGATGAGGAGGGAGGATGAGGAGGGAGGATAAGGGGGGAGGATGAGGAGGGAGGATGAGGAGGGAGGATGAGGAGGGAGGATGAGGAGGGAGGATGAGGAGGGGGATTGAGGATGAGGAGGGGGTTGAGGAGGGTGATAAGGTAGGGGGGCAAGAGACACAGGGAAGGGAGAGGGGGGAGAGACACAGGGAAGGGAGAGGGGGGAAGAGACACAGGGAAGGGAGAGGGGGGAAGAGACACAGGGGACAGAGAGGGGAGAAGAAACACAGGGGGGAGAGAGGGGGGACACAAGAAAAGGGCACACAAGAGGGGAACACAGAGGGCACAAGAGGGACACAGGGGGCAGCACATTTCCCACCCTCTGCTTATACTCAAGTCACTCATTTTTCACAGTATTTTGTGGTAAAATAGGTGCCTCGGCTTATACTCGGGTCGGCTTATACTTAGGGATAATCCTCTCTTTATCAAGTAAAAAAGCAATATATGTGTGTGTGTTTCAGCCCCAGATTTTTTTTTTTTCTGTTCCTACACCCTTGCCATAGATTATATATGATATGCCCTTTTAGATGTTTATATTCCCTCTAGCTTCCCAGTTATATAAAGCTCCTCAGCATTTGCTTTCTTTGACGTTCATGAAATGCAGAACATTTATGAATGAAAACGGTGAACCTGCTAATTGAAATATTGCAAGAACTTATTCAGCTAAGTAATAATAATTATTCCCTTTAAAAAATTATTTTAAAAAACCCTGAGATTTAAAAAGAAAAGTACTTTGACAAGGGATAACTGTAAAAACAATATGTTTACATTGGAGCTTTTGAAGTGAAGGATTAGACGTTTAGAATAACTGTCTGCTCCTTGGTTGCTACACAAAGAAGTAGAATATAACAACGACTCTAAAAACAAGAATAGCAAATCCTTGAGATGGTGCAGATTAGGTTTTTAGAAAAATATACAACTCTGAGATAAATACAATCAAACCAGAAAAACATCCCACTCCACTTTCTAAATCTTAAAAACTAATTTAAAATAGCTGCATGAAAAACAGTGACAACGTGCACTATTAATGTTGTTTCTTAATTTATCAGAAATAGATTAAAGTATCAGTATTTGTACATTTTTCTAATTAATTATTATTAATTATTATTATTATTATTATTATAAACTTTATAGATTTTGTAAATAATTAATGGAATAATGTCAGGTAAGTAAATATGTTACCTCTATGCCATTAACCCAATTGATTCTACCATGTACTTGGATTTGGCATTCGGATAATCAGAGAGCACATGGTTGGGAGTGTCTAGAAGTAACCCAACGGTATTTAAATATTTTGGTAGCAATAGCAGATTTAGTAGGAGATACAGAGCTCTAAAAAATATATTATTATGTATTTTGGTAGTAAGCTTACAGGGAGTGCAGAATTATTAGGCAAGTTGTATTTTTGAGGATTAATTTTATTATTGAACAACAACCATGTTCTCAATGAACGCAAAAAACTCATTAATATCAAAGCTGAATATTTTTGGAAGTAGTTTTTAGTTTGTTTTTAGTTTTAGCTATTTTAGGTGGATATCTGTGTGTTCAGCTGACTATTACTGTGCATAATTATTAGGCAACTTAACAGAAAACAAATATTTACCCATTTCAATTATTTATTTTTACCAGTGAAACCAATATAACATCTCAACATTCACAAATAGACATTTCTGACATTCAAAAACAAAACAAAAACAAATCAGTGACCAATATAGCCACCTTTCTTTGCAAGGACACTCAAAAGCCTGCCATCCATGGATTCTGTCAAGTGTTTTGATCTGTTCACCATCAACATTGCGTGCAGCAGCAACCACAGCCTCCCAGACACTGTTCAGAGAGGTGTACTGTTTTCCCTCCTTGTAAATCTCACATTTGATGATGGACCACAGGTTCTCAATGGGGTTCAGATCAGGTGAACAAGGAGGCCATGTCATTAGATTTTCTTCTTTTATACCCTTTCTTGCCAGCCACGCTGTGGAGTACTTGGACGCGTGTGATGGAGCATTGTCCTGCATGAAAATCATGTTTTTCTTGAAGGATGCAGACTTCTTCCTGTACCACTGCTTGAAGAAGGTGTCTTCCAGGAACTGGCAGTAGGACTGGGAGTTGAGCTTGACTCCATCCTCAACCCGAAAAGGCCCCACAAGCTCATCTTTGATGATACCAGCCCAAACCAGTACTCCACCTCCACCTTGCTGGCGTCTGAGTCGGACTGGAGCTCTCTGCCCTTTACCAATCCAGCCACGGGCCCATCAAGACTCACTCTCATTTCATCAGTCCATAAAACCTTAGAAAAATCAGTCTTGAGATATTTCTTGGCCCAGTCTTGACGTTTCAGCTTGTGTGTCTTGTTCAGTGGTGGTTGTCTTTCAGCCTTTCTTACCTTGGCCATGTCTCTGAGTATTGCACACCTTGTGCTTTTGGGCACTCCAGTGATGTTGCAGCTCTGAAATATGGCCAAACTGGTGGCAAGTGGCATCGTGGCAGCTGCACGCTTTACTTTTCTCAGTTCATGGGCAGTTATTTTGCGCCTTGGTTTTTCCACACGCTTCTTGCGACCCTGTTGACTATTTTGAATGAAACGCTTGATTGTTCGATGATCACGCTTCAGAAGCTTTGCAATTTTAAGAGTGCTGCATCCCTCTGCAAGATATCTCACTATTTTTTGACTTTTCTGAGCCTGTCAAGTCCTTCTTTTGACCCATTTTGCCAAAGGAAAGGAAGTTGCCTAATAATTATGCACACCTGATAAAGGGTGTTGATGTCATTAGACCACACCCCTTCTCATTACAGAGATGCACATCACCTAATATGCTTAATTGGTAGTAGGCTTTCGAGCCTATACAGCTTGGAGTAAGACAACATGCATAAAGAGGATGATGTGGTCAAAATACTCATTTGCCTAATAATTCTGCACTCCCTGTATATGCATATCTAAGTTTTCTGGTCTATGAATGCATACAGGAGAATCAGTAGCGCATGGAAAAAAAAAATTGCAGGGAAAATATACCAAATTAAACATTTACAAACTCACCCTGATGTTTGCTAAATCCCTTCAGTTTGCAAGCTGAGGCTTTTGCTAGTTGATACCACTGAAAATCCCTGCTAAGATTAGCATAAAATTCATAATTTGTTTTGGCCAATCAGGAGAAAGCAGAGGTTAGCTGATACATTTGTATTAAACTCGGGGGCTCCTGTGTTGCAAAGCAGCCTGGGATATGTAGTCTTTGTCTCTATATCCTACCCTACCCAACCATGTGATTCCATTCTGCAGCAAGTACTTCCTTTCAAAGGTCAAACTCTGTGTGTACTTGGTTATGTAAGCTCCCTGTTGGTGTGCAAAGCTGGATTTTACTTTCCTGCATATAACTTTGTAAGTACACTGAACTTTTCTATATAACACATATTTTTCTGATAATCACTGCCTGTTTCTTACCAAACATTTGAAAGCCAGGACACTTATATAAACATTTAAGATAAGATACTGTACCACTAAGATACTATCGGTGCCAGGGACATACTGAGCTTGGGGAATATATACTTCTAAAGATGTGTAGTAGGACTTTTACGGTACTGCAATAACATTTCTTTCAGATACAAACTGTACTGTAGAAGTTTCCCACAGTTTTTCTTATGAGAGATATTCTGCAGTAGGGTCTCATTGGTGGTTAAGCTCAGCTATTAGTATTTGATACCTTTCCTATCCCGTGCACGTGGTCTGAAGCAGACATTTGTGCTTCAAAACGCAATTCTCGCTTTCCTTTCTCTGTACCCACCCACTCATTAATTCACTGGACAGGAAGGATAACAAGGAGGACAGCATCTAGATACTGGCAAAATCAGCGAAAAAAATTAACAATTTCGCTAAATTATCATCTTGGCTTACACAGCTGCAAATGATTATAACCACAAACATGCACATTTTTTATGTAAGTGAATCAGAATATGAATTAGTTAGGGCCTGTTAAATAGTAGAATAAACAGATGAAGACCCACTGAAGTAACATGATGGCTTCTGCATCATCAGATAGAAATTACTGCTGAACCGATGGAGGTAGAATCACATGTAGACTGGATTTTATTGTCCTTGTTTCCACTCCTGAATGTAGGAGCACTAACTGAGGCACTGGTACCTAGCTGTACAAGGCTGAGTAAGAAGATGGAATATTTTCCATTTACATAGCATTTTTTTTATATACAGATTTGTATACCCATAGCTTATAGATACATGGAGTAGGCCTATAACCTTGACACAAGAAATGTGTGTATGACATAGATCTTGCTAGGATTTAATAAAGAATATAATCTAGCCATAGTTGTCCCCTGCCCTATGATGGCCTTGTAAAGGGTAGAGATAAGAATCTCATCTGGAGACTTAGGCCCTCATTCTATTATCGGCCGTAAATCGGCCGCAAAGCTGCGATTCCTTGCGGGTCTCCCGTTACCTTGCAATTCAATTATACGGCGCCGCAAGGATATCCCCTTAGAAATCTTTAAATGCAAAAATAAATTCAAGACGGCACTGTAAAGCTCTGTAAATGCTAGGGATCATAATGGGGGACATGAGGATTAATAGCAACCCCCTCTCAAGCTTGCACATCAGCCCAAATCCGAGATTACATTAACTGTTTATTTTCCAGCCGCAGCGTGGGCGGGTCTGAGGTGCTCAAAGCCCTCTGGACTTTTTATATGGATATGTGACATAAATTTAAAAAAAAAGGAATTTACGGATTTGAGTGTAGGGGAATGTTGGGCTATGAATGCTAACACCTACAATCACTTTATAGTCTCCTCAGAGTGCAGGAAGGCTTTATTATGGCTTTAAAAGGTGCTTAATTGTGTGCCTGCGGGACCTTTTTGCTGCAAGTAAGCTGCGGCTCGGTTTTAGCCTTGCAGAGAGGGTTCCCGGAGCAATTGAATAGCAATCAGGATTTTCTTACGGCCGAAACTCTTGCGGCCGTTTAAGATCAAAGGCTTTCCTCCGGCGCGTGCAGCCGCAAGGGATAACAAGGCGCCGGCCGCAAGCCTGCCGGAATCCCCGGCAGGAAGGGAATAGAATAGGCAAATAGCTTGCGGCCGGTCCTTGCGGCCCCGCATCTCCTACGGACGATAATAGAATGAGGCCCTTAGAACCTGAAAATAATTGTATTGATATTCAATATACATAAAAAATAGACCCTCCCCCTGTTATTAGGCCATTATAGTATTTATTTAAAAATAATTGGTTAATGCAGGCAGAATCTTAAAAGAGGCTGTAAAAAATGAATGTTAATAAAGCACCAGGTTTTTTTTCCAAGACTCACAATCTACAGGCTCGGTGCCAGATGACAGGAGAAAAGCAGATATTATACCTATATTTTATAAGGGAGCAAGAGCAAATCCGGGGAATTATAGATCTGTAAGCATCCCTTCTGTAGCATGTATTAGTTTCTATGAGGATGGTAGTAGGAAATTGGATCAAGTCAACTCTGTGCATGTAATCTTTTTGGATTTTGCAAAGGCTTTTGATACAGTGCCACATGGAAGACTATTTTGCAAACTAAGGGATACAGGAATTGCAGTAAATATCTGCTCATGTACTTAGACCTGGCTTAAAGACAGGAAGCAAAGGGTTGTTGTAAATGGAACATACTCAGATTGGACTAATGTGGTAAGTGGGGTTCCTCAGGGTTTAGTATTAGGTCCTCTCCTTTTTAACTTATTTATTAATGACTTATAAGTAGGACTGCAAAGTACTGTCCCCATTTTTGCCAATGACACTAAGTTGTGCAAGGCAGTGATATGAGAAAATTATGTACTTTACCTCCAAAGGGATTACCATACATTAGTGGAATTGGCAACTAAACGGCAGATGAGATTTACCACAAATAAATGTAAAGTTATACATTTGGGAAGGAAAAATAGCCATCCAGTTTATAATTTTAATGAAATGTCAAGGTATCAAATATTGAAAGGGATTTGGGAGTACTTGTGGACAACCAACTATATAACAGTGGTCAATGCCAAGCAGCATCTGCAAAGGCAAGTAAAATAATAGCATGCATTAAGAATGGTATTGAAGCAAGGGAAGCAAATATAATTCTGCCACTATAATAATCTCTAGTACGCCCTCATTTGCAATATGAAGCACAATTTTGGTAATTTTAGAGCTGGTAAAGGTACAGAGAAGGGCTACAAAACTAATAAGGGGGATGTAGGGGCTAAGTTATGAAGAAAGACTAAACAAATTAAACGTTTTTTCTCTAGAAAAAAGGTATCTAAGTGGGGATATGATTACCCTATATAAATAAATCCAGGGTCAATATAAGGATTTATCAAGGGAGCTTTTTGTGCCAAGAGGTTTTCAACTGGACAAGGACATCCCTTACAAGTTAAAAGAAAAACGATTCCACCTTAAAGAAAGAAAAGGGTTCTTCACAGTAAGGGTGGTTAAACTGTGGAATTCTCTATCAAAAGAGGTGGTGACAGCGGATTCGATAGATAACTTTAAAAAAGGGACTGGATATTTATCTGAATAAAAACTGGCATTCAGGTTATCCTGGATGACTAGAGTCGGAGGAGTACTGATCCAGGGAGGAATCCGATTGCCAGAATCTGGGGCAGGAAGGAATTTACTTTCCTCCTTATGAGACAATTGGCAAAGTTTATTATACCATGTTTGGAACCTGCACTGTGTCACTTTTAGATAAACTGTAAGCCTTTTCCATTGTGGTAATGTTGTCAGCACCTGTACAACACCAAATAAACATCAACACATCAAGACTCAGCAGGATTAAAATCACTCTACAACAGATTATACACATAAGCTTTTAAATAGGCTTAACGTTTTTAGCAAATAGTACATAATATAATGATTAAATGTACAGCTTACTTTATTTGTTCCAGAGAACGTTAAACCGGTTATTTAGTGAGAAAAACATTTTACTAAATGGATTATACAGTTTAAAGATCATTCAAAACCTCAGACATTTTCTTCTAGAATTAGAAATATTTAAGGTTTTAATTTATTGTTCAACTGGTCTTCTCAAGGTTATTACTTGACTAAAAAAGTTTCTACCCAAGTCCTCTCTCCAATTTCACACTGATGAGCTTCCAAATAAGTGGGAAAAACTGTCTGTAAATGGATTGTGGTACTGTACCCTAATTCAAGGCTATATTGTGAAGGCTGCCGAAGAGTACATGCACATACACCAACATGGATCCCATACCTCTGCCCAGAATCCTCAGAGGCAGTGGAAAAAATATTCTTGGGATATGTCTATTTACTACTAATGGATCTCTCTTTCCATGCTGTGTACTTTATATAACACTAGGAAGTTAAGGCCAGACATCTAACAGCAAAGGTAGTGTGGATATTTATGGCAAAGTAGAGTTTTAAAGAGAGGGTTTATTAGCAGTATTGCTGCTAGATTAGAATACACATCCTTTATAATTAGAGAACTGATTTATAGTGAATAAATAGTACATTTAAATTCACATTTGAATGTATAAAATAAGTTAAGAAACATATTACCCACTCAGAATTTGAGACATACAGTTATTGCACTGCATTCTGGGAACCTGGGCAAGGACATGGAAATGAGTCCACAAAGGTTTGGCTCTTTAATCCAAATACCATTTTATACATGTCTCTTTTTAAGCATTTGTCTGCTGTATAACGCAGCGTTAAGCAAAGCCCAGGATTAGATTATGCAGAAGCGATGAAACCCACCAACGGTCACGGTTTCAAGGTTAATGTCTCACATCAGTGTGGGGTTCAAACCTTATATATATATATATATATATATATATATATATATATATATATATATATATATATATATATATGTGTGTATTTTTATGACTATATTTGTATATATAGAATTGAAAAGCAATATTTATTTGCAAATATGGGCTATATGGTCCAAACCAAAAGTCAAAGTAGAGGCACACAGGGATGCAGTTTGCTTTCTTCACACTGGGCGCCAGATTGTCTTGAAACAGAGCTGAACCTACCTTTAACCAATAGCTTACCTGCTGTGCAGAACTCTGCAAATATATTTTTCTTGGTCTGAGGTTGTCCATTTGCATCAATATCCATAAGTGATCGCCAGAACTCAGCAAACCTGACTCTTTTTTCCTTTGCCATGTATGTGCCATGCCAAAGGGATTTTATCATGTAATCCACACTGATCAGAATCTGCCCAACCCGTGTATCGTAGTAGGCTGGAGGGAGTTGGCAAGAAGTGCTGCGGTCATAATTGGCATCTAGACTGATCGAAGGGGCTTGATTAAAACAATATATTCCCACAGTCAGCTCCCTTATTATCTGGTGGATTTCTTTGTAGTCCAGTTTGATATCAGGCTCTTCCGGAGCCAGTAGAATAACACTGGGGTGGGATATATTTTTCAGTTGAGTAATTATCCCGCTAGGAAGCTGAAGGGGTAAGCGCACATCATCCATTGATACAAGCCAGCCTGACATCGTAGAAACCAAAAGTTCCTGTAATTCACTTCGATCAAATTTTTCGAAAAAGGCGTGAGCGTTTCTCTGCGCGGTCATTTCAGCCTTGAACGTGTCATCTTGCACAGGCTGGTTAGATGGCAATTTTTTCACAGATCGCAACATTGTCAAATGTGCCTAATGAGGTAATTTCAGTTAATGAAATATGTAATCAAGTAATGAAATGTTAATTAGCAGATACGGACATCATAATATGTTTTGTTTTGTCCTGTGATGCAATCTATTTCCATAATCATATGTTTAAAATCAAAGAGAAAAGAAAATCAATGTATTTCTTCTTGCTCGTCATCATATGCAGCTACAAAAATAAGAGATAATATATTAAAAATGAAAGCATTTATTTATACTCATAATATACAAAATCAAGTTACAGGGAGGCATTTATAATTATTATCCTATTATTAACATAATCTTTATTGCATGCTATAGTAATACAATGTATTTTTCCACAGAATTTAATAAAAACGTACAGCGTCTGTACCAAAAAGCAATGTAATATGAATAGTGTTTATCAAAAGGAAAAAAACACACCTGTGTATGATGATCATTCTCCTGCCGCCATTACATTAATAATCTTCATTGGGTGTAACTATATAACTAATGGCGAGCAAAAGCGTGATATAAATGTAAATATACTCATAAGTATATACTAGTATGCATGTATGTACTTTGACATTTAAATATATATACATGTATATCATTATGCATATATTAATATTATATCATTATACATATATTAATATTTCATTTTATATTTGATACATACATGCTTATTAGTATGCATATTTTAACATTTGATTTTATATTTAAATTATATATGAATCTGCAGATTTAATTTAATGTTTCAGCATATACATATATTTATATATATATATATATATATATATATATATATATATATATATATATATATATAAAGATTGAATATTGCTTTTTGACTTGATAAAGAGAGGTATTATGAATTAGTTTGTCCAATAAAAAAGGTATCACTATATACAGCAATACTCGTATTGTATTTTTATGCTTATGGCTGCTCACATTACTGAGGGTCTCCGGGCCTGCCACTGTCTTCTTCAGCTCCTGCTCCCCAAACAGCCCGCATACACCTGGGCCCAGCCCCAATACATCCTAAACTTTGCCTCAGGGGGCCTCTGTTTCTACGTTGCCAGGCAACCAACATCACTGATAGGGCTGCTATGGGGCAAACGTCACTTCCGGTATAAATTCCCACGGTTGCCAAGTAATAGGAATCGGTCTTATGTCACTTCCGGGTGACTCGCTTCCCAGAATATACACGTAGAAGAATTATAGTCTGCAAGGAACGGTGTGTATTTGTGTTGCCTACTTAATATTAAAGAGATGGGCGTGGCGAATAGAGCATGTGGCTAATTTACATGCCTTGTCAGGTGCATTGTGGGAGTGGATCGTTGCCATTTAGTTAAAGGACCACTGTAGTTTGTGAAAAACGTCACAGGTTTGTGCCGTAAGTTACAGCTAACTACAGCAGCAGCTGTGTAAGGAAAGAGCTTCAAAGCATTGTTATATAAAATATTATCATGGTTCTTCCATGGTGTAGCCAGGGGGAGGGGGTATACTACTGGAGCTTATACAGCTATTTCATTCTCTTGGCAAGGAGACATCAGTAGTTGCAGTCTTTCAACAGAAGTGAGTAGAGATCATATTCAAGTCTACCTCCTATTCCTCTCATGTTTCTAATCCTGTGAAAACAAAGACAAACTGATATTTTTGCCACATCATGAGAAGTGAGAACTCCATAGACAGGCCTCTCATGCTGGGAAAGATTGATGCGGATGGCAGAGGCGGAGATGGATAGATGAGGTTATGAAGCCGTGAGCATGAGCTTGAGGGATCTCAGAGGGGCAGTGGCTGACAGATGTTCCTGGCGTGCTGTGGTCCATAGAGTCACGGAGAGTCCGACACGATTGAACAACAAAATATTTAATGTGTCTCTCCTAGATCCGAGGACCGTCAGATAACGTCTCAGTGACCGGATCTTCAACATAACTCATTTATTTAATGTAAATGTATTTTATGTCACGTGAACCTGATGCTAGTGCTGTATGGCTATTAATATTAGTGAGAATATAATAAATAACTAACAGTCCGTAATATTTCTACAGGGACCGTGACCATGAAAGCCGTTATCCTGGCGGCTGGGTATGGGACAAGGCTTCTTCGGGATCTTCAAAATGATACACAAGGAAGATTCAGACATCTGATTGGACTCCCCAAACCATTGCTTCCAATTGGACGTCTCCCATTGATCTCATATTGGGTGGAAGCCTTGAGAGCAAGGAATGACGTCTCAGATATTTTTGTAATTGTGAGTTTGTTTATAGCATATTTGTTGTATTTCCATAAGTTGTAACCAAAGATTGTGTGTTATCATCAGAGCTCTGTAGTGGTCATACATTAGGGTTACATGTGTTTATGTAGTAACTGAGTAGTTATATAGTCAGTACTGCAAGGAAATACATTTTTCAAACTTATCTTATGACAAGCAAAGCTGCTTCTTAATGTGACCTATCTGGTGTCCAGTGAGTGTGGAAGGTTCTGCCCAGGAGGCTGTCCTAAATTTGTACTACAACGCTCTAGGTCTCTAGAGGCAGATAAATACTCCTAACGGGATAGCCTGGGCAGATCCTTTCCCTCCCCCTTGAAACCAGACAGGGGGTGGAGAGAAGCATATTTGCTGACATCTAAAACATTCAAGCTATGGTGTAAGTTTTAAAAGCTGTATTGATTTTTTTTCCTTCAAATGTTGATTTTGTTACATAGTAATTGAGGTTGAAAAATACCTTTAGTCCATCAAGTTCAACCTTTTAAGATCTCCTCTGATCCGCAATATGTGGATGTTGCTTATCAGTTATTAAATAAACCCTCCTGTATGGGTATAACTGTGATCTTTTAATATTGTATAGGCAGGGACAGATTTACATCTCCGGCACCCCTAGGCACAGCAGCTTCCTCCATCTTGTAACTCTCTAATTCCAACCATTCACCCCCTAGTGAGTCTATAAAATGCAGTATTTCCCTTTTTTATGTCAAGGATCATTTTGAAGTGTAAAATGAGGCGCCCCCAACACAGGGAAGCGCCCCTAGGTGGCCAAATATCAAATACGGTCATGCATACAGGCCCACTGTTTTAAAACTATGATGTCAGAAGAAGCATCCCTAGGCGACTGCCTAACTGGCCTAATGACAAATCCGTCCAGAAGACACTGCAGACAGTCATAACGTACTGCAGAGTAAATATCTGGAGGCCTGTACTTTAATTAGTTCTGGTTTATCTAGAATGTCTATTATCCCACTGGATATTCACGTATTGGCAGATCTAAAATCCTATATATGTATATGTTGAATTTATATAGAACATTGCCATGATATATTAAATGGTTTTATAAGGAAGGACGTATGTTTCAGAAAAAGAAGAAAGGTTTAAATTAAAAATATATAATTTTAAACGAAGGAATATAGAAAAACGCCACACTTAAAAAAAGCCTCTATAATTAATAGTCGGACTCACTAATTAGATACTGCAGAGTGTTAAACAATTGAGGAGGTAAATGTATGTATAGATAGGGCACAGTTAAAATGAAACTTATGCCAACATCGATGGAAACAAAATGTGTTTGATGCCCAGTATTATACTTAAGGAAAGCTAACCTCCTAAAGAAAAAGGAACAAAAAACGCGATAACCAGAACTGGAAGTGACGTTAGTAAATAGGAAACCGCAAGTGAGGTATAGACCACCCCACATTATTATAGTTAAAATGTCACATGACATTACAAGTCCATTCTAAATCTTTTTTTGACTATATACAAGTCCATTTAGCGTGTGGAACATTATTTTATGTTTTCTTCCCCCCCCTTTCCAATTTTGTTTTGATATATAAATGAACCTCTTATTAAGGCCTACCAGTGATTTGTCTCCCCAAAAATGAGGTTTGCCTTCAACAACTAGTATATTAAAAACTCGTATTATATATTGTAGCGCCTATCACTAAGTTACTAATTGCACAATTACTAGCACAACTTCTTAGTAGTTATTCACTATAATTAGCACAATTTATCTGCAATTCCTTACAATTTTCAATATATTCTTTGTGTAGAATACACATACACTAATTTCTTAACATTATTATAGCAAACAAAAATTATTTGTAATTTACTAGAATATTTCATAACACTATTTATTCATCTCCAATTTAGGTTTTAGGATTTGTTTCACTAACGCTACAATATTTTGTAAAGACCAACTATGGCAAGTTAAGTCATTATTGACAAAAGATATTTTTGATTTATTATTGCCACTAAGTTCATTACACCTGAAGGCATTTCACCTCCTCAATTGTTTAGCACTCTTCAGTATCTAATTCGTAAGTCAGCCTATTAATTATAGAGGCTCTTTTTAGGCGTGGCGTTTTTCTATATTCCTTCATTAAAAATGATATATTTTTTATTTAAACCTTTCCTATAAACTTCTTGTCCAATTTAATAAGTATCAATGTAAAGCACTAACATTTACAAAGAAGAAAAAGACGAAAGCAAGAACAAGAGGTCACAAATTATTAGATTAGAGTATAAAAAAGGTTGTAGAAAAATAAAACAGCCTAAGAAGTGGCAGGAAGAAATACAGTAGAAAGTCTGGGATGTGTCTGAGGCTTCCCTAAGGAATTTGGTAGACAGAGTGTTGAGATGTTTTGTCCTTCTACAAGTATAACATATTAAACAAACAAATAAAAAGACAGTTACTTATATTGATATATGCTTTATTATATAAACTAAAAAACATATTTCTAATTTCTAAAAGACAAAAAAAATGTATGTGTAGTTTTGAACCCATGACCTTTTACACCACAGGCCGCAGCATTACCTACTGTGCTGAGCTGTTATACTAGTTACTAGAATATAAAGGAAATAGTTACAAATTACCCAGTCACTGCCCGATTCAAGGCTTATACACATGATTCTAATTGATATTCATTATGTACTGCGCGGTACAGAGCTCATTACTCATTCAGGCAGAGGCAACACACTGAAATAACCTGACTTCAATTGATCATCACTCCATGAAATCAGCATTATTTTTTTAAATTAAAACACTTTTTCCACGTGCTTTTTCAACCTCTAACTAATGGTGCAGAGCAAATATGGGGACTTTTGTGGTCTTTTAACTTGATAAGTTTTCTGAATGAAATAAACACACCCTTTGCATATATATCTTTCTATGCAGTTATTCGTTACTGCAGTGTTCCATTTCATTTTCTCAGCTGTTTCTGCCTGCTTCTTTCTCGGGTGCATGTGTCCTTGTAAATGAAAAATAATTCCATTAGTCCCATTGAATGCACTAGCAGTTTTATCTGCTACATTCCCATTTTACAGATATAAACTTTTTCATTCAAAGTTCTCCCACCTCGTGAAATTGATCAATAGTATATAAAATGGAAGATCTCACTGCATATTAAAAGCAATACATTAGAGGCTGTCATTCTTTTTTATTCTTCTAAAAACATTTTTAATTATTTTGTTTTTCAGACCAATGCTTTGTACTACAGCAAATTTGAAGAGTGGGCACTGAGTTATGGATCAGTAACGATAATAAATGACGGCACTTCCAGTAATGAGGTATCTTTAATAAGAGAGTACCTATAGGTACTTATAGGTAGGCTTTCCAAGAAGTAACAGAGTAGGACTCGAAATGAAAAGAATGAATTGAGCAACAGGTTATGCATACATATACATATACTAGTCGTTTACCTGTCATAAATGACGGTATAATATTACATGTGTCTCTCCCCCTCCCTCCGCTGTGTCTCTTTACCCCTCCCTCCTCTTTGTCTCTCCCCCTCTCCCTTCCCTGTGTCTCTTCCCCCTCTCCCTTCCCTGTGTCTCTTCCCCCTCTCCCTTCCCTGTGTCTCTTCCCCCTCTCCCTTTCCTGTGTCTCTTCCCCCTCTCCCTTCCCTGTGTCTCTTCCCCCTCTCCCTCTCCTGTGTCTCTTCCCCCTCTCCCTCTTCTGTGTCTCTTCCCCCTCTCCCTCTCCTGTGTCTCTTTCCCCCCTCCTCCCTCCCTGTGTCTCCCTTTCCCTTTGTGTCTCTTTCCCCCTTTCCCCAATGTCTCTTTACCCCCTCAACCTTCCCTTATGTCTCTTTCCCCCACTGTCGCAATCCCCCCCTCTTTTCCATCTTGCGCCGCGCTGTGCACGTGTTCACTGCGGCTTGTACGGAAATCCTTACAAATAGTTTCTAGAGCGTTAGAAACTATATATTTTTTTTTATGATTAAAACATTGGTTATATTTTAGATCTCCATTCAGTTCACATGGAAGACTGACACTTTTAATAGCAATTTAAAAAACAGGTAACGTCCCAGTACAAGCCCATCCCAACTAGGCTCAAGTCAGCTATAAGAGCTACAATGCTAGAAAATAAAAGCCTTGTGATTTAAACAGTCTGCAAAAACACACAAATTACATGCAGATGGCTTATATAGCTTTCAATGTGGTTTCATTGTTTCATATTAAACAAACGTGATGTTTTTCCCAAACTACAACTCTCCTTTAAGCACTCGCAGAAGGATTCACCTTAATATTCTTTATTTCTTGAACCCTGAGAGGTTGGGTTGAGGATTACAAACAAGAAGGGGAGGGGGAAGAGGCGAGCCTCTCGTAGTGTAGATCACCAAATGTATATTGAGTGGACAGACAACATGGGCCTCATTCAATTGCGATTTGGCCAATTGAATAGGGCTCATTATAAGCACATAACATATTTTTTTTAAATAAGTTTTTAGTTAGTGAAGACCTTGCTTTTGGATAGAAATTTGCTAACTAAACACTTCTGTAAAAAAAATATGTTCTGTGCTTATAATGAGCACTATTCAATTGGCCAAATCGCAATTGAATGAGGCCCCATGTATTTGTAGGTGCCCTCACCTTGGGTTACCTCATAGGTATGAGGTATAATGTGCACTTTCTTCAATCTGACATAGTTGGTGGGAGGGCTCCGGTTGTCACTTCACTCACTTGTACTAATAAAATCTGGTTCTTTACCAAGACTACGCTTTCATCCATGCATTCTACTATATTTTGGTGGGTATCGTTTTGTGCCCTGAATAAACAGGTCAACCATCCAATTTCATGTAGAAAATGCTTTTAATATTCATAAAAATGGTGAATTAATAAAAAAATGTACAGTGTACCAATATAGTCTATAAGAAAAGGATGAGTGCATGGGTAAACCCTCCATTTTATACAGTATTGATAGTATTGGCGGTGGTAGCCACAACAAAAATAATAATAATAAAAAACAGGTAGTTCTTAAAAAGGTCATCTTACAATAATAATATACAGAC
Source organism: Discoglossus pictus (assembly GCA_027410445.1). Classification (NCBI taxonomy): domain Eukaryota; kingdom Metazoa; phylum Chordata; class Amphibia; order Anura; family Alytidae; genus Discoglossus; species Discoglossus pictus. Next base: position 67,577,505 of record CM050173.1, read on the forward strand.
ATGTTTCACCGCTTCTCCTGCGGCTTCCTCAGTGTTTTAATGTATCTAGTATATGTCACGTATAACCTTAAAAATATCTATGTATATTTGTTGCTTTTCTTTTGGGTTGAGATTGGGAAAGTAAAACGGATTGGTGTGACAGATGTTTATTAACCCAACTATATTTTTTACTTTGAATGTAATTGGTATTTTGTTTTTTCAGGGGCGTTTAGGTGCCGTGTCATGTTTGCAGCTGGTGATCGATAAGTTCAATGTGAATGATCCTGTGATAGTCATAGGAGGGTATGTTTAGCGCACAACCTGTGTACACAACTGGAATAAACAAACATTTATGCTGTAAGGATGAACAACAGTATAAATTATAGCCCCAGATTTACTAAGCTTTACTGATGCTGCGCTATCAATTTGCCCAATAGGGCATCCTTTGTGCATCCTTTGTTAAGCTTAGTGAATCTGTGGATATCATTTTTACCATTGGATCACTCACGTATTTCAGAATCATACGTTTTGGTGGGTTTTAAACAAAAGTTGACTGTGGAAATATTTTTATTTTCTTGTTGATCTGAGAAATCTTTACTAAGGTGATGATATCAAGGTCAGGAAATTGAGGATGGCCTCGCCATATTTACTAAGCTGCTTTCTACTGATCTCACTTTCATTTAGCTTCTCACCGAATATAATTAAGCTCTGAGGCTCAAAACATAAATAAAATCTGAAATTTATTTTTCAGGGATACCCTATTTTTTGAGGATTTTCACCTCCAAGACGTCCTATCAAAATTTGAAAAGGTTTTGACCTCCAATAATGAAGCAAACTTAGTGCTATCGTACAATTGCAAGAACGAGGGTAAATATATCCAGCTTTCTGTTATATAGGTTTTCGTTTTAAAGTGGATTTATATTTGCAAGACCCTGGATTTTTAATGTTTACAAAGTTTTGAAATAATAAGAAAGATTGAACACTTCTGAAAAATGATATTTAGAGCAGTAATAACTTTAATAAGTTCTAATAATTGGTAGTGACCTGCACAGGACAAGAAGGACACAGGAGAGGGGAGAGTAAGACACAGGTAGAGAAGGGGGAAGACACAGGGGAGAGAAGAGCGGGAGACACGGGAGGGGTGAGGAAGACACAGGGGAGGGGGGAGGAAGACACAGAGTAGGGGAGAGGAGGGGGAGACATATGGGAGATGGGGAAGAGACACGGGAGGGGGGGGGACACAGGGGAGAGGGGGTGGAAGACACAGGGGAGAGGGGAAAGAAACAGGGGAGAGGGGAAAGAAACAGGGGAGAGGGGAAAGAAACAGGGGAGAGGGGAAAGAAACAGGGGAGAGGGGAAAGAAACAGGGGAGGGGGGAAGAGACACATGGGAGAGGAGGGGGAAGAGACACGGGAGGAGAAAGGGGGAAGAGAGAGGGGAGAAAAACACAGGAGGGGAGAGGGTGGTAAGAAACACAGGGGGGGAAGAGATACGGGAGGGAGAAAAGACACAGACGAGGAAAGGGGGTTAAGACACACAGGGGAGAGGGAGTAAGTGACACAGGGAAGGGAATGGGGTGAAGAGACAGTGGGGAGAGGGAGAAAGAGACTCGGGATGGAAGAGGGGGAAAAGACACAGGGGAGGGAAGGGGGAGAGACACAGGGGAGGGAAGGGGGAGAGACACAGGGGAGGGAAGGGGGAGAGACACAGGGGAGGGAAGGGGGAGAGACACAAGGGAGGAAAGGGAGAGAGACACAGGGGAGGGGGAGACTGAGGAGGGAAGGGGGGAAGAGACACAAGGGAGGGAGAGAAAAAATAAAAATCATACTGTCAATTTACTAGTGTCAATATAAATAAGGCATTTGACCAATACAAAAGGTATCACAATATACTGGGAAATAATTATTTGACCCCCTATCAATCAGCAAGATTTCTGGCTCCTGGGTGTCTTTTATACAGGTAACGAGCTGAGATTAGGAGCGCTTGTTACCTGTATAAAAGACACCTGTCCACAAAAGCAATTAATCAGATTCCAAACTCTCCACCATGGCCAAGACCAAAGAGCTGTCCAAGGATGTCAGGGACAAGATTGTAGACCTACACAAGGCTGGAATGGGCTATAAGACCATCGCCAGGCAGCTTGGTGAGAAGGTGACAACAGTTGGTGCGATTATTCGCAAATGGAAGAAACACAAAATAACTGCCAGTCTCCCTCGGTCTGATGCTCCATGCAAGGTCTCACCTAGTAGAGTTTCAATGATCATGAGAACGGTGAGGAATCAGCCCAGAACTACACGGGAGGATCTTGTTAATGATCTCCAGGCAGCTGGGACCATAGTCACCAAGAAAACAATTGGTAACACACTACGCTGTGAAGGACTGAAATCCTGCAGCGCCCGCAAGGTGCCCCTGATCAAGAAAGCACATGTACAGGCCCGTCTGAAGTCTACCAATGAACATCTGAATAATTCAGAGGAGAACTGGCTGAAAGTGTTGTGGTCAGATGAGACCAAAATCAACCTCTAATTCTATGATGCTGCCTATAACCCCAAGATCACCATCCCCACTGTCAAACATGGAGGTGGAATTGTTTTGGGGGTGTTTTTCTGCTAAGGGGACAGGACAACTACACTGCATCAATGGGACGTCAAATCTTGGGTGAGAACCTCAGCCAGGGCATTGAAAATTGGTTGTGGATGGGTATTCCAGCATGACAATGACCCAAAACACACAGCCAAGGCAACAAAGGAGTGGCTCAAAAAGAAGCACATTAAGGTCCTGGAGTTGCCTAGCCAGTCTCCAGATCTTAATCCCATCGAAAATCTGTGGAGTGAGCAGAAGGTTCAAGTTGCCAAACATCAGCCTCAAAACCTTAATGACTTGGAGAGGATCTGCAAAGGAGAGTGGGATAAAATCCCTCCTGAGATGGTGCAAACCTGGTGGCCATCTACAAGAAACATCTGACCTCTGTGATTGCCAGCAAGGGTTTTGTTTTGACACCAAATACTAAGATGGAGGGGTCAAATATTTGTTTCCTCATTGACCTGCAAATCAATGTATAACTTTTTTGCCATGCTTTTTACTTTTTTTTTTTTGTTATTCTGTCTCTCACTGTTTAAATACATATACCATTAAAATTATAGACTGATCATTTATTTGTCAATGGACAAACATTCAAAATCAGCAGGGCATCAAATGCACCCCCCCCCCCCAAAAAAAAACACACACACTGTAACTAAAACAATAAAGGGATCTATCCTGTTATAGTTATGGCACAGGTCTACACAACCGCTAGATGACACTGCCGATATCTTGCATCTCCGCGGATATGTTAGAGAAGTTCTAAGCCTAGAATGGTAGCCTAACCTTTAAACTTACCCTAACCCTAACAGTTTTCCTAAGCCTTGACTCTATGATATGGCACCGGAATATCGGCAGCGCCGCCTATCGGTTGGTCACCACACTGCAGTGACGGACTGGTGCCGTAACCATAACAGGAAAGGACTTAATAAAGAATATCTGTTAGTGTTAGTGTCTTGTTATCTCTTTCTTTAACTGTTTATAGATGTTTAATTGCAATCTCTGTTGATTAACAACTTACTTGTGTCTCAATCAGAAACACAGAGGTACGGGATCCTGGAGACAGATGAAAACAGTAGAGTCACAGCTCTGAGAGAAAAGCCGTCTGCAGAGGATACAGCGTCAAGACAAGCGGTAAATCTTTATTTGGATATAATAGAACAAATATAGCCTTTGGACCTTGCGTGTTATTCTAGCGCCAAACGCACAACTGCAACTGGAAGCTGGGAATTATTCAGTCAACCAGAGCACTACAAGCAGCACACGAGCGGCAGAAGGGGCAGCACACACATATAGTAAGTGGAAGAAGTACGGTAGTATGTTTGTGCCAAGAAGCAGGCAGCGACGGTTTACAAGTTATGTGGCTGCCTGCTGCTTGGCCCAAACATACTACCGTACTTCTTCCACTTACTATATGTGTGTGCTGTCATTTCTGCTGCTTGTGTGCTGCTTGTAGTGCTCTGGTTGACTTTACATTTGCATGTGCCTATTCATCAGTGTGTCCGTGTCACAGTGCTCCATGTACATGAGTTTAACATGAATAAGGTAATGTGGACTCACATGCCGAATTGCATGTTATCAGCCAGTTCACTATCAAAGACAAACACAATGATGCATGAGGAACTACAAGCCATCCTCCAACACTATAAGGAGCACATACACTGGAGCAATCTGTGTCATCTAATAATGATGTAAGTACATTGGTACATCTGCAAAAAACTGCAAGTACATTCATAATGTTATCTGATACACAGCAGCGAGACAGGACTGTGATGGCAATAGGAAATAAAGCTCATTCTATATACCCTATAATGCTCAGTGTATCTACCCCATTAGTTTCTTAATCATCAACCCCCCTAAAAAGTAGAAGTATCAAGAAGCTGTTCTTTAAACTGGGTGATACATATGTGGATAAAGACATGTCCCTGCAAAATGTATACAGTGATAAGTATGTTTATTTCAGAATATGATATTCATTCTTATAATGAAGTAAATCCCCATTATCCCCATTGTTATGCTCCGGCTGACTGAATAATTCACAGCGCCATCTAGCGTCCAGTTGCAGTTGTGCGGCTGCTGCTGCAATAACACACAAGGTCCTAGCCTTTTAATGTAACGCCTTAAAAGTAAAAAAAATAAATAAATATTGATATACTTTGTTACACTTAACAGCCCCAAAGTAAATGGGGCTCAGTGCTTTTAAACAGTTCTCATTTACTGCAGATCATCTTTTAGATTATTGAAGGAGTAAACGATTACTGCAGAGATCTCCATAGCTCTGCTGGTGCAGTCTTAATTTTAGTTGGTAAAAACAGAACGTATAAGCAAAGTACATAAAAGATACATTGGTGTGTTATATACCTAGTAACACCCAGAAACCTTTCATATCCCTTTAGCAATAAGAGGATTAAATCCAAAAGTAAATCTATATAAACAATAGAGGTCTTACAAGGGTCTGGAGATGTTATGTATTCCTCAGATCCCTACTCCATAATCTTTACGGACTCTTAATTGGTTGACTTATTTCAGCTTCTCATTGTCTCCTTTCTAGTGTCCGTGTTTCTACGTGTTATCCAAACACTCACTGCCTCTTGTACAAGTGTTTCTTGAGGAGAAAAAGGTCAGTTTGGAATATATATGGATATTAGACTCACATGATAATAATGTTTATTTGTATTTTTTTACATTTTATTGTTTTTTTAGGTATATATACATTGCATTACAACAAAAACAAACCCCACCCTGAATTGGTGACATACCAATCTTTACCAGGGAGACATAAACAAGCATATATAAAAAGACAAAACCCATACATTTTTAACAGTTGTTACATACTTAATTGTTTTATTTTTCTTATTAATTCTATGATCTATAATTTATAGATGATCCCTATTTTGGGTTTACTTTCATTTCTTCACTCTCACACACTTCATGTTTATTGGGCAAGTCAAGAAGAAATTTCGGCGACGGGGTCTGCGGACTCAGTGGCCCAGGACAAGGGGAAGCAGGCCCACTAGTTTTCTCTATTTAGCTAACTCAATGTGTTCTTCCATTTCTCAGTTCTTTATTTCTATATTTTCACTAAATTCACTTTCCATTTGCCAATTTTTTTCCATTTTAGCTAAAATGTTGGACAATAAGGGAGTTGCCTTTTTTTCAGTTGATTCCTATACATGCTTTGGCTATAATAAGGATTTGGACTAAGTATATCTTAATATCCAGAGACATATTCTCTGGAAAGATATGTAAGAGAGTACTCTCTGGTGTCAACTTTATGGATTTGTTCGTAATGTTAGCTATACAGTGCCTTTCAAAAGTATTCACCCCCCCCCCCCCCCCTTGGTATTTTTCGTGTTTTGTTGGCTCACAACCTGGAATTAACATGGATTGTTTAAGGATTTGCATCATTTAATTTGCAGAACATGCCAACAACTTTGAAGATGTTTGTTTTCTTTTATTGTGAAGCAAACAACAAATAGGACAAAATAACAGAAAAAGTCAATGTGCATAACTGTTCACCCCCCTAAAGTCAATACTTTGTAGAGCCACATTTTGCGACAATCACAGCTCCAAGTCCCTTTGAATAAGTCTCTATGAGCTTGCAACATCTTAGCACTGGGATTATTGCCCATTCCTACTTGCAAAACAGCTCCAGCTCCTTCAAGTTCGATGGTTTGCGCTTGTGAACAGCAGTCTTTAAGTCTGGCCACAGATTTTCTATTGGATTGAGCTCTGGGCTTTGACTAGGCCATTCCAACACATTTACATGTTTCCCCTTAAACCTCTCAAGTGTTGCTTTAGCAGTGTGTTTGGGGTCATTGTCCTGCTGGAAGGTGAACCTCCGTCCTAGCCTCAAATCACGCACAGAGTGGTACAGGTTTTGCTCAAGAATATCCCTGTATTTAGCACCATCCATCTTTCTCTCAACTCTGACCAGTTTCCTAGTCCCAGCTGCTGAAAAACATCCCCACAGCATGATGCTGCCACCACCATGTTTCACTGTGGGGATGGTGGTCTTTGGGTGATGTGTTGTGTTGGGTTTGCGCCAGACATAGCATTTTCTTTGATGGCCGAAAAGTACAATTTTAGTCTCATCAGTCCTGTGCATCTTCCTCTATACATTTTGGGAGTCTCCCCCATGCCTTTTCGCAAACTCAAAACGTGCCATTTTGTTTTTTGCTGAAAGTAATGGTTTTCTTCTGGCCACTCTGCCATAAAGCCCAACTCTATGGAGCGTACGGCTTATTGTCGTCCTATGTACAGATACTCCAGCCTGTGCTGTGGAAAACTGCAGCTCCTCCAGGGTTACCTTAGGTCTCTGTGCTGCCTCTCTGATTAATGCCCTCCTTGCCTGGTCCGTGAGTTTTGGTGGGCAGCCGTCTCTTGGCAGGTTTGCTGTTGTGCCTTGTTCTTTCTATTTGGTTATGATAGATTTGATGGTGCTCCTGGGGATCATCAAAGATTTGGATATTTTTTTTATAACCTAACCCTGACATTGTCCCTTACTTGTTTGGAGAGTTCCTTGGTCTTTGTGGCTGTGTTTGGTTAGTGGTGCCTCTTTCTTAGGTGTTGCAGACACTGGGGCCTTTCAAAAAAGGTGTGTATATGTAATGACAGATCATGTGACACTTAGATTGCACACAGGTGGACATCATTTCACTAATTATGTGACTTCTGAAGGTAATTGGTTGCACCAGAGCTTTTTATGGGCTTCATAACAAAGGGGGTGAATACATACGCAGGTGACAATTTTCTGTTTTCTATTTCTAAAAAATACTTTTATGTATATATTTTTTTCACTTCACCAACTTAGACTATTGTGTTCTGATCCATCACATGAAATTCAGATTAACAAAACATTGAATTTAAGGCTGTAATGTAACAAAATAGGTAAAAAGTCAAGGGGGGTGAATACTTTTGCAAGGCACTGTATGTCTTGCTAGCACTTTCCAGAATATCTGGATTACTGGGCAACCCCATCATATGTGTAGGTATGAACCATCATCCCTGCATCCTCTCCAGCAGAGTTTAGTGTTTGCAGTTTTGTTTATATGGAGTAGCCTTGAGGGAACCCAATTCTATCTATTTAGATCTTTACAATATAGCTCTCTTTGCGCTGCATTTTTAAGACTCTTTTGGTTATCTTAAATGCTCTATGCCAGGTCTCAATTGGAATTTATTTTCTTAAGTCTTCTTCCCATTTAATCCTGCCTTTATTTCTCACAGGGGGTTAGTGCCCAATCATTTGTTAAGTGAAAGCCAAGAGCTTTTACATTTTTTCTTGAAGATTGATATTCTAGCCAACTACCCGCTAGGGATGGAAATTTCAGTCTATTTTCTTCAAATGTTATTATCCTGTTTTGGACATATAGATCACTCACATTTAGGATACCATATCCAATCAATTTACTCAACAAAGTTATTTTAAATTGAGAATTCAGGATCTCCAACAGAGTAATGGGATATTTTTTATTCAGTTTCTTCCATAGTTTAATGTTATTTTGAATCCCTCTTCATGATAATAATCTTTATAGCTCAGACAACAGAAGGGGTAGAGTGACATGATAGAAAGTTTTTAATATCTAAGAAGATTTAATTGTTTGTAACTTACAGAAAAATAATAATGCATGAACAGGAGGTCAAGATGTGAATTTGGAAGGTGAAGGATTTAGGGGTAATGTGAGTATTACTTTAAAGAAAGAGTTTAGCACACACTATACAGACAATGATTAATGTGTATGTGTCTGTGTTAGTATACAGCAAGATAGAAGGTGCCAGGGCCACTTACAGAGATTTCTCTGCATATAATATGGGACTGGCAAATTCAAGCAGTCTGCTACCCCCTGGAAATGTGCTGCCCTAGGCCTGGGCCTGGGTTGAGACAAACTCATGGTCTATGCAAATTCCTTTTGGGACTAAAAAAGTTGTTTCTCATTTTAGAAGGCACCGATAGAAGAAAAAGATGCCCCCGGTCACCTCTTATCATGGCTTGTGAAAAGGTAAATGGGTCCTCTGTACAGCTCCTTGTCTCACCCTGGGGTGTATTTATATTGTATCTGTACCCAGCCCTTCGGCAGATCCATGGTAACTTAGGAATCGGGTTCAAAAAAGACTTTTAGTTCATCAAGTTGAACCTTTTCAGATCTCCTCTGATCCATGTAATATGTTAATTAGTTGTTAATTAATCCAGAGGCAAACCCAAAAAAAACATTGAAACATTGGTAATTGTCTCATTAGAGAACATTTTTTTTTTAATGCTGCTGAGACAATATGTTAAGGTCTAGTACATCTAGTAAAAATAGAAACATTGTATGCAGACCTTTGCAGTGACTGTTTGGAAGGTTTGAGTGAGATTAAACAGAGCTTCTAAGTAATTGTCAAAAAAATGATAGGGTTCTCTGGTGGTCCAGTGGTTAGGATCCAGTGTTTTCACCCCTGCGACCTGGGTTTGACTCCAGTCAGGGAACCAAGAGGTCCCACCACCCTGGGCCTGGTCAGTACTTGGATGGGAGACCACCAGGACCTGTATGCTGTGGCTTACTGAAGAAGGAACTAACAACCCACCCCAATATCTCTGCCATGACAACGGTTGTTTAAGTCAGAGTGGGGGCCACTTGACCCATAAATGTCATTTAGATTAGGAATTATTTCTCTAGGTATATGTAAATATATTTTCTAAGATCTAGGATTCTTTGCTTCCTTATTAGTCGACTTTTAGAATTCAATTTTAATGCCCTATTTGGATATTTGATAATGTGAACATTGGTTTTTAATATCATTTTCCATATAATGTATGTGGTGTTGACACATTTTTGATACATATACATTTTCAGTATTTTAGTTGAATTAATAAAAGTTATATTTTAATATATTTTCCTGGGTTAGAGTGCTCCTAATTAAAAAAGAAACTGTGTATAAATTATTAATTTCTTGGGAGGCACCTGCATCATTTATTGCATTTAGCCTATTGGGTGTAGTGAAACAGACACATTTTTTTTCTCTTTGTGGCAAGTAGATGCAAATAACCACTACCATCGCAACCTGGACTGTGCAGCATAGATTTGTGTGGGAGATGTTGAGGCAGTTTGAGAGACTGCCCTCCTGTGGCCATGTCAGCACATTATATTTTACATCTTCATTCTTACTTTTAAAGTAAGAACATTGTTTAAAAAGTTTGTACTGTGACAACTTGGCGGTTTTGCAAACACAAAATAATAACACTTGCACTTCACCAAAATTTGGCATTATTCGTGCTCATGAAAAACTGCTGATATTCTTTATGGGTAGATGGCAGATATAGATTATATATATATATATATATATATATATATATATATATAATTCTGCCCTTTGTCTACTTTGTTGTTGGACCGCAGCACGCCAGGCACATCTTGTGTTTATCCATAAGGTTTTTATGGCAAAGATACTGGAGTGTGTGGCTAGTTCCTTGTCTAGTGGGCCATGATTTGTCTGACCTCTCTGCTGTGACCTGCCCATCTTCACAGCTTCATTAAAGTACACAAGCCCCTTCAGCACGACAAAGTAGCGATCCAGAAGGGGGTTGTCTATTTAGGTTTACAATATTTAATCCTCATTGTTGAATTCCTTTACTGTAATTGTCCTACATAAAGGGATATAGAAGGCGCTTTAGATAGAATATAAAAAAATAAATAGTTTTTTTGTTATTTTTCCATTAGTACACTGTTTTTGACTATTCTATTTTTGAAATAGATATTCAAATTCTGTAATTTGATTGTAATGTTTTCCCTTTGCTTTTTTATTTGTAGAAATCCTGTGTATGTCCATCCAATATCTGGTCGTTTTGATGTTGGAAACCTGGAGTCATACATAATATGCAACAAGTACTTCCAGGAAAACATAAAGGATTTACAGAATTACCTCCAATGAGTAAAGTCAGTAAATTTTAGGATAGTAAAAAAAAATATATATATATATATATATTCAAAGTTTTCAGCACTTCTCAGGTCTATCCCATAATTGCTTTTTATTGGATCAAGTTTCAACCTCCATTAGGGATCTTTACAAAATCACCCTCATATACACCCTCTGTGTATGACGTAATTTCCTGTAATCCTGACATGTTAAAGCAGGGGTGTCCAAACTCTGTCCTGGAGTTCCGCACCCAGGCCTGGATTTGAGGATTTCCTTTCTGTGTACAGGCCACGATGACTGAAGAAGCAATAGTCTCACCTGCTTGCAGCAAGGATACCCACAAATCCAGGCCTGTGTGCGGCCCTCCAGGACCGAGTTTGGACACCCCTGTGTAAAGGGACTCTAAAACTAAACCACTTCCTGTTGGGGTGACAAACCGCATTAAAATCTGCATATACTATAAACCTTTTATTCCAAATGTATATAGTTTTTATTTTCAGCAGTAATATAAAATGATTATCTGTCAACACAATTTAAATAGAACCAGGTTTATTAAATCAATATTTCATTAAAACGTGGTCTTTTTTCTTTCATTGACAAAAATTTCCTGAAAAAAAGGAAAAATCCTAACGTTTTAGTCCATGACGCCGGCCTGGAGTCTGGTGCATTTGTCTGACGCTTTCTCGCTGCCATTTTCCATTTTTGCTATTCTAGACCCAAACTGCATGGCTCTTTTTGGCAGCACAGAGGAGGCCGTGAGTCCCAGCTCCAGAGCGGCCAGACGGAGGATCAGTTTCTCCCCCAGTCCTCTGGGCAGAGATAAATCCGCTTTCTCCCAGACAGGCAGAGAGTTCAGAAAAGAGACGACGTCCTCATCAAGGAAAGGGAATCTGAAAGGGAAAATGGTGTTACTTCAGCCATGCCATGTGCTTAAAGTGATATGGAAAGTTCCTGTATCTTATTTGGTATAGACTGGAATATCCCGGTGTACTTGTATTTTATGTATTTTATTAAGAAGTTCTTATAAGCTCTGTTTTTACTGCCTACCATCATACAAATAGTCCCTGTATAGGTCTGTCCAGTGTAGTGTATGGAAACACAGACTGTGCTGTACTTTCTCATACTAATCAATCAGTGACTATATCTCTGTAACATGCCGCGGAGACTTGGTCCCTGATAGACTAGGACACTACACATCCAGCCCTACAGAGTCTGTGTCTGCATACACTGCAGTGGGCAGACCCATACAGGGTCTATTTGTTTGATTTTTAGGAGGTAACAGAGCTTTTAAACACATTTTAATCAAATAAAATTACATAAAATGTAGAAAGATATATAGGTATATTATATATCTAGTTAAATCCAGAAACTTTACATATACCTTTAAAAGAGCTGATAGGGTTTAATTTGTTTAAGTGCAATATAGAAGATTTAGGAGTTTAGTGTCCCTTCAAATGCAGACTTTGAATTATTAATTGCAGAAAATGAACAAGAACTCACGGAGACCCAATTAATTGTGATTTCTTATCTGTTTTATATTTAACAAAATGGGTAGAGCACAATATGTGGCGGTTCAAACATCCACAAGAGTCACTGCCCCTCTGTGTCCTATAACTTATCAGGACAGAGAAAACAATCAGTCACACACTATCTGTATTTACATTTTCTAGACTAATAAAAAAAAAAAAAAAACAATATACATACATATTAATATTAAACTTCATATTGCAACAAACCGGAAAAAGACAACTATTCCTTGACACACAGCTGCATACTTCACAAAAGTGATGATTTCCCTCATTTAACAAGTCTTTGAAAAGTGGCTACAGAGGATTTATAATGTATTGGCGCACCTCTGAGGTACTAATGGTCATTTTTACATTCGGGTGAATTAATGGACCAAGGGAAGGCGGTTTGTGTTTCTGATGTGAAGTTGTTGGGCTCCATTTTGGGGTTCTTTGCAACCTTGAAGCTGAGAACAAATAATATGAGGCAGTTAGTATGTGCATACGCTTACCTTGCTTCCTTGCCATGGTCACCTATAACACGGTCATCCCGGCCGAGGTTTCTGGAAGAGATACGACCCAGTTCCATGCTCAGCTCCTCGAGGAGTCCTTCATATCCTAAGGTTTTGTATCTAACTCTATGACGTGAATAACCAGCGAGCTGCTCGTCCGCACCAATTCCTGTTAGCACAACCTAAATAAAGAGTTAAATGTTGATTTGGCATCATTATTGTGCAAATTATCTCATAGGGTCGTCTGAAGAATTACCACTAAAATCCATAAATTAAATGACAAATATTTCCTAACACTATACATATTTTTCCACTTCAGATATTGATATAAAATCATAGCACCAAGGGTGAAAGAATAAGATGTATTTTAAGATTTAAGACTACTGTGGTAATTGTTCTTCTACTGGATATGTGAAGAACAACTGAGAATGGGCAAAATGTTTTTAAGAAAGCTATAAAAAAAGCCTTTTCATTTTTCTACTTTTATACTAGATTCTTTATTACTGCAGGCAGCCATTTATTTATTTTATCAGCTAATCCTGTCTGTTAGATTTTTCAGACAGATGTACCTTGCATACTATTGAGCATCCCATTACTATCTAGTGAATACTCTAATAATTGTAGATCCACATTTACTTTATGTAGATATAAATTTCCTGTGTATGAAAAACCTTCTCCCACCTGGGATGCTGATCAGCAGACAACAAAATCATGAATCCCACAGCAGCAGAGCTCTATTTAATACGCAATTAGGGTCCTGGTTGTTTTATTTTCCTTTGAAAAACATTTTGCATATTTCTAAGGATAGTTCTTCAAAATAGTACAGTGCCTTGCAAAATTATTCATTCATTTTTCGTGTTTTGTTGCCTCACAACCTGGAATTAACATGGATTGTTTGAGGATTTGCATCATTTAATTTACAGAACATGCCCAACAACTTTGAAGATGTTTTTTTTTTTTATTATTATTGTGAAGCAAATAACAAATAGGACAAAATAACAGAAAAAGTCAATGTGCATAAGTATTCACCCCCCTAAAGTCAATACTTTGTAGAGCCACCTTTTGCAGCAATTGCAGCTCCAAGTCGCTTTGGATAAGTCTCTATGAGCTTGCCACATCTTACCACTGGGATTTTCGCTCATTCCTCTTTGCAAAACTGCTCCAGCTCCTTCAAGTTGGATGGTTTGCGCTTGTGAACAGCAATCTTTAAGTCTGACCACAGATTTTATATTGGATTGAGGTCTGGGCTTTGACTAGGCCATTCCAACACATTTACATGTTTCCCCCTTGACCACTCAAGTGTTGCTTTAGCAGTGTGTTTGGGGTCATTGTCCTGCTGGAAGGTGAACCTCCATCCTAGCCTCAAATTCCACACAGAGTGGTACAGGTTTTGCTCACGAATATCCCTGTATTTAGCACCATCCATCTTTCCCTCAACTCTGACCAGTTTCCCAGTCCTGGCTGCTGAAAAACATCCCCACAGCATGATAACCTAACCCTGACTTGTACTTCTCAACAACATTGTCCCTTACTTGTTTGGAGAGTTCCTTGGTCTTCATGGCAGTGTTTGGTTAGTGGTGCCTCTTGCTTAGGTGTTGCAGCCTCTGGGGCCTTTCAAAAAAGGTGTGTGTATGTAATGACAGATCATGTGACACTTAGATTGCACACAGGTGGACATCATTTCACTAATTATGTGACTTCTGAATGTAATTGGTTGCACCAGAGCTTTTTATGGGCTTTTTCTCATTTCACTTCACCAACGTAGACTATTGTGTTTTGATCCATCACATAAGATTCAGATTAACAAAACATTGAACTTAATGTAACAAAATAGGTAAAAAGTCAAGGGGGGTGAATACTTTTGCAAGGCACTGTATATTTTACATAACTTCAGTAAAAAAAAAAAAAAGATATACAAATAACACAAATATAAATACTATTTTTAACATACATTTCACAATACCTTGGCAGTACTCGTGTATGATTTTGGTTCCCCATTTCTGGTCAGCATGCCTTCTCCTCTGGAAGCAAACCAAACCGCACAGCCAATGCTATCATCTAGAACAGTATCAAGAGGCTGAACCAGCTGACAAATGCGCCTCTGCCTCATTTCTTTTAGTTCCTCTAGTGTAATATTAATTTCTACAAAATTCCAAGTTCGGTTTGGACTTATGGCTTTAAGTTCCTCCAGTCCTGCCCTTCCTGTAACTCGATCAGGAACATCAAAGGGAGACTTTGAATTTATGGTATCCATGGGTCTGCATTGTCTTTTAAGCTTGCTGTTCTTGGTAGAGTTTGTTGCTTTCATCATGAAGGCAACATTTAGAAGGTCTATGGGTTCCTCTAGTGGGACATGGCGGTCTGCAAGAGCAGCGAGAATCATAGAGTCAATGCCACCAGAAAACAGGATTGCAATGTTTGTTTTTCTCTCTTCTGTTACCAAAGAATCGTCATCTCGATGAAGACATAAAACACGTCTACGCACAGATTCACTTAAGACACTTATAAGATTTTTAATGATTTTATTCTTGTCCTCGGTAACCAACACCTTAAGGTCTTCTATAGTGACTTTGGTGTATGATGTAGAACAATTGAATTCAACCGACACTTCAGACATCTGTCTATTTAATGGAGTGATCGGTACGGTCAATGATTTACTGTCACTCTTTGTCGCAGTGATAAAGTGGGGCAAATTGCTTAAAATCTGGCTTGGTTTCGCTTTCAGGGCTTCTTCTAAAGCAGACACCCATGGATACCAGGTCAAAACCACAGATTTCAACGCCTGACTAGAGGCAAGATCAATTTTAAAGACCCCAGATGCTGGAACTTCTTGCCACTGTTGAAACACTGGCTCATAAAAAGTCTCCATTACAGAGGCAAGACACAAAACTTTCTCAAGGTCCTGGCTAAACTTCCACAGTAGGCTTCGACGACCAAAGAAATCCCGTCCAAACCATAAACTGTGATTAGTGACCTGGTAATAAATAAAAGCCCAGGGACCTTGTACCAAAGAAAGCAGAGACAACAAGTCTGACTCATCATTACAGGAATTAAGATGATGAAACATTACTTTGGTGTCATTATCAGTAGCAGATACATCAATTCCACCAAAGACCTCACCGTTCCAAAGAAAGACATTGCCTTTGTTGTCTTGTAAAGGTTGGGGCGTTAGCTGTCCTCGTAGATGGAGGACATGGCCAGAAAAGAAACAAGTGTAGCCGTGTGAAGGGTCTGACCTAATCAACTGCTGGCTCCTGTTAGGCCCTCTGCGTCTGAGATTATCATCTTGAGAAGCACACAGGTCACTGCAGCCAGTGATTAAACTGACCGTACAACAAATGCCACACATGTTTGTGTTCTCAGAGAGACTAGATTACTTCTGGGCCTTGATCTTTACAAAGTTCTCAAGCTCTTGATGAATGTTTGTCATGTCATCCAATTTTTCTAACAAAGAAAAAAAAAAAGGACATTTGTAATACGCACCAGAGCAAGTGTCTTCTAGGGAGTCATGCTAGACTGTACAATACCCTTAGAAAGGACCACTCTAGATTAACAAAAGCTTCATATGTTTGTGAAACATGCCACAAACTAACAACATAAGCAGCTTTGTAAGTCATGGGCATAAAAGCATTTTTTGGAGAAAATCTTCATTTCAGCAGACTCTGCTAGTGTATGGAAGCTGCCATGATTGTCATACTTACACAGGGGGACAGAGCAATGCTCTACTGAGCCTAGGGAAGGACAGGGAGTTATCTGGTGCTAAAATTGTATCTAAATCCAAAAATCCTTCCCTCCTCCTTCCACGTGTAATAGATAACATAAATTAGCAGGACACACCCACTATAATTCTATTTACTTATGCTTACATTTTTAATTTGTAACCAACATCTGAAGATATTCCCAATTTACAGGGGTCGTTTATTCTCCTTCACTCATTAAATTGCAGAAAACATTACTGATGGCAAAGAACCCAAAATAACAAACAGTTCCTATACATAGGACATCATTCAAGTTGAATATATCGTCAGTCATGAGCAGTGACTTAGGAGTCATTTTGTTAATATATTATTGAAGAGTTGTATTTATATTACTTACTTTTGCATTCGCTCAGGGTTTGAGCTCGGTCGGCAAGAAAAAAAATATTGCTGTTCTGTTGCTGTTTGTACACTTTCTGAAAAGAAAAAAAAAACACTGGATTGAGCATCGCACTATAAATCTACTGCTCAAAAGTAGCAAACGAGGTATCACCTATTTCAAAAAGTCATGTTTAAAATGCAGAAAAGGAAAAGTACAAATATATATATAAAAAAAACAAACATAAATACAACCGATTACTAAACTTTTGATAGATAAATTACCTTAAAGTTTAATATTCTAAGCAACAATTTCATGAAAAACGTAGTCCAACTCTCCTAATAACATATCATGTGATTAGTTATCTCTCATAGCATGTCGGATAAACCACAAGAGCATGCCCAAATGGGTAAATAATAATACTCCCAGAGACAAGTGTTAAAGTATCACAATTCTAATCTATAACAACTGGGCCGTCTATTGATATTAATTTCTCCACTAGTGACTTGCCCGTCAAAAATGAGGCAATAACATTTGAAGCCTCCCAATACTGTTTGCCTTTGACGCTCATTGCAAGCTGCTCTCCCCTCTATTTAATGGCAGGCGCTCATTGCGAGCCTCTCCTGCCGTGTCTCTTTCCCCCCTCTCCCTTACCCTGTGTCTCTCCCCCCCCCCCTCTCCCTCCCCTGTGTCTCTTTCCCCCTTATTACCCTCCTCCCTCCTTTCCTCCTTCCCTTCTCCCTCCTCCTCCTCGCTTTCCCTCTCTCCACTAACCTTCCTATCCCCTCTCTCCTTACTGATGACCTCCTGCTGCTCTTCTCTCCCCAGCAGTGCGTCTTCTTGCTGTGACCGGAACTGGTATATGCTAATGACGTGATGTGCATGTGACCGGTTCCGATAACAGCAAGAAGACGCGCTGCTGGGGAGAGAAGAGCAGCAGGAGGTCATCAGCCGCAATTGCGTCTCTCGTAGTTTGCCTAAGTCTCGTGGGTCTCAGGATGAGCGCCTGTGGCACTCATCTCCACCAGCGCAATGAGTGCCTTCGGCTGGAAATACTCATAGCCAATAATGAGGAGAAATCAGAGATCACTCAACTACATCAAGTATCTCAACTCCAAATCTTGATACAATCTTCTCATTGCCGGGCTGCAACTTTGGCCCTTGCGAACGGGGCTCGCTCTACGAGCCCGCAATATTAACATTGCGTTACCAACAACTTTTGGCAACCCCGCAATTACGACAACTATATATGTGATGGTGAGAGATGATTAATTTCCTGAGATAAATCCATTAGCAGAGCACTTTTTCATGTAATGTATGCTTATATCAGGTTTCTAAGATTTCCCTGCTGGCTCTCATCATTTTCCATCTATCACACACATAGTTGTGAGCTTTGCGAGGGCTGCAGTTGCTGGCAAGGAGCGCCAAAGGTGCTCCTTGCCAACAATTGCGGACCTCGCAAAATTTACGGACTTACGAAACAAAAATACAAGACGCGTTGCGACCCATTGCGACCTCGCAATAAACGCCCGAAACTCGCGCACATGTAAACATGAAAAACACAATAAATACAACAAATACATAAAAAGCTTACCCACAGCAAGGGAAGTTACACCTCCATTTAAGTCCAAATTTCAGGGTTTAGACACCCGAAAATCACCTAAACAGAAAAAATGGCCGCCGAACAAAACAAAAACGAGGCTAAAGGACCCTAAACACGCAAAACACCAAACACCTACGGATTTTCCTAAAAAGTCGGGCGACATCCGAAAACAAAGACGCAAAATCAGCCACAGCCGCATACCACACATTAGGCGCCATTTTAGAACACTAACTCACACAATCCGGAAGTACACAGCTACCCTAACGGTTTGGTCTCGCGCACGCACACTATTACACCGCACACATTCATGACACTTACACAGCAGCTCCACAGCACTGATGATGCAGCAACATGAAAACAGATTGCCAGCTCTTCAACACAATGCTTCCTGCATATATTACTTCACAATAGGTAAAGTATATTAATTTCTTATTTTATTAATTATTCATTGCCATACCAAAAAAAAACACCAACGCTGCTCATAGCATACAAACAACCAAGAGCCTCGCAATGAGCGCCGAAAGATCTTAAAACACCAACAAAATTAATTTTGCACCCAAACAACATTACCTGCCTTACAATCTTATTGCCGTCATTTTTTGACGGGCAAATCGCTAGTTTATATAATCTGTATGCTCCTAAAAAAAAATGTTTGGCTGGCTCCTAACGTACCTCGGTGGATCCTAAGTTTCAGAAAAGTATAAATATAAATGAAAATATTTACAGTTTAAACTTTATTTACACTTTTAATTTATTCAATAAATGGGACTTCTGTTGTGCCACTTTAAATACTATGGGCCCTATTAAATTCCAGCCTCGTAAATAAGAGGCTTCTACTTAAGCCCTACGTACTGCAAAGTTTCTCTAACTTACAATGCTATTAAATTAGCCCTGCTGCGAGCAACGTATGAGCTACGCAGCAGGCCCGTACGTA
The DNA here is from genome assembly GCA_027410445.1 of Discoglossus pictus. Classification (NCBI taxonomy): domain Eukaryota; kingdom Metazoa; phylum Chordata; class Amphibia; order Anura; family Alytidae; genus Discoglossus; species Discoglossus pictus. The sequence goes on from CM050173.1 coordinate 67,596,585, forward strand.
TCTACACTGCGTAAATGTACATGAGGAGTGACAGCCTGCGAGATGATATCGCAGGCTCCCACTCCTCATCAAGTGCTGCGGGGGTCCTAAAAGGGACCTCCGCGGCAGTCCCCCACATAAGCCCTGCCGTGGGGGGTACTCCAAACCCCCCCCAGGCACCTAAAATGAACCCCCCCTCAATGCGGGGGTCCCTGTCGGGACCCCCGAAGTGTCCTCACATGAACACCTTGCTGCAGGGGTCCATAGGAACCCCCGCAGCCCCCACACATTAACCCCTTGCAGCGGGGGTCCCCGATCGGCACTGATCAGGCCCCCGCTGCATTTAAAACTTTTAAATTCCCCGCCGCGGCTCCTTAAAGGGGCCGCGGCACACTATTACCCAATCCCGGCCGCGGCACTTAAAATTAACCCCCCTCTATGCTGGGGGTCCACATCGGGACCCCCGAAGTGTCCCCACATAAACCCATTGCAGGGGGGGGCCCCGTTCTGCATAGATCAGGCCCCCCGCTGCATTTAAAACTTTTAAATTCCCCGCCGCGGCTCCTTAAAGGGACCGCGGCACACTATTACCCAATCCCGGCCGCGGCACTTAAAATTAACCCCCCTCTATGCTGGGGGTCCCCATCGGGACCCCCGAAGTGTCCCCATATAAACCCCCTGCAGCGGGGGGCCCCGATCGGCACCGATCGTGACCCTGCTGCAATTCAATTTTAAATTTCCCGCCTCGCGGGTCCTCAAAGGACCGTAAAGGTCCTGAAAGGACTCGCACTAAAAATATTAACCCCAGGCAACTATAATTACCCCATTAACTCATGATGGTCAATCCAGACCACCATAAGGCTCTAATTAACCCATTAACTCATGGTGGTCAATCCAGACCACCATAAGGCCTAAATTAACCCATTAACTCATGGTGGTCAATACAGACCACCATAAGGCCTAAATTAACCCATTAACTCATGGTGGTCAATACAGACCACCATAAGGCTCTATTTAACCCCATTAGTCCCATAAGGGTATATTATTACCATTATGGGCCTGTTACAACCCAACATTAACCACATAAGTGCCATGATGGTCCTCAAGGACCATCATGACACTAACTACAAACACTACACTATAACCCCCAATAAACCATTTAATCTAAACTAACCCCCCTCTACACTAATCTTTTAACACTTACACTACCTACCTACACTACCTACCCCCTAATAAACCTCCCCAACACTCTAATTACAAAAAACAAAAAACCTACAGCACAGAAAACAAAAAACCTACAGTACAAAAAACAAAAAAACCTACAGTACAGAAAAAAAAAACAATTACAACCCCACCCCCCACTACAGAAAACAAAAAAATACATTACAACCCCACCCCCCACTACAGAAAATAAAAAAATTACACACCTGAAAAGGAAAGACAGATAAACACAATACAATACATACATATAATACATTACATACATTACATACAATACATTACATATAATGTATTACATATAATATATTACATATAATACATTACATACAATACATGACATTACATATAATGTATTACATATAATATATTACATATAATATATTACATATAGTCCTAATCAAATACCCCCTATCTATCTAACATACAATCTATTTAATTTAAAATAAATCCTAACTATATCAAATACATCCCCCTATCTATCTAATATACAAAAAATCCTAATTACATACACAGACCCTTATTCTAAACTAAAATGAAATAATTACAGTCCTAACTACATACACAGACCCTAATTCTAAGCTAAAATCAATAAATTAAGACCACTTACCTTTAAGATGTTGCTTCAGATCACTAACCTATGGGTCAAACAAAAAATAAAATTTAGTACAAAACATTAACATCAAATAAATAAACATTCTATACATTCTAAATATTCAACTCACCTTTACAGCATGTCCAGTCACTGTTTAGCTCTTCCGGCGCGGCCCTGTTAAAAAAAAAAACACAATACATGAATACATGAATACAATATATAAACAATAAATAAAATACACAAATAAACATCTAAATATACATTTAACTTACCTCCCCGCGATGTCCCCGGCCTTCTCTCCTTCAGCCCCGGCTGGGCCGCGGAACCATCCGCGCTCTAAAAAAAAAAAAAAAAAACTAACGGAGGTCTGCACTGGCAGACCTCCCCGATGCTACTGAACCTCCCGGAGTCGTTTCCGGGAGGAAATTGGCATTGTCGGCTTGTGATTGGCTGAAAAAGCTGTCAGCCAATCAAAAGTCGTCAATGTAGGAGCCAATCAGGATGCGCAGATGTCTTCTACCAATCACTCCGTGGGGGTGTATCCCATAGTGATTGGCTGAAGGCATCTGAGCGTTGTGATTGGTTCCCAGAAAGATAGACAAGTGTTTAAGCCAATCAGGGTGGGATATTGGGGTGTATCCCATCCTGATTGGCTCACACATTGACGACTTTTGATTGGCTGAAATTGATAGACAGCTTTTTCAGCCAATCACAAGCCGACAATGCCAATTTCCTCCCGGAAACGACTCCGGGAGGTTCAGTAGCGTCGGGGAGGTCTGCCAGTGCAGACCTCCGTTAGTTTTTCTTTTTTTTTTTTTTTTAGAGCGCGGATGGTTCCGCGGCCCAGCTGAAGGAGAGAAGGCCGGGGACATCGCGGGGAGGTAAGTTAAATGTATATTTAGATGTTTATTTGTGTATTTTATTTATTGTTTATATATTGTATTCATGTATTCATGTATTGTGTTTTTTTTTTAACAGGGCCGCGCCGGAAGAGCTAAACAGTGACTGGACATGCTGTAAAGGTGAGTTGAATATTTAGAATGTATAGAATGTTTATTTATTTGATGTTAATGTTTTGTACTAAATATTATTTTTTGTTTGACCCATAGGTTAGTGATCTGAAGCAACATCTTAAAGGTAAGTGGTCTTAATTTATTGATTTTAGCTTAGAATAAGGGTCTGTGTATGTAGTTAGGACTGTAATTATTTTATTTTATTTTAGAATAAGGGTCTGTGTATGTAGTTAGGACTGTAATTATTTTATTTTATTTTAGAATAAGGGTCTGTGTATGTAGTTAGGACTGTAATTATTTTATTTTATTTTAGAATTAGGGTCTGTGTATGTAGTTAGGATTGTTTGTATATTAGATAGATAGGGGGATGTATTTGATATAGTTAGGATTTATTTTAAATTAAATAGATTGTATGTTAGATAGATAGGGGGTATTTGATTAGGACTATATGTAATATATTATATGTAATATATTATATGTAATATATTATATGTAATGTCTGTATTGTATGTAATGTATGTAATGTATTATATGTAATATATTATATGTAATGTCATGTATTGTATGTAATGTATATAATGTATTATATGTAATATATATGTAATATATTATATGTAAGATATTATATGTAATGTCATGTATTGTATGTAGTGTATATAATATATTATATGTAATGTATTATATGTAATGTATTATATGTAATGTATTATATGTAATATATTATATGTAATATATTATATTTCATATATTATATGTAATGTCATGTAATGTATGTAATGTATGTAATGTATGTAATGTATTATATGTATGTATTGTATTGTGTTTATCTGTCTTTCCTTTTCAGGTGTGTAATTTTTTTATTTTCTGTAGTGGGGGGTGGGGTTGTAATGTATTTTTTTGTTTTCTGTAGTGGGGGGTGGGGTTGTAATTGTTTTTTTTTTCTGTACTGTAGGTTTTTTTGTTTTTTGTACTGTAGGTTTTTTGTTTTCTGTGCTGTAGGTTTTTTGTTTTTTGTAATTAGAGTGTTGGGGAGGTTTATTAGGGGGTAGGTAGTGTAGGTAGGTAGTGTAAGTGTTAATAGATTAGTGTAGAGGGGGGTTAGTTTAGATTAAATGGTTTATTGGGGGTTATAGTGTAGTGTTTGTAGTTAGTGTCATGATGGTCCTTGAGGACCATCATGGCACTTATGTGGTTAATGTTGGGTTGTAACAGGCCCATAATGGTAATAATATACCCTTATGGGACTGATGGGGTTAAATAGAGCCTTATGGTGGTCTGTATTGACCACCATGAGTTAATGGGTTAATTAGAGCCTTATGGTGGTCTGTATTGACCACCATGAGTTAATGGGTTAATTTAGGCCTTATGGTGGTCTGGATTGACCACCATGAGTTAATGGGTTAATTTAGGCCTTATGGTGGTCTGGATTGACCATCATGAGTTAATGGGTTAATTAGAGCCTTATGGTGGTCTGGATTGACCACCATGAGTTAATGGGTTAATTAGAGCCTTATGGTGGTCTGTATTGACCACCATGAGTTAATGGGTTAATTTAGGCCTTATGGTGGTCTGGATTGACCACCATGAGTTAATGGGTTAATTAGAGCCTTATGGTGGTCTGTATTGACCACCATGAGTTAATGGGTTAATTTAGGCCTTATGGTGGTCTGGATTGACCACCATGAGTTAATGGGTTAATTTAGGCCTTATGGTGGTCTGGATTGACCATCATGAGTTAATGGGTTAATTTAGGCCTTATGGTGGTCTGGATTGACCATCATGAGTTAATGGGTTAATTAGAGCCTTATGGTGGTCTGTATTGACCATCATGACTTAATGGGGTAATTATAGTTGCCTGGGGTTAATATTTTTAGTGCGAGTCCTTTCAGGACCTTTACGGTCCTTTGAGGACCCGCGAGGCGGGAAATTTAAAATTGAATTGCAGCAGGGTCCTGATCTATGCAGAACGGGGCCCCCCCCTGCAATGGGTTTATGTGGGGACACTTCGGGGGTCCCGATGGGGACCCCCAGCATAGAGGGGGGTTAATTTAAGTGCCGCGGCCGGGATTGGGTAATAGTGTGCCGCGGTCCCTTTAAGGAGCCGTGGCGGGGAATTTAAAAGTTTTAAATGCAGCAGGGGGCCTGATCTATGCAGATCGGGGACCCCCGCTGCAATGGGTTAATGTGGGGGTGCTGCAGTGGTTCTGATAGAGACCCCTGCAGCATGGGGATGTGTATAGGGTGCAGGGGGGAGCCTCACACTGCTGTCTCGGGTTGTTCCGAGGCAGCACGTAGAGGCTTTCGGATCCCTTGCGTGGACTTTTTGTCCACGTAGGGATTCTTACGATATGCGAGACTCGTGCATAGATTTAAGGCTACGTAGCTCTCTCGGAGCCTATTCTCGGCCATTTTCTCGCAGTCATATCGTAAAGCAGGCTGCGAGAGATTCGGTTCTCGCAAACAGCAGGAAAACTGCCTTTTGCGAGCACCGAGAGAACTACGAGGGAGAATTTAATAGGGCCCTATATTCCCAAAAAGAGTGTGAAAAATGAAAATTAAATATTAAAATGATTTCAATTTGGATGAAATATTCAATCTACACTCTATTAATAAAAAACACCATTCTATCGTCATATGTTTAGATATGACACAGGACACGGTTATGCTAGGAACCCCATAGTGATAACTGGTATTTTAATGAAACACTCTGCAAATATGAAATAATTCCCTAATAATAGGTGTTCTGGTTATTATAATAGTGATCGACAGTGTATGGTGTAATGTCAGTAACTTACTCTATCTTTCTTTAGATTTGAGAGTTCATCAACGACAACTTTCTGTTCGGCAAACTAAAAAAAAAAAAGGCAAGCATGACAATCTGGCTTCATAAATAGCATTACATTCCAAAGACCTCGGGATGGAGAACACAAAACATGCTGGATCCTTTTATCTGCTCTTCTCATAATAACTCTCTCACACCTATATTCTTGCTCTCTATGGGAGATCATTAAATAGATACTGTAATTTTCTAAGAAATAAGCTACTTGTTTAATTGTGCATTGAGCATTAATATAGTCCCTAATTTACTTTTTTTCTTAAAAAAGCAGAATTCAATATTGAACTTACTTTTAGGACTATGAGCCTCCAGTTATGGCGCTGGATTCCATTCTTTAAAGGTAATATAAGAGAGGAGATATCTGGGAGACAGGTCTAAAGTGCTATATAAACAATCTTGAAATCCTCTCCCATGAAGAGAGGATCTATTTACATTTAGTAATAAAAATGCTTAACAGCTCTGTTATTACTGCCTAAAATCAAACACATATTGGGTCAGCCCTCTGCAGCTCACAAAGACACAGACTTTGTAGTACTGGGTATGCAGTGTCTCATACTAACCAATTAGTGCCCATCTCCCAGCAACATGCTACTAAGACGTGGTCCCTGATAGGCTAGAACACTACACTGCACATCCAGCCGTAAAGCAACTGTGTTTGCATTTGCTGATGTGGGCAGACCCATACAGGGACTATTTGTTTGATTTTAGACAGCAGAAAACAGAGCTTATAAGCACTTCTTAATAAAAAAAAAAAAAGTATATAAATAGATACACAGGGATATTATGTACCTAGTAAATCCAGAAAACGTCCATATACTTAATAATAATATTAATAAATAATATATTCATTGAGGCAGCAATGATCACCTCAATCAATTTAGAACTTCAGCTACCATTCAGGTAACTAAAAGGCAACATAAAAACTTAACTTTAGTGAAAATACAGAAACGGAATAAAAGCATGCATATTATTATAAGAAGTCTAGGTTTTTTTTAAGGGCTTAGTAATATATTTATAATCTGTTTCCATGTCTAGAAGAAACCATGCTCCCTCGCTCCCGCCCTCATCCCTCCTTCTCTCCCCTGCACTCTCCCCCCTCAATCTCTTCACTCTCTCCCTTTCTTCCTTCCTTTCTCCCCTCTCTCTTCCCAACTTGTCTCTCCATCCCTATCTTGTCTCTCCATCCCTCCCCTCCCTATCTTGTCTCTCCCCCCAATCTCTTCTCTCCCTCCCTCTCGTCTCTCTTTTTTCATCCCTTCCCTAACACTTCTTTCCTCTCTCTCCCCCCACGCCTTCCCTCCCTCAATCTCTTCTCTCTCTTTATCCCTCCCCCCACTCTCCCACTTCCTCCCCCACTCTTCTCTCTCTCTCCATCCCTCCCCTCCCTCTTTCTTCCTCTCGTCTTTCTCCCCCCTCAATCTCTTCTCTCTCTCCCTCTTCATCACTCCCTCTTACTTCCTCTCTTGTCTCTCCATCCTTCCCCTCCCTTCCTCTCTTGTCTCTCCCTCCCTTGTCTCTCTAACCCCTCAATCTCTTATCTCTCTTCAGTCTCTCTCTCTCTCTCTCTCTCCTCCTCCCTCCCTCTCCTTCCTCTCTTGTCTCTCCCTCCCTCTTCATCCCTCCCTCTTCATCCCTCCCCCAACACTTCCTTCATCTCTCAGCCACTCATTCCTCTCACTCCCACTTCATTCCTCCCTCTTCCTTCCGCTCTTGTCTCTCCATTCCTCCCCTCTCTCTTCTTTCTTCTCTTGTTTCACTCCTCCCTCAATCTCTTCTCTCCCTCCCTCTTGTCTCTCTCTCTCTTCATCCCTCCCCTAACACTTCCTTTCTCTCTCTCCCACTCATTCCCTCCCTTATCTGTCCATCCCTCCCCTCCCTCTCTTGTCTCTCTCCCCCCTAAATCTCTTCTCTCTTCATCCCTCCCCTCCCTCTTCCTTCCTCTCTTGTCCCTATCCCCTCTTCTCTCTCTCTCTTCATCCCTCCCCTCCCACTTCCTTCCCCTCCCTCTCTTCCTTCCTCTCTCGCTCTTCCTTCCTCTCTTGTCCCTATCCCCTCTTCTCTCTCTCTCTTCATCCCTCCCCTCCCACTTCCTTCCCCTCCCTCTCTTCCTTCCTCTCTCGCTCTTCCTTCCTCTCTTGTCCCTATCCCCCTCTTCTCTCTCTTCATCCCTCCCCTAACACTTTCTTCCTCTCCCCCACTTGCTCTTCCTTCCTCTCTTGTCTCTCTCCCCCTCAATCTCTTCCTCCCTCCCGCTCTCCCCCTCTTCCGCCCTCCCGCTCTGCCCCTCTTCCTCCCACTTCCTTCCTCTCTCTCTCCCCCTCTCTCAAAAAAAATATTCTTTTTTATTTTTACATTTTGTTAATGTTTAGTAAGTAATTAATAACTTCATAATCAATAAAGATTGTTTAAGAATAAAATATTTAATACAGCCTTAAATATGTAACTTTTATACACAAAGAAGCTTCACTGTGGTGCACCATTCCCTTTACTGAGCTGCTTCTTTCACTTTTTTTTGTTGTTTTTATGAGAGCCTGCGCTTGTAAACTAACGCGCTTTCCATTACTCCTATTGAACACACTGGCAGTTGTAGCTGCAACAACCCCGTGATACAGACAGAAGCTTCCTTTGCATGTCATGTCCCTTTATATCTGTAGCAGAAATTAACAGTGGATTTCAGTGCAGCTTCAATGCAAATAACAGCTAGAAATGTCCGGGGTTAGTAACTGTTCATCAAAATGGTATATTCTAAAGACAGGACTGCACTGGCCCTTTAACCTTAACTCTTTCACTGTCAGAGCCTTGCAATGCATGGCTGGCCTCTCAATCAGCCAATCACAGAGCTGGGTTTATCGCTCTCACCTTTGCAGCGAAGTCCTGTGTCTGTTTGTCTGTCCACTTCCAGATGTCCTCCTTGCTGCCCTCTGACATGGTCCCTGTATGATTATTATATTTGTTATTATTATAATACACAGTCACACACCACACCAGCACATGTCACTACAGCAAGTACTTCCGGGTATGCAGAGGGCAGGTGACTGTGTAAAACAAATTTTGATTGGCTGCTTAGAAACACAGCCTATTGGATAATTAAAGATAACCTCTGATTGGTTAACACGTGTGACTATTTCATTGCTAGATTAAAATGGTAACAGCCTTGATGGTGTTATAGTTAAATTATTTCTTTGTTATTTCTTTATTTTTTTTCCTTATATATTTTATATATATATTTTTAAATGATGTATTTATATTGTTAGTATTATATTTTAATATATATAATGGGGATTTACTAAGCACTTATTCCCAGAGATGAGGAGTGGAGACAAGGGCTGCTTTATCCCATAGGAAATAGTACATAGTAAATACGACGATTACATGAATTGCACTTGAGATGCTTAGTAAATTCCCCCATGTAGTTATTGATGACATTTAGTCGTTCAGTCGTGTCTGACTCGGTGACTCCATGGACCACATCACGCCAGGTACATCATGTGTCTAGGTGTGATAATCCATAAGGTTATTCAGGCAACCATACTGGAGTGGGTTAGCGGTTCCTTCTCCAGTAGACCGGTATTTGTCTGACCTCTCTAGTATTACCTGCCCATCTTGGGTGACCCTACATGGTATAGCTCACAGCTTTATTAAAGTACACAAGCCCCTTCATCACGGCAAGGTAGAGATCCAGAAGGGGATATTGTTATTATTATCATTTAAATATTATAATTCAAATATTACTATTACTTACTGTGTATTATTATTATATTATTGTTTTACTGTCATTATTAGTGTATTATTTATTAATATATGCATATTGTTTTTGTTGTTATTTACATTTTAGCAAATAGAAGTATTACTAATGAGAATAGTTAAAATATATATTTATATTAATAAATAATACTAACTATAACGATATATTATTTAAAAAATGTAATAATAATAAACATACTTTTATTTTTGCTAGCAGGTAACCAAATATTCCTCTTCTGGATTGCTGCCTTGTCGTGGTGAAGGGGCTTGTGTATCTCAGTGAAGCTCTGTGCTATACCATGTAGGGTCACCCGAGTTGGGCATCTCGTAGCGGAGAGGTCAGACAAATCACAGTCCACTGGAGAAGGAGCTACCAACCCACTCCGGTATCTTTGCCAAGAAAACCAAATGGATAAGCACAACCAGACACAAATGTGCCTCTTGTGCTGCGTCCATATGGTCACTGAGGGTCATACACGACTGAAGGACGGAACAACAACAATTAATATCAAAGTGTTGTGGGGCTATGCATGGAATTTATGATGCAGTTGATATTTTTTTCAGCAATACTGATTCCGGCTTTGGACTCATCAAGTCCGGCCTTACGCATGATGTACTCTGAATATAAGTTGAATAAATAAGGTGACAATATACAACCTTGTCGCACTTGAACCGTTCTGTTGTCCCATGTTCAGTTCTGAATGTGGTTTCTTGGTCGACATACAAATTCTTTAGGAGGAGGATGAGATGATCTGGTACTCCTATCTCATTAAGGACATGCCACTTTTGGTTGTGATCCACACAGTCAACGGCTTTAGAATAGTCTATGAAGCAGAAGTAAATGTTTTTCTGAAACTCTCTTGCTTTCTCTATTATCCAGCAGACATTGGCAATTTGATCTCTTGTGCCGCTTCCTCTGCAGAACCCGGCTTGCACATCTGGTTGTTCCCGGTCCATATATTGTTGGAGTCAAGCTTGTAGAATCTTAAGCATCACCTTGCTGGCATGTGAAATTAGTGTAATTGTTCAAAAATTGGAGCACTCTTTGGCACAACTTTTTTGGGGGGATTGGGTGTAGACTGACCTTTTCCAGTCTATTGGCCTTTGTTGAGTTTTCTAAATGTGTTGGCATAAGGCAAGCAACACTTTCACAGCATCATCTTGTAGGATTTTTAACAGTTCAACTGGGATTCCATCAACTTCTGTGGACTTATTATCAGTAAGACATCCTAGGGCCCATCTCTCTTCACTCTCCAAGATGTATGGCTCCAGCTCATTGGACAAACTATTGAGGTTATCAAGGCTGTTAAGGTCTTTCCTGTATAAATGTTCTGTGTATTCATGACACCTTTTCTTTACATATCTGCTTCTGTTAATTTACTCCCATTTTTGTCTTTTATCACGCCCACTTTGGCATGACAAGTTCCTTAGATAGTCCTAGTTCCTTGAAGAGATCTCTTAGCTTTTCCATTCTGTTATCTTCTTCTGTCTCTTTACATCACACATTATAGAATGTCTCTTTATCTCCTTAGGAGACATTATAGTGTACACTGGGACTAATAATATACTTGGATCTCTGTTAAATATACCAACATTGGGTAAGATCTCTGCAATACTGATTTGATGTGTTAAATGGAACATAGAGCCCTCATTTAATAGTGCATACTCAGTATAAGCCAAAATTCATCTGGAACTTTGTGTTATGTCTTGCATATTGGAAAGGACTGTGCAATATGCATTTAAGTGCTTAAACTCAATATAGAAACTGCTCCCTACCTAGTGTATATAGGCCTTGGCTAAATTAAATCTGAACTTGGTGTAATATCTTGTAATCAGTAAAATATTGTACAATATTCATTTGGAAATATGTGCAATATTATGATACAAGGAAAGATCCTGGCAATACTGATTAGATTTGTTAAACAGAATATAGATTTTTTTCTCTTATAATGCATACTGGGTTTAGGCCAAAATTAATATGGAACTTTATTTCATATTGTATAAATTAGAAAAGACTGTGCAATTACTTATTATTTAGTACGTTGTGCCATATCTGGCAACTGGGAAATGACTCAAGCCAAAAATTTATTATATTGAACTTAGGGTCTAATGAATATAAGTTTTGCAGGGAATTGGCTTATCAATCTAGAAAATTATCTAAATAATTTGAACTTAATTCTGAAACAAATCCGTGGACAAAAGACCTTACCAGGCATATTCAATGCTTGGAAGGAAGATAAAATGCGTTACGTTTGATTAATTAATATGGTTTTCTAAAATCAGGGATTCCAAAATAGTGTTACTTGTTTCATGTATAAGTCAGCAATAAGTGGATAGGAATCTTGTAATAAATTATTAAGAAATACATAAGTTATAGGGTACTTCTGTATTATATAGGGATATAGCTTGAAGTTAATAGTGTCTATCAAATCAAATTGTTTTTTATACATTTCCTAGAAATATATAAATATATAAAGAAATCACTGGGCCGACAGAAATACATTGACGTACACACGTCTTTTTCAAAGGTAGAGTGACGGTCACTCTACCTTTGAAAAAGACGTGTGTACGTCGAAACGCGTCAGGCCTCAGTAACCACGCAGCGCACGTCATCACGCAAGACGTGCGCATGCGCGTTACCAACCAGGAAGTCACGCTATGTGCGGCCTGCTAATGTTAAGAGTTCTGGCCTAGCTTAATGTCCCTCAAAACCCCCTAGTAGGCTCTATATCTTATTATATTTCTGATATACTCACAGGCAGTCCTATTGACATCTGGAACCTGCCCTTGGGAGACCAATGTATTTACCCTTGGGTTCACCTATATACCTTAACACGGTTGCCACACTGTGGACTATTTACTTATAAGTACTTGGACAATTCCTTTATATTGTGCTGTATAGGTATTGCCAACTACTAGGAGTCAATTAGAGATACTCACTTGATTGTAACTTTGGGACTGTTTATTGTATAGTAAGCCACACTTATATTCCTATGGACAGTTTATTGTCAGATCGCTAACGGCTCAGCCACATAGGATATTTTATATAGGCAAGCACACCTTATATATGGATTTTCCATTAGAATTGTAATAGCTGTGACTGCTAGTTGTAGTATCAGTATCCCTCCAATTGGAGAAAATTTACAATACAGAGTCTCTGTATAGAACCAGGATCACTGTACTTATTGCATTTGCCTTTTTTTAAATTTTCCCTTCATCTTCCTTGTTTTTATTTATTTTATTCGTCGCTGTTTGGTATAAATAATAAATAAAATTTCAATTGCATTATATCCCCTTCACTTTGCCATATTGTATTTGGGGTGGAAAACACCTTGGGGAACCAGAAAACTCCTCACATTACCTAGTTTTCATCAACAATGGTCCATAACAATCAAGGCCCGATTATCAAACAACTTTTTTTCTTACTAACATTTTTTGCAAGGGGCTGAGCCTGTATGTTGCAGCTCTTTAAATAAGCACCAGTGATATTTGTTTTGTGGTTAGTTCTCTGGATATATACTTTTTGTGTTATTAGAATGCTCTATATTATCTGTTGCAGTGCAATGTATTATAATAGTTTTAAGTAGAAAAGGCTATATTGCATTGTACCACTTACAATTAAACCTGTTAAGCTTTGAACCATGGCATTAGACTAGCATGACCATACAACCTTTCACAGCAAAACGATTCCAGTATCAAAATCAACCTCTTACTACCTGCCAACACAATAAAACATTGTGTCTTCTAGGAAATCCTTTTTTTTTTGCAGTATATATACATTTAATTACATAAAAGCTATGTTTGTTTTATTAGTATGCTGTACTTTGTAACCAATCATGCAAAGTCATCTGTCATTGTTTCTTGAAGAGATATACTACTTCATGTTTTTATTTTACCATCTACTTGGAACCTACATTTGGAAAGTATTTAATTAACTACCATAAAATGTATGTGGGCCTAGGGTAAATATTGTGAAACAGTTGTGGGAACTCTACCTATCACTAACTGAAGACTGGTATTATTACAAAACTACAAGTAATACTTATAATTAATGACCAGTTTCAGTGATAAATTGGTTATCTGCACTAGTGATTGGTTATCTGCACTAGTGATTGGTTATCTGCACTAGTGATTGCAAATCCATTTGTTTTCTTTATTACAGTGTTATCGGATGACTGCAGTAATCTTGCCTTGACAGTTTGGTAATTATTTCCCACTTTTATTAAAATCTTTCCTTTGACAAAGACACATTTTTAGCGAAACAGTTGTCAGGCTACATGCTAAACTGCCCTTATCAGAGCAATTTACCTCAGCAACCTTGTTTTTATTGCTTTAAAAAAATGTTTAACAATGATTGGATGAACTTTTAATTGTTTTGCACCTCACTAAAATCTGACATTGCTGTGGTTACCATCTGCTATTTCAGGTTTTTGTTAAGGACAATGACATATACAAAAAGATGAAATTCTTTGGATGTTAAATCCCCATGTCTTGTTATTCTAATATCAAGATGCTACATATACTGTATATATAATACTCAAAAAAATGATCTTTGTTTATTTTTTAGGCCTAGGTGTTATTACTTAAGTGCGTACCAAAATACTGTCCTGTGGATTCTATTTAGGAATCCTTGAACAACCAACCAAGGTTGTACAGAAACACCTTTTATGCAGCCTTTATTTTAATTATTATTGCCACATACTAATTTTAAAAAATTCAATCTTTATTTGTACATTTAAAATGTTGTTAAAAATGCAACGATTAAAAAAATCATGTTAAACCCAAGGTGTTTAATCCTTTGGGTTTTTTGACGTCCAGCAAATTATTAGAGGTTTATTAAAGTTTTATTTTTGTTATTATTATGTTCTTTGCTTTGATCACAGCTTTTTTATTTAATTACTTTATTATGCTCAAGTCAATAAAAGATTTGGTTTTTAAATTCAATTGTATTTGTGTAATTTTGGTTATGTTTCCTTAGTCAAATCCTTATCAGGTACCCTGGATTTTAATTTACATAAGATTACATTATTTACATAAGATTAAGATAAGGTTTTATAATCCTTTTGTCTGTTGTATAGTTTTGTTTATTCATACAGCACTTCCCTGGAGTATATGTTTTAAGTGCCTTTGCATTTCTTTTGTGTTAATCTTTTATCCTGTTGATTTATGTTAATTCAGAATTCTATTACTTAAAGTGCATTATAATTCAAGTTGTGTTATTCAAAAATTCTTATCTTAAAGTGCTTGTGCTATTTGACTTAGTGCTTATTTCCTCTTATATTACCCTTTTACCTCGTGACTGTTAGTCTATCACAGTCACTACTTTACCTTATTCATTTATAGTGCTAATGCTGTGATATTTTTTAAAAAGTATACACTCCTGATTATGCTGTTTCTTAAACTATATATTACCTTAATGCTTCTGTCTATTGTTTTTTAGAAGGAGGGTATGTCCTCCTTTTTCTTCCGTTTTTTTGCTTTAATTATGCTTTTACTCCTTTTTCCTTTTTCTTTCTTTTCTATTTCCTTATTCTTGTATATTACTCTATTGTAACTATATTGAGACTTTGTGGTGAAGGAATTGGCTTTCTATCTTTCTTTTAAGTTAGTAGTGGACCTGGAGCTTTAGAGCTGTATCTATCATGCTCCACGCTATATTGGCGTGGTCTGCGCTGTGATCGCGCTTACTGATGACGTCACAATCTCCCGACGCGCGTTTCGTGAGGCTCTATCAGTCTCTCACTCATCAGGGTGAGGGCCCCTGATGAGTGAGAGACTGATAGAGCCTCACGAAACGCGCGTCGGGAGATTGTGACATCATCAGTAAGCGCGATCACAGCGTAGACCACGCCAATATAGCGTGGAGCATGATAGATACAGCTCAAAAGCTCCAGGTCCACTACTAACTAAAAAGAAAGATAGAAAGCCAATTCCTTCACCATAAAGTCTCAATATAGTAACAATAGAGTAATATACAAGAATAAGGAAATAGAAAAGCAAGAAAAAGGAAAAAGGAGTAAAAGCATAATTAAAGCAAAAAAACTGAAGAAAAAGGAGGACACAACCTCCTTCTAAAAAATAATAGACAGAAGCATTTAGGAAATATATAGTTTAAGAAACAGCATAATCAGGAGTGTATACATTGTTTAAAAATAGCACAGTATTAGCACTATAAATGAATAAGGTAAAGTAGTGACTGTGACAGACTAACAGTCACGAGGTAAAAGGGTAATATAAGAAGAAATAAGCACTAAGTCAAATAGCACAAGCACTTTAAGATAAGAATTTTTGAATAACACAACTTGAATTATAATGCACTTTAAGAAATAGAATTCCGAATTAACATAAATAAACAGGACAAAAGATTAACACAAAAGAAATGCAAAGGCACTTAAAACATATACTCCAGTGAAGTGCTGTATGAATAAACAAAACTATACAACAGAAAAAAAATATATATATATATACTAATGGACTACGGATTATTCCAAAAAGAAACTTGATCCTACTTTTGTTAAAGAGAATTTATTACTTAAGAATACGGTAATATTACATGTCCAAGAAACCCTAGAAATATGCAAATTGAATACACTAGTTCATACAAATAAATAAAATAATTTGTATCAAGAATGATAAAAAGTACCAAACTGATTGAGAAAATGGAAAGGATTCTTTAAGATACAGCCCCTTTTCATGATCACATATTATAGGTTTATAAGATAGATTTGTAGTTCTGGCAGTAGTCAAGCCTACATGTCAGGTGGTAACCATTTGGGTATCATACTGGGGTGACCTCTTTTCCTCTTTAAGTACATCAAACATTTTTTAGGTGGCATCATTTAAGTGATATAATAAAAGTTTTCCTTGTTTCTTTCAGTTCTAAAATGAAAGTAACACTGACATGACATTATAACACTGTAGAATAAAGTGATTTTGATAGAATACACTTTAACTTTAAATGTCTTGACATTTGTTTTGAGATTTATAAATGAAACAAATCAGTTAACTTTCTATTGGCATTTAACGTTTTTTTTTATGAATTCAGATGTAGCCACTCACTAGCAAACAGAGCAAACAGATCTGAGCTGCATAGTTGCATTCTGATATATTTTTGTATTACGAGTTTAACTCAAAGACAGATTTCCTAACCACGTACAGTGCCAGTAAAATATTTGATTTATATACAAAGCACAAAGACATAATTAGATGTTGTGTATATATATTTATGTTATTAGATCTTATTTATTCTACATTTTATTTTTCATTGATGGAAGTTTATACTGAATTCCAGTAGCCTTTATTGGACATTCCTAGAGCACATAATCCTTTATGGAATACCTTTACTCACAATCTGTAATAAAATACATAGCTGGTCTACACTAGCAAATCTAGTAAGCTATATTTACAATGCTTTTGTAAAATGTACTTTTTATATAATAATTTAGTATTAAATAACATCATTTATTTAATACCCAGGAACATTCAGGGACATCAAAGTCCAAAGCAAATTGATACAATGAACTCCACTTAACCATTACCTTATAAAACTCTGTGCACTGTCTCAGGGTAACTGCAGTAATGATTGTTTAAATACTTTTTGTACTGGAAACCTCCTATATGTTTCTTAACTATTTTCTGAGTATGAATAATTGGCTGTATACAAAAAATAATACAATATAGTGACAGTTTCTATTGTTCTTTAAGACAACAAACTTGTTATTAGGTGACAGGATCCCTGGTAGGTCTGGAATATTCCTCTTATCGATGAGCTAGATCAGTGTGTCTCAGTGTTTTTGATTTTGGGATTAGTTGGTTGTCTTTCAATGCTCCTTTGAGATACTTCCATTTTTAACTGTATGATACTACATGTAATGCACTACGTTTTCATTTAATTTTGTACATTTTAACTTCAGGCGAGTTAATGATTTTAATAAAAATACTCACCATTTTTATATAAATGTTACGAATTCCAGTGATATGTATAAAGTTGGGCTCTCCTCATCCCTCTTTATGCCCAAGGACCTGCAGATAAGGTCCCTGGCACCAACTGGGATACCTCTGACACCAGATTGGGATGACATTCTTGACATTTTAAGAACTTAGAACCTGTATTTTTCAGTTTATATTTTTTTAATAAATAATTTTAAATAGTAAGTTCCACTGAAAAAGAAAATCATTATTTTACTGGTAATGGACATCATAATATGTATTTGGAAGTGAATATTTACCTTGGAAATGTAACTGGATGAAGGAAAAGCAAATTCTTTTACACTGCCACTGACACACCCACCAGCTGCAAGATTACTTTTTCTTACCTCTTCCTTGATGGACACTACATTGACCATGTTGTACCAATGTCTGCACAGTCTCAAATCTTGTCATCGCCCCACTCCCTCTATCTGACTATCACCTCTAACCTGAAAGCTCACTACAACTCTCCTTCCACTACATCAGAACCTACAGAATCCTCCAATCACTTAAAAGACAACAATACTCCAATGTGCTACCTCTTCTTATCCTCCTCACCACCCCTGACATTGCCACCTCACAGTACAACAAGATACTAACTTCCACCCTTGACACTCTTGCCCCTACGAACACATGCCAGTACCCTCGCTCTAAACCATAGCGATGGCACACTATGCAAATAGAGAGAAGCTTCCACACTGCTAGATGACTATGGTGAAAATCTCCCACTTCAGCAGACGTTTTCTATTACATATTTATTTTGTGCTCCTACTTCTTTCCCCTCAATCTTGTCAAACACAAATTTTAATTTTTTAATAACTCCATCCCCCAACTCCAAATGTTTGTTCTCTACATTTAACATTCTCCTCTGTAAACCCCAACTACTACCCTTTCTTGTCTTACAGCTGAAGAGTCCGCCAATCAATAAAAAAAAAATCTGACATCATCCTAGCGTGGCTGTAACACACTCTCCTCTCAACAAACCTACAACACCCAGCCTTTACCCTTCCCCAATCCCACATCTACTATAGACTCATTTGGCCCTGTAACTGAGGATGAAGTCTCTGCTCTCCTATTAACCTTACAATTAATCAGTTGATCCTGTCCCATCACAACTAATCCCTCCTCTCTCTACCACACTTATCCCAGCACTCGCAAATCTGTTCAACCTTCCCCTAAACACCATCATCTTTAAAATACATCATTATACACATTCTTAATAAACCAATATCTGACTCCGCTTCTGCATCTATCGCCATATCTCTTTACTTCCCTTGGCTTCAAAACTGCTTGAGTGTCTACAAACGCTTATCCAAATTATTTTCCTCCAACTCCTTCTTGACCTACTCAAATCTGACTTCCAGTCCCAACGCTCCATACAGACAGCACTCACACAAGTCACTAATGAATGCTCACAACTAAGTGAAAGGGTAGTTCTGGATCTCTCTCCTGCCTTTGAAACAATTGACCACACTCTTCTTATCCAAATTCTCCATTCCCTTGGCATCTGTGACAAATCTCTCTATTTAGTGTCTCCTTTTCTGAAACCTCAATATCATCTATATCCCCTTCTGGATCGCTACCTTGTCGTGGTGAAGGGGCTTGTGTATCTCAGTGAAGGTGTGAGCTATACCATGTAGGGTCACCGAAGATGGGCAGGCCATAGCAAAGACGTCAGACAAATTTCAGTCTACTGGAGAAGGAACTGGCTACCAACTTCAGAATCTTTGCCATGAAAACTGTGAGGGTCACTGAGAGTCAAACACGACTGAACAACAAAACCAACCATCTATATTCTGATGACTCTCAAATCTACCTCTCAGCACCAGATGTATTGCCCTCTCTGCTAGCACTTTGTCGACTGTCCCTTAAGCATATCCTCCTGGATGTCTGCCTGTTAATTCAAACTTAGCATGTCAAAGACTAAGCTCTTAATCTTCCCACCCTCTACTAAAGCTTCTACTCCTCAAATATCCCTCACTCTTGACAATGCCATCATAGCTCCAACCTCTCAGGCCTATTGTCTTGGGGTTCCACTGGACCCTGTCCACAATTCCTTACATACAATCAATAACCAAATCATGTCATTTTCACCTAAAAACATCTCCAAAATATGTCACTATCTTACACAAGTGACAACTAAAATGTTAATCTATTCTCTCATCATATATCACCTTGACTACTGCAACTTGCTCCTTGCTGGTCTACCCATCACCCATTTGTCTCCACTCCAAACTATTATGAATGCTAGACTGTTCTATCATACATAACGCTTAGTGTCTACAGCACCTCTCTGTCAGTAACTCCACTGGCATCCCATAAACTTCAGAATAAAATGTGAAATAATGACTCTAACATATAAAGCCCTTAACAACAACTGTTGTTGTTCAGTCCTTCAGTCATGTCCGACTCTCAGTGATCATATGGCACATCTGTTTGTGTTTTTGGTTGTGCTTATCCATATGGTTTTATTGGCAAAGATACTGGAGTTGGTTGGCAATTCCTTCTCCAGTGCTTAAAACAATGCACTCCCCTACATTTCTGCCCTTGCCTCAAAATATTCACATAACCACTCTCTTCACTCTGTTAATGACCTTCTTCTTTTCTCCTTTCTTGTCACCTCCTCTCTCTCTCCCACCTTCAGGACTTTTCGAGCTGCCTCTACTCTGTGGAACTCCTGGCCTCACTCCGTCAAACTCACTAAAAATGCATCTGTTTAAAGAAACTTATCACTATCAGCCTTAATATACATATTTGTATATACATATACATAATTTCATATGATTGCACACACAATCTGCAATGTAACATTCATCCACCTCCACATATAGGTCTACTGCCTTATTCACTGCCATATTGTTTCTGTCACTCTCCCATATAACACCTCAGCCTTTCCTTCTAGATTGCAAGCTCTTTGGAGTAGGGACCTCTCTCTGTTGCACCAAGCTGTTTACGGACACAGTTGTTTCATATTTGCATTGCACTGTACTTGTACTTACCTTAGAATTTTTTGTACCTTTTGTAATCTGATGTTTGTATCCACTGTATTCTGTTCTACTTTGTAAATAGAGTTAATGGAAATGTTGGCGCCTAATAAATAAAGAGTAATAATAATACTGTAACAGGGAGTAATGTACTTTGACA
The DNA here is from genome assembly GCA_027410445.1 of Discoglossus pictus. Lineage (NCBI taxonomy): Eukaryota > Metazoa > Chordata > Amphibia > Anura > Alytidae > Discoglossus > Discoglossus pictus. Next base: position 67,617,082 of record CM050173.1, read on the forward strand.
TAAAAGCAAGAAGGGGCTTTAAAAACCTGTAAAATCAGCTTCCACAGGTAGAATTGTAGGGGTTTGGTCTACATTCTAGTTTCAAAACCCAATGACTACTTCATTTTTGTATTGTACACATTTTTTTTAAGATGCAGTGCCCTCTAATAATAAATAAATTATAAATATATATTGTCTGTGTGTTTGGAGGATAGTTGGGCTGCCACTGGTAGTAAAAACGTCATGTTTGTGAACATTATAAGCTGTTATGTCTGGAAGATTCCATCAACCACAGGGCCATAGGAAAGAGGTAATGCAGGTTCAAGGCTAAAGACAGGTAGATTCAAAATCAAACCATCTTTGGAGGTTACAGCCTCAATTCAAGATAGGAACTCAGTGCAAATGTGGCTTTCAATGGGTGTTTGGTAAATTACTCACAGTCACTGCATTGATTGGAATTGGGGCTTTTTTGATAACCTTTTTAAATAGCCACATGGTGTAAATACTGCAAGTCATATATCACAAGAGAAAAGAATAATAGTGCAATAGACTCGTAGGCATTGTGCAGACATATATACATTAGTACTGTATTTTACTAAGTAATTGATTGGGTAGGTGTCAAATACTAAATGCCTCATTCCATTGAGCTATCGCAATCTGCAACTTAATTTGCAATTCAACTGGATTTTTTGTGGGCTCTGAATTGGTTACGGCCTTGAAAACTTTGCGATGGCTGAACCCGTAACTTACAACCCCCTGAAGCCTTTGACCTTTTATGGCAGCAAGACGTCCGAATGTGAAAATCACAAATCGATATTTGATTGCAAAAATCTCTCAACATCGCACCCGCACTCAAGCGCGCAAACTCCAAATGTCCGGCCAAAGCTTACAGGTTCCAATTGGACCTGCAAAGGGTTTACAGACTAGTTAGGAACACTGCCAATCACAATATAAAGACACCAATGCATTTTAAAATATGCGGAAAGCAATGGAAGGCATTACAGTTACTTGCACAATAACTCACAACTATCAAATATTGCAAAGAATACAATTTTATTTTCCTCATAGGTTGTAATGGTCATGCATATGCCAATATGAAAAGTCATGCTACAACATTAAATAGCAACACAAATACATGCAGATGGCTGACATATTAACTCTTTCTCACTCACAGAGGCTCTAATGTGGACCCTTATATATAATCTAATTTCACTCATCACATCTACATTGGGACGACAAATAGTGGCTAAATTCCCACATCCCATATATCAAGTACCAGGGGAACATTCCACGTATGGTTGTTCAGTCCCTACGTTGTGTCTGACTCTTTGTGACCTGATGGACTGCAGCACACTTACTAATGTCTCTGTCTGTGCATATCCACAAGGTTTGCATGACAAAGATACTGGAGTGGGTTGTCAGTTCCTTCTCTAGTGGACTGTGATTTGCCTGACCTCTCTACTATGACCTGCCCACCTACAGTGACCCTACATGGTATAGCTCACAGCTTCATTCAGATACACAAGCCCCCCACCACCACCACTTAGCAATCCTGAAGGGGACATGGGGAACATATACCACACTAATCTACTCTAACCCATCAGGAAGGGCCACAAACACACATGGAGGCTGTGCAGGGGCATTTGGAGCAACAGCCAACTCACCTCCATCTCCTCTATGCCGGTTCTGGCAAGTCCAATGCCATTGCTGGTGGCCATGTGCCAAGATGTAAACCTATTATCATTTGGTGACATCCCATTAAGTGTTTTGCTATCAATCAATTTATCACCTGCCATATTGTTATCAGGCCTTCAGGGGAATGTTGTTATTCAATTGTATCACAAATTACACTTTGCATGTGTATTAACCCTTTATTATTATTATTATATATGATATATATTGTTACGCCCGCCAGATTTGGGCACTACGCTCACCCCAATTCTCTCTCTCTCTCTATGGGTCACAACTGTTTGTTCAGATCTCGACACCAGCAGACACTTCAGATGACAGCATCATTTCTGAAGAGGCAGGCACCATCAGACCCCTTTCTTCTAAGAATCACACACCATGTACCATTGATTAGTACAAGCAGACTCAGACACCAGCTTTATTTAGTGTGTCCAAAATCAAACTGGCACTTCTTTATTGTTACAGAGATATCTAAAAACACACAAAGATCTCACACCCTCCACACACCTAACCCCGCCTCTTGTGGGCAATAGCTTGTTACACTCTCACCACCTGGGAGATGTCTATCCCATGATAAATACCCAAGTTGCCAGATCTCAACTTCCAGGGTTATAAAACTAAACTTCCCCCTTCCAGACTAAAGCCAGAGCAGTCACACGTGGCCATATAAATTCTTTAAAATATTTCCCTTTGTATATCACAGATATGACTGCATTAACTTTGTTATCTACGCATAGTCTACTATCCTACTTCTAATACAGATACAGTATTTTAATGTTAATCAATGACAGTACTATTATATCCATGATATAACTAAATATATGCATTACACCCATGATATAACTGTTAAGCAAGTTGTTAGTACTTCTAACTACAAATATAATAACTGATTAACCCCAAACAGTCCAGTGGGCCCTTCTGTTCTTAAGCTATATCATTATATGACATCTAATGATATTATTACTATTATTATTATTACTAGCGACTTGCCCGTCAAAAAATGACGGTCAATAAAATGTTAATGCTGTCAAAACTGTTTGCCACACAATATGATTCTCTGAAATTCTTAACCTTTTTTTTATTAGGTCCAAAGAAATACAACATTTTTAATAAAACTTTTTATTTTTTTAACTTTCAACTTGTATTTCACCAACAGGTATAGAATATTTATTTTTCAATATTAACTCTTTTAATTGTCATACATGGAATAACAATATAACAATGTGTAAAGTTTTCATCAATACATATTGTAAACCATAACATAAAAGTTTGTAACATGCAACTTGTATTTTAAAAAATCTTGAACTTTTTTTTTTACCAATACTAACATTCTGAATTGATAGTTATCCATGAATAACAGACGACTATGTAAACTTTCTGTAAATAAGTATTTTTAACAATAAAATGCTTTGTAACATTAACTTTTTTTAAACACTTGTTCAACTAAATAGGCATTGAATCCAAACAATAAAAACCCCCATTGAAACTTGGCCAATTGTATCAAAGAGGCTAAACAATTAATTCCTTCCTGACCCCATTAACTGGCGATTGGACTAATCCCTGAATCAATACTCTCTATTTAAATTATACAGTTCAATGCATTAACAAATGATTAAACTTGTAGTAACATAAATCCTTGACTATATACAATATACAATGAAGCAACTTTTCACAACTTTGAAAATACAGTGTTAACATGTGAAATAGTAACATAAAACAATAACATTTAACCTTCAAATTAAAGAAAATGCCACCTAATTGTTTTCTGGGGCCAATCATGTAAAAAGGTAATGTCTAACACATTCCAATAATTATAACCACTGTTGTTTTAATTTTTTTGTTAATTTTGTTGGTTCTTGCACTTTGTACAAAATGGCCCATAGAGTTTCCTAAGTGAAGTAGTTGTCCCCTATTTAAAGAGTCACAGAGAGCTAAAATTTCGTCCTGGAAGCAAAATCACTGTTCTCTATGTTTTTTTTGCCATTGTATAGAGTTTCCTATTGAAATAGTGGTCTTCTAAAATCAGTCCGAGTAACATAAAATGTTGTTGTCGAAATGAAACCACTGTCCTCTATATTTACCGCACCTCATAGTACACAATGTTTTTTGTAAAAACGCATCCATCTTCCAATAAATCACCCTGACTTGGGTTTTCTTCAACATGTACTTTAATTTCCTCTGTATTATTGCATCTTGAAAATGCAACATATAGTTGACCATGTGCAAACATAGGTTCCTTCAAAAAAATACCCACAGACTTAAAAGTTTGTCCTTGGAATTTATTGATGGTCATGGCAAATGCCATGATAATGTGAAATTGTTTCCTTTGAAGGACCACTCTCACTTGGAGCCAAATCAATTCTCAGTATAAGAACTGGTTTGCCTTTATAGGTACCACTTATAATTTCTGCATGTATAACATGATCCTTTAAATCCCTCACAATTAATCTGGTCCCATTACAAAGTCCTTTTTTGGGATTCATATTTCTCAATAGCATGACAATTGCCCCTTTTTTAAGTTGGCATTCCAGAGGCAGTTAAAGAATTAATAAATTCCATACCAAAGTTTGCTTCACTATCTTTGTCATCAGCCAGAACAGAATCTGCACTGTAATAATTTTTTTGTGCAGCATTGATTCATTTTAATATTTCGTTGTTTAGATTCAAGGCATCTATATTTTTGGATGTCAATATGACTTTGCTTGCAATGTCTAAGTAATCATCATTATTGATGGTATTGAGGAAGATTGTTAAAATTAGTGGTTCTTTTGAAATCATTTCTGTTGTAATTTGCACAGCATCATCAGGTAAATTATTTATTTTCGGCTGTTTTCCTTCTCCAATCTGAATGAGCCAATCATTGAATTGATTTTGGCCTTCAGATCTCATATTTACTTCTAATTTAAGGTGTGTAAATATTTTTCACAGCTTACTTCTTTTTAGATACACTTTTCGACAATGTCAGTCCGATTGCCATGTGGCACCACAGGTAATGTTTGCCTGAAATCTCCTCCTAACAACATCACCTTTCCACCAAATGGCAAATCATTAGCCATAACTTATTTTTGCATGGCATGACATGACATGACATCATAGTTGCCTCATCTATTATAATTAATTTACTCTTGTGCAATTTTTTATCTTGTAATGAATTCATTAGAATATCCGACACTGATGTTTCCAGAATGGCAACTGGCAGTTTAAATCCACTATGCACAGTTCTACCACCTTCTAACAAAAGTGCGGCAATTCCAGTGGTTGCAAATGGCAGTGCTATTTGACCCTGTGCTCGAATGCAACTCATCAACAAATTATACAGATATGTTTTTCCTGATCCACCAGGGGCCATCCAGATAGAAATAACACTCTTTGAGAATGTCATCTTCTATTGCATTTGTCATGGCGTTAAATGCTTCCAATTGCAATGCATTTAAAGTTCCATTTTTTTCTTGTGTTTTTTGGTATTCAGTCTCAGTGTCATACTCATCAAAGTTAATTTCATCTATAATTCCTGGATCAGGCAGAATTTAATCCATGACAAAGAAAAATGTCCTGAATTTCCATTAATGCTTTCAATTGTGCAATAGTGTCATTGTAACGTAAGAAACCTTCACACATATGTATTTTAAATGTTTCCCACAAAGTTAATGCATCTGGTACATTGCAAAAGATACAAATGAAAGCAAATTGTTCTCTCATTTGCTTTGGCATTTGACATAGTGCTACTTCCTCGAGACATCTCTCCCATTCTGTATCATCTGCAAGAAAGTTTTGATGTCTTGCAGCTAACTGGAAAGTCTCATAAACTATGTCATTGACTGTGCGTAAATGTTCGTAACTTTGTGCACCGGGAACATGTAAAAGGAATAATCTTAAACTGAAACGTTCAATGTCTCGTGGACTGACGGTATATATTCTTGGGATACTTTTATAATGATGTTACTTTTGTTGTCTCCATTCACCATTTACGAATACATAGAGATTTGGATTGTCAATGTATAAAAATTGTCTGGCCTGAGTGTCCTGACAATTTAATTGAAACCAAGCAGTAAGCGTTGTTGCTCTATGTTCACTTTGTGCTAAAGCATTTCTTTCATTGCCTGCAGTGAGGCAAACAAATTGACTTTGTGGCAAATGGACAGCTAATCGATAAACATCATGCATCTCAAAGTGGAGAAGACGCCACATTGCTTCTGGAGCACTTACATAGCGAGCATCTAAATAAGATGAAAGTTCGTCATGTAAAATGGGGTTGTCATTTTCATTTTGTGCGCCTTGCACAACAACAGTTGCTGCATCATATCCTTTATATATATATTTATACACATATTTGATGGATTTGATAGAAGTGCAAGCTTCCACATTGATATGTGCATTGTACTTCATCAGCAAATGTGGATTGTATGGAACCACATATCGGTTATCGACCTTTTGGCCACGGATAATAGCTGTTTGTCCTTCTCTGCTTTTATACAAAGGGTATCCATCACAATTAACATAAGTCTGCATTTGAAATTGTTTTGGAAACTCTTTTATGCATTTTTTATTTTCCATACATGAATTTGGATTGCTCTCTCCACATGGACCATGTATCATTCTATGAGTTACAATCTCATAAAGTGTTGAATGTTTCTCTGGATGTGGCAGTTCAGCATTAATTACTGAATCCACTCTGGCTGTATTCAATTTATCTTTTTATTGCAAGATTAAAAGTATATGTGCATGTGGCAAGCCTCTTTTTTTAAATTCAATGGTATAAACAAAAGCCACACATTTTGCAAATACTGTAAGTATGCTTTAGTTATATCATGAATTAATGAATTGAGTTTTATTTTGAATACTCTTGCCACAAAATCTGGTCGGTCAGAAGTAGTTTGTCCAAGCAGTACATTTTCTTTGATCTCTGGCCATTGTGGATTACATGTAAATGTAATGAATAAACCTGGTTTGCCAAATTTAGTGACAATAGCCATGGCATCATTGTATCTTTCTCGCATATTGCGAGGAAATCCTTGGAAAGAGGATCGCAAAATGATTACTCTTCTAGCTGTAATGTCTCTGTTTGCAGTCAATTCAGCGACATAATCCATCAATCCACAATATTGTTCTTCTCAAATCTTGTTTTGTAGAAATTTGACAAAATTTTGATTATTTGCTTCGACTTGTAGATAGGAATCAATAATACATTGTTGTGTGAGTTTACCCCCACATAAAATTGGATTATAATGATCCCGGACAGCAGTTTGTGCCACTTTATATTCCAGCATGGAAATATTGTTTCTAACACAAACTTTACTATTGGGATAACTTTGCAACTGTAATTTTGGTTGCCATCCTGGCTCCCCATTTGGAAAGAAAATGGGATATGTCATGGGATCCAAATTATTGCTTAAAATATTTATGTTTATAAAAGGTTGTTCTTCATTGCGTGGATATATTCTAATATCCCGCTCAAATGGTGGTTCACCATCATCATTTTTAAATACCATGGCAACCTCATTTGCTGTTGGTAAATTATACCATCCTTGATCAGTATGGCGATCTCTTCTGAGAACCATATTTACTTTTGGCATTGGCAATTGATGTCTTTGCGCATGTTCCGGTTGTTTTTTTTCAACCTCAACCAATTTTTTGTATTCTTTACTATATGGGTTGTTAGCCATAATGTTATCAAGCTGTTCAAAGACTATGGGTAAGCATTGTTAATTTTCAGGAAGCATCATTTGTTGTTCAACAGCTTCCATTGTATCAAGTACATATAACTGTGCAAATTTCCTTTGTTCTCCTGTTTCTGGGTGTAAATGTGAAGTCCGGTGGTATATTTGTCCCTGCACTTTAAAACAATAAGGACCATGTCCTGGAACATTTTTGGCTAATGTTGCACCCATTGAAGCATATGATGTAAAAATCATATTGAATTTTTTTGATTGAATGAATGTATTAAAAAACATTGCTCAACGCAAATCAATACTTAATGCTATATTTGTAAAGAATGTCATCACAAAATCATATACCTGTCAATTTGATGTTCTATAATGTAAATTAGTGCAGAGGCGACTCCTGTGTTCAGGCAGGTGGAGACTTGAGAAATCTGTCAAAAGATGTAAAAATCATATTTAATATTTTGTTTGAATGAATGTATGAATCATTAAAAGTACTTGTTGACCTTGTCATACATGCATATAGTAAAATAAATGTAAATAGTTAAAAATGATATATCTGTGAAGGTGATCTGATTGCAGATGAAATGCTGCAAATGCTCCTCTGTGTACTCAGGTGGGCAGATGATCAAACTGTGAAAAAAAAAGGCCTTGTTAATGTTTGTATGATTTGAATTGGCATAGATGCAAAATATAAGTAAATGCACTATAAAATGTAAGAAAGTGATGTAAATATTTAAGTGGTTTGAGAATCCTATTCCTTTGAGACAATGAGCACTGTAAAATCTACCTATTTTGTGGTGCATTTTAGCACATTTAATTTAGAAATCTTGAAAATAAATGACTAATTAAATAATTAATCATGAACATTAATAATTAAGCATCAACACACAAAAACAATTGCATTAATAATGAAGGCTGAAAACATAAATATAAATAAACACAAACATTATAAAAATAAAACAGTAATATAATAACGAAGCAGCAAGAATGAAATTTAAGTTCAGTGCAAAATGTACATATGTTTTCATGCATTTTTGCGTAAAAAATTGTTTATATCAATGATCAATGAAGTAATTAATGAACATTAATAGTTGAGCAGCAACCACGAATTGTAAGTTCACTATGAAATATCCATATTTTTTTATATTTTTTTTACTAAATTTGTTATTACCCAATCCCCCGTGGCTGGCCGCCATCTCCCTGCTGGGGGTGGGGGGCAGGGGGAGGCAAACCCTGGGAGGCAGCGGCACCAGCAGTAGAGATGGTGGAGGCATTGGGGAGGAGAGGAGTGGCCAGACTGCGGGAGGACGTGGGATGCCTCTGGGGTGGAGGAAGCGAAGCTGGGGACCAGAGCACATCACATAGCATCTGCTGTCACCTCCTGGAATGCGCTCTCGTCCACCCACATCCTGAGCAGCCCGGCAAGGTAGGATTCTGTCATTAGGGGGTGCCTTCTCCCTATTGGGCCTGGCCAGACTGTGCATTACCTCAGCATGATTGGCGGAGATGCTGGCCTGGATCCTCCAGATACAATCCATCTGCTGCTGCATGAGGGCCAGCATCTCTCCTGCGCAGCCTGGCTTGGGGTTGGCAATGGAGGTCCTTGTGGTGTGGCCTGGTGAGGAGGTGGTGGTGGCCCAGTGGGGAGGGTCTAGGGCCCGGCTGGAGCCTGATGACTTACAGGCGGTGGTGTTGGTGGACCCGGTAGTGGTGGTGGTGGCCAGACACACTGCTGTGGGGGAGAGGAGGTGGTGGCTGGTTCAGATGGTCCCTCCAGTGGGAGGGCCCTGGCGATATACTAAGTCTATAGAGGGGAGGGATAGTGGGGTCAAATCCTGAAGGTTTGGCTGGTGGTCCTGCTGGTGACCCCACTAGACAGATGATATACTCCTCATCCAAACAAGGGCCCCTGAAGTCCTCTTCTTTCCTCCTCCCCCTGCTCCGGTTCCTGCTGGGCATGGGCTTGCTCCTCCACTTTCTGCTCAGATTGGAGCCGACGTCCCCGCCTCTGGCTCCCCACTGGACCCAGACCTCCTTGATGCTGAAAGAGAGAAAAGAAAGGTATATGTCATTAGTATGACGAATATTATATTGCTTGATGTGCATTCCTAACTATCTGACATTTAGGCTTGAACCTGAATGATACTCCCAATTGCATCTCAGATTAGCTATCATTTGCTAGATGTGATCTATTCTTTGGCTTTTGGTCTTGATTGTTCTTGGCTGCAAACGCTATCTTGATTCCGGCTGCAGTTTGTAACTGCATAGGCTGCAGCACTTACACCAATACATGGATTCTCTATTGGTTGATTACTATGGTTGTGCCCTGGAATGACAGTGATTTATCAGATTCATGGATTTAATGATGCGTCCATCTATCCCTTGGTAATTCCATGGAGCTGAGATGTCAGTGTCCTTGTTGGTCATCATGTACATGTGTGGTGTATGTGATATAAATGTGGCAGCATGTTGGTGTATGTGATATTCCCGTGACATGGAGGCTGGGTCCTGTTGGGCCACCAGGCAGGAATCTCCAGCGGCGGGCACCTGGCCTCCCTGACCTGTCCCTGAGGCCTGTCCCTCCACCAAACTACCACCCTCCGGTATCAGGCCCCTCTCCCTCTGTCCCTCGTCTAAAGGTGCCTGGTTCTAGGGCCACCCTGCCACCAACCACCTCCTCCTCCAACACTCCCACCACCTCCTGCTCCTCCTCCTGCTCCTCCTCCTCCAACTGCGCTGCCACCTCCTCCACCACCTCCACCTCCACTCCCCACCTCCTCCTCTTCTTCACTCCTCACCTACTCTCCACCACTCCCCATGGCCACCTCTCTCTCCTCCTCGCTTCTCCTCATCTCCTCCTCCATGCCCCTCCTCTCTACTCCCTCCATTGAAATCCCAAAAGGAATATATGGATAAATCAAAAAAAGTTTGGCTGTATAGGTATGATGAAAAAAAAAGTGTATTCTGTGTATTTAATAACTGTATGAAGTGACCTACCTCTATGTGTCTCTATGTGTGTTCTTTAAAATATGTGTATTGCTATTATATGTAATCTGTAAAAATGTGTAAACAAGGATTAAGTGTAAAATTGTAAATAGTATAATAGAAATAAACAAAACCGCAAATTACTGCTCTCAAAACTCTCCTACTGCTACTTCAGAAGAAAATACAACACAGTCACTGCATGGGCGGGTGGAACGCAAATTTATAATCTCCCTCTGTCAATCATCTGCAGCTGGACCGCTTTCTTTTGGCTGAGAGGCCTGTGTTGCACTTCGTTATACCGTGATTGGATCCTAATAGCGGATCGCATATCGGCCAGTCCATTAACAGTTTGTGGCCGCGGGAGGGCTTTACGGGCTTGAGGCTTCGGCCTGCAACTTGAGCCCTTGCTCAATTGAATAGCTCCGGATTCAGAGACGAACGGGAGCCCGCAGCACGCCCGCCGACATTTGGCCTACATCCCGCAAGATTGAATCAAGCTTATTATGGATAGATAGATAGATAGACCATTGTAACTTAGTAAAAACACTTTATATGGTTGTGATGTATGTAACAAACTCCAAACTAATACATTAGTAGCAGTGTAAATAAAACTTTTTTTAGAGAAAATATCTATATTGAAAAGTGTATTTAGCTTCAGCACTTCCTGATAGCCTTAATCCTATCTTTTAAGGGGGGGGGGGGTGGAAGAGATTTATAGGAAAGAGTCAAGATAGCCTGTTCTGCGCAGATGAAATACCTTGCTGTATAATTTGTTTGTTTTATTGGATGACATTTTTTTTAACTGGACTGCACCATTAGGATTGATTTGTGCTTCTTTTTCTCCCTACCCATCTATTTTTCATATTCGAGTACCAGTGAACAGTTGTTCTACAAAGGAAGCTGCATGGCATCAATGTAGACTATATATATCATCAAGACTATCTCTAGACTTGTTTTTTTCCATTCACCCAAGAAGTCTAGATATTGAGACGGACATTATCAATAGGCGCTAGCCACGTATGTGGGTATTCCACCCATTGATTTTATATCAATAGGACTAATTGTATTGGAAATGTGATTATTATTATTATTATTTTTACATTCCTGTATCTGTGTCTGTGTTCCTCTTTAAGCACACTTTTATGTTAACATTAATTGCATATACAGTCAGGTCCATAAATATTGGGACATCGACATAATTCTAATCTTTTTTGCTCTATATACCACCACAATGGATTTGAAATGAAACGAACAAGATGTGCTTTAACTGCAGACTTTCAGCTTTAATTTTTACATCCACATCAGGTGAACGGTGTAGGAATTACAACAGTTTGTATATGTGCCTCCCACTTTTTAAGGGACCAAAAGTAAGGGGGAGGCAAACCCTGGGAGGCAGCGGCACCAGCAGTAGAGATGGTGGAGGCATTGGGGAGGAGAGGAGTGGCCAGACTGCGGGAGGACGTGGGATGCCTCTGGGGTGGAGGAAGCGAAGCTGGGGACCAGAGCACATCACATAGCATCTGCTGTCACCTCCTGGAATGCGCTCTCGTCCACCCACATCCTGAGCAGCCCGGCAAGGTAGGATTCTGTCATTAGGGGGTGCCTTCTCCCTATTGGGCCTGGCCAGACTGTGCATTACCTCAGCATGATTGGCGGAGATGCTGGCCTGGATCCTCCAGATACAATCCATCTGCTGCTGCATGAGGGCCAGCATCTCTCCTGCGCAGCCTGGCTTGGGGTTGGCAATGGAGGTCCTTGTGGTGTGGCCTGGTGAGGAGGTGGTGGTGGCCCAGTGGGGAGGGTCTAGGGCCCGGCTGGAGCCTGATGACTTACAGGCGGTGGTGTTGGTGGACCCGGTAGTGGTGGTGGTGGCCAGACACACTGCTGTGGGGGAGAGGAGGTGGTGGCTGGTTCAGATGGTCCCTCCAGTGGGAGGGCCCTGGCGATATACTAAGTCTATAGAGGGGAGGGATAGTGGGGTCAAATCCTGAAGGTTTGGCTGGTGGTCCTGCTGGTGACCCCACTAGACAGATGATATACTCCTCATCCAAACAAGGGCCCCTGAAGTCCTCTTCTTTCCTCCTCCCCCTGCTCCGGTTCCTGCTGGGCATGGGCTTGCTCCTCCACTTTCTGCTCAGATTGGAGCCGACGTCCCCGCCTCTGGCTCCCCACTGGACCCAGACCTCCTTGATGCTGAAAGAGAGAAAAGAAAGGTATATGTCATTAGTATGACGAATATTATATTGCTTGATGTGCATTCCTAACTATCTGACATTTAGGCTTGAACCTGAATGATACTCCCAATTGCATCTCAGATTAGCTATCATTTGCTAGATGTGATCTATTCTTTGGCTTTTGGTCTTGATTGTTCTTGGCTGCAAACGCTATCTTGATTCCGGCTGCAGTTTGTAACTGCATAGGCTGCAGCACTTACACCAATACATGGATTCTCTATTGGTTGATTACTATGGTTGTGCCCTGGAATGACAGTGATTTATCAGATTCATGGATTTAATGATGCGTCCATCTATCCCTTGGTAATTCCATGGAGCTGAGATGTCAGTGTCCTTGTTGGTCATCATGTACATGTGTGGTGTATGTGATATAAATGTGGCAGCATGTTGGTGTATGTGATATTCCCGTGACATGGAGGCTGGATCCTGTTGGGCCACCAGGCAGGAATCTCCAGCGGCGGGCACCTGGCCTCCCTGACCTGTCCCTGAGGCCTGTCCCTCCACCAAACTACCACCCTCCGGTATCAGGCCCCTCTCCCTCTGTCCCTCGTCTAAAGGTGCCTGGTTCTAGGGCCACCCTGCCACCAACCACCTCCTCCTCCAACACTCCCACCACCTCCTGCTCCTCCTCCTGCTCCTCCTCCTCCAACTGCGCTGCCACCTCCTCCACCACCTCCACCTCCACTCCCCACCTCCTCCTCTTCTTCACTCCTCACCTACTCTCCACCACTCCCCATGGCCACCTCTCTCTCCTCCTCGCTTCTCCTCATCTCCTCCTCCTCCATGCCCCTCCTCTCTACTCCCTCCATTGAAATCCCAAAAGGAATATATGGATAAATCAAAAAAAGTTTGGCTGTATAGGTATGATGAAAAAAAAAGTGTATTCTGTGTATTTAATAACTGTATGAAGTGACCTACCTCTATGTGTCTCTATGTGTGTTCTTTAAAATATGTGTATTGCTATTATATGTAATCTGTAAAAATGTGTAAACAAGGATTAAGTGTAAAATTGTAAATAGTATAATAGAAATAAACAAAACCGCAAATTACTGCTCTCAAAACTCTCCTACTGCTACTTCAGAAGAAAATACAACACAGTCACTGCATGGGCGGGTGGAACGCAAATTTATAATCTCCCTCTGTCAATCATCTGCAGCTGGACCGCTTTCTTTTGGCTGAGAGGCCTGTGTTGCACTTCGTTATACCGTGATTGGATCCTAATAGCGGATCGCATATCGGCCAGTCCATTAACAGTTTGTGGCCGCGGGAGGGCTTTACGGGCTTGAGGCTTCGGCCTGCAACTTGAGCCCTTGCTCAATTGAATAGCTCCGGATTCAGAGACGAACGGGAGCCCGCAGCACGCCCGCCGACATTTGGCCTACATCCCGCAAGATTGAATCAAGCTTATTATGGATAGATAGATAGATAGACCATTGTAACTTAGTAAAAACACTTTATATGGTTGTGATGTATGTAACAAACTCCAAACTAATACATTAGTAGCAGTGTAAATAAAACTTTTTTTAGAGAAAATATCTATATTGAAAAGTGTATTTAGCTTCAGCACTTCCTGATAGCCTTAATCCTATCTTTTAAGGGGGGGGGTGGAAGAGATTTATAGGAAAGAGTCAAGATAGCCTGTTCTGCGCAGATGAAATACCTTGCTGTATAATTTGTTTGTTTTATTGGATGACATTTTTTTTAACTGGACTGCACCATTAGGATTGATTTGTGCTTCTTTTTCTCCCTACCCATCTATTTTTCATATTCGAGTACCAGTGAACAGTTGTTCTACAAAGGAAGCTGCATGGCATCAATGTAGACTATATATATCATCAAGACTATCTCTAGACTTGTTTTTTTCCATTCACCCAAGAAGTCTAGATATTGAGACGGACATTATCAATAGGCGCTAGCCACGTATGTGGGTATTCCACCCATTGATTTTATATCAATAGGACTAATTGTATTGGAAATGTGATTATTATTATTATTATTTTTACATTCCTGTATCTGTGTCTGTGTTCCTCTTTAAGCACACTTTTATGTTAACATTAATTGCATATACAGTCAGGTCCATAAATATTGGGACATCGACATAATTCTAATCTTTTTTGCTCTATATACCACCACAATGGATTTGAAATGAAACGAACAAGATGTGCTTTAACTGCAGACTTTCAGCTTTAATTTTTACATCCACATCAGGTGAACGGTGTAGGAATTACAACAGTTTGTATATGTGCCTCCCACTTTTTAAGGGACCAAAAGTAATGGGACAGATTAACAGTCATAAATCAAACTTTCACTTTTTAATACTTGGTTGCAAATCCTTTGCAGTCAATTACAGCCTGAAGTCTGGAACGCATAGACATCACCAGACGCTGGGTTTCATCCCTGGTGATGCTCTGCCAGACCTCTATTGCAACTGTCTTCAGTTCCTGCTTGTTCTTGGGGCATTTTCCCTTCAGTTTTGTCTTCAGCAATTGAAATGCATGCTCAATCGGATTCAGATCAGGTGATTGACTTGGCCATAACATTCCACTTCTTTCCCTTAAAAAACTCTTTAGTTGCTTTTGCAGTATGCTTCGGGTCATTGTCCATCTGCACTGTGAGGCGCCATCCAATGAGTTCTGAAGCATTTGGCTGAATATGAGCAGATAATATTGCCCGAAACACTTCAGAATTCATACTGCTGCTTTTGACAGCAGTCACATCATCAATAAATTCAAGAGAACCAGTTCCATTGGCAGCCATACATGCCCACGCCATGACACTACCACCACCATGCTTCACTGATGAGGTGATATGCTTTGGATCATGAGCAGTTCCTTTCCGTCTCCATACTCTTCTCTTCCCATCACTCTGGTGCAAGTTGATCTTAGTGTCATCTGTCCATAGGATGTTGTTCCAGATCTGTGAAGGCTTTTTTAGGTGCTGTTTTGAAAACTCTAATCTGGCCTTCCTGTTTTTGAGGCTCACCAATGGTTTACATCTTGTGGTGAACCCTCTGTATTTACTCTGGTGAAGTCTTCTCTTGATTGTTGACTTTGACACACATACACCTACCTCCTGGAGAGTGTTCTTGATCTGGCCAACTGTCGTGAAGGGTGTTTTCTTCACCAGGGAAATAATTATTCGGTCATCCACCACAGTTGTTTTCCGTTTTCTTCCGGCTCTCTCTGATGGGTTTGTTTTGTTTTTTCAGCCTAATGATGGCTTGCTTCACTGATAGTGACAGCTCTTTGGATCTCATATTGAGAGTTAACAGCAACAAATGCAAATAGCACACTTGATATGAACACTGGAGCTTGTATCTGCTCTTTGTAAATGGGATAATGAGGGAATAACACACACCTGGCCATGGAACAGCTGAGCAGCCAATTGTCCCATTACTTTTGGTCCCTTAAAAAGTGGGAGGCACATATACAAACTGTTGTAATTCCTACACCGTTCACCTGATTTGGATGTAAATACCCTCAAATTAAAGCTGAAAGTCTGCAGTTAAAGCACATCTTGTTAGTTTCATTTCAAATCCATTGTGGTGGTGTATAGAGCCAAAAAGTTTAGAATTGTGTCGTGGTCCCAATATTTATGCACCTGACTGTATACTTGTGGTGTTTGGTTGGGATTGCCTTTGGATATTGTCAGTTATTGTACTTTAGCACTATAGACCTAATATATTTGTTAGTCTTCAAAAAATAATCTAGTGACAAAGTGGACTCCTGAATCTAAAATGAATTGTAAAAATGAATTAGTCAACAATGTATTTGTTTTTGACATAAAAAGTACATTTTCTTATCTCTTTATTATCAGAAGTCAGTTAACCCAATTATATCCGAAGCATATAATCTCAGATCACTGTGTATCATATCATCACACAAAAAAGGAGTGAACATGCACAAAAACATTTAATGTATTAAATCATTTGCTTTGATTTCCATCACACTTGCACTCTTTTTCATTATTTTGTCTTCAAATTCTACATTCTTCAATTGCTCAAATATAATTCACTTCATCCTGATAATTTGCCTTCCTATCTTCCAATGTTGTCAGACTGGACAGTGAACCTTTAATCATTGTAATACAATTATACTTGGTTAAGCTAATAGAATGATTAGAAAATGTATGCCATCTACACACAAGGTGGACTTGGGAATAAAAAACTGGTGTAATATTATAATATAAAATTTTCCAAAAGGGATTTATGTTGCTAACATTTCCAAAATAATGGATGTATTAAAATCGGAAGTGTTTATTTGCAATGGTGCCGTTTGTCCGGTCACAGACCAAAACAGCACATGAACAGATCACAAACTGCGCTGTTTCAGAAATACTGCCACCGTTGTCTCAAAAGCCAATGATCATCCTCTTATCAAAGTCTGATAAATTGCATGTTTTAACCATGACATATGTGGTTGATATGTTTGCGGAATGCCTACATGTCACCTTATATACCCACCAAGCGTGCTCATGACACATGCCGTATTTCATTGGCTACACCCTGCTGACATCTAAAGTAGACGGTGGTCATAATAATGTTACTCGACCTTGTATAAATTGTACAATAAGATGTACATGGTTTTAACATTTGTAATTTATTTCACACATAGTTCAAGGTATGAATGCCACCATCCAAAGGATTGATCAAGTCACCAATATTTTGGCTCCAATGACTTTTGGACAGATAATGACGTTCGACTCACTGGAGATTGGTTGAGGATGTGTTGTTAGTTGGAACCTGATCTCAGTCTGTGTGGAGTACATGATGTTATGGAAGGCCTACAAGAAGACACCAGAATTAGCCAGTAAGAAAAAACAGAAAGTAGAAGAACAAGAAACGAGACCTTTATATATCAATGGAGTTGGAAGTAGTTTTAGACATAATTGGACATGGAACCAAGTAAATATTTTTTATGTAAAGAAAACAGCCAACCAATGCCTTGAGAAAGGCTACTTTGGTGGTTATGGTCTTCTACAAGTGTCTCCAGTACTGATGGTTTAAACTGTAATGAACCCATCAGTGCGCAAGTTTGCATACTGTATATGTAAAATCTAGCACATTAGTGATCCTTGAGACTTGAAGATGAAAAACTTGTATGCTCACTATGTAATATATGAATTCAATTAATCTTACCTTCAATGAATATAACCATGTTTGTTGGTAATAAAAAGCTGAGTTCTAATACAAGATAAAAAAGAAATACTTTAAGATAATACATTTTATATGTAATTATGTTTTGGTGAGAGCCACCTCTGTTCTTTAGTTTCACTGCTTCTACCAGTGGGAGGTGAAACTTAATGCAGACATTAATTCAGCTACTTCTATTAGAGCCAAATACTTATAATACATCTAATAAAAATCTAATAAAAATCATATCTATTTAGATGGTCTTACTCTATTGAGGAAGAAGCTAAACAAACAAAGGAATGACACAGAATCAGCACAAAATAATCACATATTATAATTGTCCAACTACGATTCGTCGTCACGTTGTTTGCGTAGTACGTACGACTTAGCGATGAGCGTATCGAGGCGAGCCATTAAACCGTAGCACTTAGGCAATGACCGCCGAAGGCGCTCATTGCCGGAGAGCCTCGTGTAGGCTCACATTGCCTGCGAGCTTCGCGTAGGCTCACAGCCCAGCCACGTACAACTTACCCAAGAAGGGATCCGAGATAAGCTTGGAAACCCGTATTAACCCCAGGGGATCCGAGATAAGCTCGGAGACCTGCATTAACCCCAAATTAACCATCGCAGTGGGGGTCCAGATTGCACGCGATCGGGGACCCCCGCTGCAATGAAAATTCAAAATTCCTGCGTTACAGGTCCTTAAAGGACCGTAAATGTCCTTAATGGACACGTTGTAAAAGAAAACAAATATACACTATCACCCTGTCAATCATGGGGGTCAATACAGACCCCCATAAACTCCTCATTAACCCTGTCACTCATGGGGGTCAATATAGACCAACATAAGCCCTTCATTAACCCTGTCACTCATGGGGGTCAATATAGACCCCCATAAGCCCTTCATTAACCCTGTCACTCATGGGGGTCAATACAGACCCCCATAAGCCCTTCATTAAGCCTGTCACTCATGGGGGTCAATACAGACCCCCATAAGCCCTTCATTAACCCTGTCACTCATGGGGGTCAATACAGACCCCTATAAGCCCTTCATTAAGCCTGTCACTCATGGGGGTCAATACAGACCCCCATAATAACTTAATTAACCCCCTCACTCATGGGGGTCCATACAGACCCTCATAAGCCTCTATTTAACCTCATCAGTCCCATAAGGGTATATTAAGACCATTATGGGCCTGTTACAACACTACATTAACCACATAAGTGCCATGATGGTCCTCAAGGACGACCATGACACTAAGTATAAACACAACACTGCACTATACCCCCCCAATAAAACATTAAATATCAACTAAACACCCTCTACACTAACCTATTAACACCTACACTACCTACCTACCCCCTAAAAACCCCCACCACTCTAATTACAGAAAATAAAAAAGCCTCAAGTCACAAAAAAAACTAATCTACATTACATAAAATAAAAAACCTAAGTCACATAAAAAAAGAGGAACATTACAGAAAATAAAAAAAACATTACAACCCCCCCTCACTAAAGAAAAAAAAATTACACACCTAAAAAGGAAATACATACAATACAATACACATACAGTACAATACAATACAAATACATACAATACAAATACATACAATATAATACAATACAATACAAATACATACAATTAAATACAATCACACAATCTATCTAAATAAATACCATAATCTAATATACATCCTATCTATATAATAATACATTCCCAATCTATCTAAATAAATACCACAATTTAATATACAATACATTCTATGATATCTATATAAAACACATACCCCTAGCTAACATACAGTAAATGCTAACTATATATAAAATAATCTAATTCTAAGCTAAAATAAAACAATTAAGACCATTTACCTTTGCAGATGTCCATTCAGATCAGCCACCTACAGAAAAAAAAATTAAAAAATTAGTGCAACACGTTTACAGTACATAAATAAATATTCTATACATTCTAAATATTCTACTCACCTTTCCGGCATGTCCCGTCCTTATTCTTTTAACCTTCTTCGGAGCGGCACCTGTTAAAAAAAACATAACATTAATACACATACATAAACACAAAATAAACATAATCTACATTGTACTTACCTCCCCGCGATGTCTCCGGCCTCCTCCGGATCCTCTTCTGCCCCGCCCTGTATAAAAAAAAATCTATATATACTTACATCCGCACTCACGGACATCCCCGACGCTAATGAGGCTCCCGGGCACTTTTCCGGAAGAAAATTGGCAATGGCGCCTTCTGATTGGTTGAAAACGCTGTCTATCAAATTCACCCAATCAGGAGGCACCAATGTGTGAACCAATCAGAAAGGGATACACCCTAAAATCCCACTCTGATTGGATAATGCACCTTTCAATCTTTATTTAAACCAATCACAAGGCGCAGATGCCACAATGGAATACACCCCCACAGGGTGATTGGTTGGAGCATCTGCGCATTCTGATTGGTTGCACTGACAATAGCCAATCACAATGGAATACACCCCACGTACTGATTGGTATATCTTTATATACTTAGTATACTTTTTTCATTGGTTCACAATTGGGGTCTTCTCATTGGCTGAATTTGATAGACAGCCTTTTCAGCCAATCAGAAGCCACCATTGCCAATTTTATTCTGGAACACTCCGTAGGAAGCTCATTAGCGTCGTATTTTTTTTTTGTTTTAGTTTTATGTATCTGTGCTAATGTTATGTTTTTTTTTAACAGGAGCAGCGCCGCAAAGGCAAACATGGAGGAGGATGTGACATGCTGGGACGTGACATGCTGGGAGGGGACATGCTGGAAAGGTGAGTATAATATTTAGAATATTTAGAATGTTTAGTTATTTCATGTAAACGTGTTGTATTAATTTTTTTAATCTTTTTTACCCTAGGTTGGTGATCTGAAGAAACATCTCAAAGGTAGGTGGTCTTAATTATTTTATTGTAGCTTAGAATTAGGGTTGCTATATATAGATAGCATGTATTGTATATTAGATAGATAGGGGGATGTATAGTATATAGATAGTATTTATTGTATATTACATAGATAGATAGGGGGATGTATATTAGATAGTATTGTATATTAGATAGTGGGATGTATATTACATTACATAGTGGGATGTATATTACATAGTGTGATGTATATTACATAGGAGGATGTATATTAGATAGGGGTGTATTGTATTGTATTTACCGTAATTGTATTGTATTGTATTCAATTGTATTGTATTGTATTATATGTATTTCCTTTTCAGGTGTGTAATTTTTTTTTAAATGTAGTGGGGGGGGGGGGGGGGTTGTAATGTATTTTTTTTATTTTCTCTAATGTTCCTTTTTTTATTTTTTGGGACAGGTTTTTTTTTTTGTTCTGTAATGTACATTTTTTATTTTTGGTGATTTTAGTTTTTTTTATTTTATGTAATGTAGATTTGTGCTTTTTGATGAATTTAGTTAGTTGAGACACACAGTACACTCACATTGTGTGACAAACAGCATTTCAACACTTTCTTTTATTGACCGTCATTTTTTGACGGGCAAGTCGCTAGTTGCATATAATAGCGAATACATTAAACTCTAAATTTATTTATTTTAAAATATGCTTAACTGTCATTAGTTGAGAGTTGTTATTTTCTAATATGCTATATTTATGTGAAAGGTGTAATTTATATATTAAACCATGTAGTTTAAGTTTTTTTCCCCCAAAAAGAAGAGAGGTTCATCATTTTTAGTTGATTATGTTTTTTTCGTGCATATGCAATATTTTTAAAATGTATTTATTTTGCCAGATAAGGATTCAGCTCCACAAGCAGAGACACCCAATGAATTTGACACACTGATTGTCTAGAAGACATCATATTTCTGAGTCAAAGAAGGAACCATCCCTCACAACCAACCATTTTTTCCTGGATGGTATTCCTCTCTGCTTCATCTATATGACTGTTTTATACTTTGATTCCATCATAATTGGAAAGGCTTACAATCGAGGTGTAACCAGCTCAGTGATAACTAGCCCAATCGCGTATCAGCTATTGTGGGCATTCTCGGAACAGTGGCTGCGTATATACAAACAAACTTTTCCCCTGGGTTAGCTGTGTATGAGTGAAATGTGCTAGGTATACAAGAGATAAGGCATCTATTGAAATGTACTTACATATTTTTAACAGAGAGTGTTACTAGATCCATGCACACCCGACGAGTGTTTCCGTGCTAGCAACACATTTTTCAATGGAAATCTTGAAAAATCCAACTGAAAACCAGAAAATGTTTTAAAAAAGTATAAAAATAATAATAATAGAGCCTCTAATATATTACCTTTTAAATGCAGTTAAGCTGCTGTGGGATCTACGATTTTGGTTTCTGTTAATCGGCTTTCTAGGGTGGGAGAAGAATTTGAATGAGGAGGAAGGTTCTACATACACACTGGGAACAAAGCTCTTAAAACTGCTAGAATCAGCTCAAAAAAGAAAATGGGACATTTTGGTACATATCCTACAATTTGGAAAATCGAGGGTTGGACGAGAAAGTGCAAGGATCTCCTGGTGCAGATTACTCCTATGATTTCAAATATAGGTCAAATTCAGCTTGATCTGTTGGTCTCGCACTTGGTGGGACCTCAGAGATGTGAGGTATTAACAGAACATGTTTGTTGATTCAAACGTGGATCCTCCAGTCGCTGTCCTGTTTCTCATGGTTCCATATGCTCCCTTCTGCTCATCAGTTCTCCTTTTTACTATGAGCCAAATGTCTCAGTGTCTATTCAAGTTACGAATACTATATGAGGGCAAGGGGTATCTAGACACGCCGTGAGACGCACCGGTGCAAGAAGCGAAAAAGGAGGACCACACTACATGTACTATACACAAAGGTGGGTTTTTATTGTGCAAAATTTAAAATGTAAAATATAAGAATAGAAATAGAATGGCACAATAAACAAATACGTTTCTTCCCATACTCTATAGTTATAAATCACTAGTATTATTGGTAGGTCTGTTTGTTGTTTTTTCCAGGATTGGCTATTAGTGTAATCTGGGTATTTATTGTACGTTAATTGGTAACCAAGCGCTTGGGCCTCTGTATCTGGAAATTAAACATTTTAATTTCCATATTATCCCATATATCCTATAGTTTGCCAGCACTTCAATAGACACTGAAAGGAAAGCCTTAAAAAGACTCTGTCACCCCCAAATTGTTTTAAAGAGAACCATTTCCTGAGAGAATCAACATTGTTTCTGATGTGTCATATGCAAATGTGTGAGAATACTAATAAGATGCTTTCTTATGCTAATTAGGATTATAGTGTTTGTTTCAGTAGTTGGAGAAACAGTACCTCCTGAGGTTATCATGCAGTTAGATCTCCTCCTCACCCTAATCAGCTTCAAATTAGTATACTGAGCCACAAATTAGCATAAACAAAACACACAATCAGTCCTGAATATCTCAGGTAAGATTTACTGTAGAGAAAAACAGCTAGTACAAAATATGGACAGTTTTTAATTATCTTTCAAATGAAACTCATGATGAGTTGACACTGGAGGGGAGGAACTCAGGGACTATTTTTTATGACTTTGTGAGATATCTACCCAGGTACATCGCTCTGTGCTTCAAAAAGTTAAAATAGGTTTTTACTTTTTTCCATACAAAACACAACTTTGGGAATGTTTAAAGCTGCTTTTTTAAATGCATGGAAAAAAAATTGTGTCCCATGTCCCTTTAACGAGCACTTTTTCAGTTTTGAGGCACTTCTCAAATGACCTCTAAATTGTGACAATCCTTTGATGCTTGGAGCATAATTAACAGAAAAGAAATTAACGAATGTAATACATTTTATCTCCACTAGATAATGGAAGAAACCAAGATTTGAATATAAAATATCAAATGCTCTTTTTCCAGTTAGATCTTTATGTACCTAAAGCCTGAATTGGAAAAACAACCCATTATAGCCCAGTGTTTACATTTTGTTTTCCTTTGTATAGCAAAAGAAAAAAAATTGCTTTTGTTTTCTTTACTATTATGTTCAATTACACCACAGTGGGAGGTTTCATTATGTTGACTGAGCTGCTTGTTTCAGCTGATTCTCAGCAGTGTGTCCCCTTGGGAACAAAGATGGTTTATATTTGTCTCTGCACTTAGTGTCTCCTCCCACATGTAAAAGCAGAACAGCAGAAATAAAAAATGGCAGCTCCCACTGCAATATAATCAGACCAGGTTGAACCTTAAAATTGAATTGTAACACATTGACTCTCTTCACGATTGCTAACTTGTTGTGGTGAAGCCTCAATGAAGCTGTGAGCTATACTATGTAGGATCATCCATGATGGGCAGGTCATAGAAAGGTCAGACAAATCATGGCCCACTGGAGAATCTACAGTTCATTGAGGGAACCATGAATGCCAACATGTACTGTGACATACTGAAGCAGAACATTATCCCCTCCCTTCAAAGACTGGACCGCAGGGCAGTATTCCAACATGATAACGACCCCAAACACACCTCCAAGATAACCACTGCCTTGATAAAGAAGCTGAAGGTAAAGATGATGGACTGGCCAAGCATGTCACCAGACCTAAACCCTATTGATCATCTGTGGGGAATCCTCAAACGGAAGGTGGGGGAGTGCAAGGTCGATAACATCCACCAGCTCTGTGATGTGATCATGAAGGAGTGGAAGAGGACTCCAGTGGCAACCTGTGAAGCTCTGGTGAACTCCATTCCCATGACGGTTAAGGCAGTGCTGGAACGTAATGGTGGCCATACAAAATATTGACACTTTGGGCCCAATTTGGACAATTCAACTTAGGGGTGTACTCACTTTTGTTGCTAATGGTTTAGACATCAATGGCTGTGTGTCGAGTTATTTTGAGGGTATATAACCCCTTCCCATGACAGGAAAGGGGTTAAAGAATTATGAAAACTAATGCTGGTGGTTTTTGACCCTGTCACCTCTGACCCACTACCCCCTATGAGCTGGGTATCTTCCAGGATTCTCCCTTAATATAAATTACCACCATGAGCCCAGGTATAGCCCGGGATTCTGCCTTAATACCCACTACCCCCCAGGAGCTGGGTAGCCCCTGTGTTTCCTCCGACTAAAGTGTAAATGCGGGGATCCTTATGAATCCCCATTGCACCACCAAATATTAACCCATTACCAGCGGGGTCCCTAAGGACCCTGTGGTAATATAAAGTATAACCATGGTGATCTTATGTCAGCTATATATAGCCCATTACTTGGGAGTCTTCGCCCATGGTATGCTAAACTCTGACCATAGGGGTCTTCATGGACTCCATGGCACTTAAATTAACCCCATACACCACTGGGATCCTTATGGCATCTAATATTAACCTCTATACCATGGGGTCTCATTAGACCCCCATGGTATACTAAGCTATGACCATGGGGTATCCCCCAAACTAAAGTATAACCATTTGTGTCTTAATGAATCCTTATGGCACCAAATATTATCCCATTACCAGGGGGGTCCCTATGGACCCCCATGGCACATAAAACTAGCCTATTACCTGGGGGTCTTAACGGACCACCATGGTTTACTAAGCTATGATCATGGGGGTCCTCCTGAACCATTCAGATATGAGGCAGAGTAATGCAAATTATGATTTGTTGAATTATGATTGACACATATTTCAGCCAATCATAATCTGCAAAAATACTATATAAACTGAAGGCATGGTCAGAAAACGTTAGTTGGCAGGGGAGCCCGGAGGAGGAGGAGCTTTTTTTCTTATAGAGCAGCAGTTTTTTTAGGTGGAGGTCCATTTCTATTGGCCAAAGATGAGGAACAAGGGCATCAATCAAGAAAGAAAAGGACTGATTCCTCAGTCAACATGGAAATTAAAACATACTCTATTATTTGTATCTCTATTAAAGAACTACACTGGAAAATAGTAAAATAAAATAATACAGCTTTAAATTTATTATGTTTTATATCAAGGTATTCTGCAGTGGAAGGTACCATTTTATTTTTTATTGATATCCATCCAGAAGTGAGGGGAGAATTTAAATCCATATCAAAAATAACAAATGGAAGGTTGTATTATTTTACTATTTTTCCAATGTCGTTCTTCAGTAGAGATAATAATAATAGACTACAGTGGCCTTTAAGGTGTTAAACATGTTGTATTCTGTTACATCATGTTACATGTACTGATCATCACATGGCAGGACTTATGGCCTGGTTTCAAAAGAGAAATTTGGGAAGTGCACCTTTTTCCTGAATCTTTTCTCACTTCCTCCAGAGTTTTAATAGTTTGCTGACCATATTTCTTTAGCTTCCTAAAACCGCTCTATGGTAGGGCTTATAATAACTACTCCCTGAATGCATTCATGGCTCTTCAACATGCAGAGTGACATGATGTGTGCCTGCTTGTAGCCACATGACACTGGTAGATTAAAACCCCATTGGTCATGTCCTTGGGTCACAAGGTAAAAAAAAGAAAGGGGAAGTTTCCAGAAGCTGAGAAACTCTGAGGGATTCTTAGCAGAAAAAACAATAAGAAAAAAAAGAAAAAAAATGCAGAGACTTTTATGGTGGGAAAAGTAAACAAGTATTTTCCTCTTTATGAATATCTCTTGGTATATGTCTGTACTGAAAATTCTATTGTCTCCAATATATTTGAAGAACAGATAAATACTAGATACTAACAGCCTTATTAAATTGCGATTCAGCCAATTGAATAGGGCTTTCTATAAGTATAGAGCATATATTTTTTTACAGAAGTTTTTAGTTCGTGAACTTCTATCCAAAAGCAAGGTCTTCACTAACTAAAAACTTCTGTAAACAAATATGCTCGGGGCTTATATAGAGCCCTATTCAATTGGCTGAATCACAATTTAATAAGGTTGTAAGTAATCTACTAGTAGTGTAATGAATATCCACAAAATTAGAAAGAAAAAGTATACCTAACAAGGACTAGTAGATAACCCTGCAAAATACCAGTAGGGGAATACAGGAAAAGGAATACAGGTATATCCCTAATACATAACTTATATTGATAAATACATTAAAATTATGACATCAATTGTTAAAAAGCGTCAAT
This sequence comes from Discoglossus pictus, assembly GCA_027410445.1. Lineage (NCBI taxonomy): Eukaryota > Metazoa > Chordata > Amphibia > Anura > Alytidae > Discoglossus > Discoglossus pictus. The sequence continues at coordinate 67,643,820 of CM050173.1, forward strand.
TAAAACAATCTATATACAAAAATCTGACTCCTTAATGACTGATCCAAGTAATACCCCAACAGTCCTTTATGATGATGACTCTCATAATATACTAATATGACCTTTATTGGATTATTGGTCACAGAGTCAAGTTTTAGGATTAGGATTTTTAGGTGTGGGGCATATTCCTGCCTCTACAGGAGCATCATTAGGGCAGCGCAACACAATAATATAGCTCTTCAATGGTAAATAACCTACTTATCCAAGAGAAAGCATTCACATCACTGCAAGACTTATAAAATAATAGGATTATACACTGAGATCCACTCAATATATATAAAGCAGCTCACTAAGTAGGCACACACACTTTTTTACTCTATGGAGCGAAGCTCCCTGTGTGAAAATAGGCCAAGCTATTAGGACCAGCTACTTATCCTCTTGGACTAAACACATATATAGCTAGCTCCATGTATTAGGTGCCACACATATAGCATGTCATATAAATCCCTTTATTGTAAATAGTATACTATAGCAGACAGACTGGTCCCTCAGCAGCATATACGTTATTAGGGACACAAAGAACATGCATAGAAACAATCTGCACATTAAGTGATGGGTGGTAAAATCTTTGGATACTGTAACTTGTCTCCGTAACCTCCCCTATTAATGTTAATGTGCATTACATAGAGATGTGATGCCTGATCTACTATGCTCTAAGGGCCTCATTCTATTATCGTCCGTAAGGCTGCGATTCCTTGCGGGGTCCCGTTACCTCGCAATTCAATTATACGGCCCCGCAAGGATCTCCCCTTACGGCCGGCCGTATATCTTGCAACCGGCCGTAAGCTCAGAAAACTTAAAACGCAAAAATAAATTCAAGACGGCACTGTACAGCTCTGTAAATGCTAGGGATCATAATGGGGGACATGAGGATTAATAGCAACCCCCTCTAAAGCTTGCACATCAGCCCAAATCAGAGTTTACATTAACTGTTTATTTTCCGGCCGCAGCGTGGGCGGGTCTGAGGTGCTCCAAGCCCTCGGGACTTTTTACATGGATTTTTGACATAAATAAAAAAAATATATTTTTTACGGATTTGAGTGTAGGGGAATGTTGTGCTATTTTTGCTAACACCTACAATCACTTTATAGTCTCCTCAGAGTGCAGGATGGCTTTATTTAGGCTTTATAATGTGCTTAATTGTGTGCTTGCGGGACCTTTTTGCTGCAAGTAAGCTGCGGCTCGGTTTTAGCCTTGCAGAGAGGGTTCCCGGAGCAATTGAATAGCAACCGGGGCTTTCTTGCGGCCGAAACTCTTGCGGCCGTTTAAGATCAAAGGCTTTCCTCCGGCGCGTGCGGCCGCAAGGGATAACAAGGCGCCGGCCGCAATCCTGCCGGAGCCCCCGGCCGGAAGGGAATAGAATAGCCGAAGAGCTTGCGGCCGGTCCTTGCGGCCCCGCATCTCCTACGGCCGTTAATAGAATGAGGCCCTAAGTCCGGTGTCCCATTTACTTATCTTAGTATAGCCTTGTCGCAATCCTGTCCCGGTTACGTCATCAAAAGACGCTTTCTGTTAGCCTAACGTGCGCGTTTTGCGAAGTTAGCTTCAATGGAGGCTCAGACAGAACCCGGAAGCTTATTTAGGCAAACCACATACAGGGTATGAGATTCTTAGCAGAAAGTAAAGTGTACATTTTAAATGATAAGTACATATGGACGGATACAAATTATTAAAGTGACTCTGTCACCCCAAAATGAAGTTGTTGTTACTCCATATTAATTAGCTGCTTTGATGTGATAATTAGGATTACAGTCTGCTTGTCTGTGGTGGCAAAAATAAAGACACCAAATGTTATCAGGCAGTTTGCTTCCCTCCCCACCTTTATCAAATAATGTGAGCAGCACATTAGTATACAGGGGCGACAACATCAATACTAAATATTTCAGATCTTTCAGGAATAATTTACTGTAGAGAAAAACGATAACATAATATACAAATACAGTGTCCCTTTAAGAAACCTAGTTAAAAATGTATATAATCCCAAAATCCTCCAAAAGTCCAATTTCTGAGATCGCACACAAACTTTCTCTTTTTGTGGGGTAACTATTTGAGAAAATATGGTTTGAATGTCCTTATGGCCTGGTTTTGCTTTATGATATAGCAGGGTATTGTGTTTATTAACGTGTTCCAATACATTTACTATATATTAATTGCTTTATTATTATTATTAGTACTAGTAGTATTTATTTGTTGTTTTTTTTTTTTTTATGTGAATCTTTTTGATTGAGATTGACAGGAATATAATTACATTATAATACAAATCTTTATTTAATGCGGAATTATTTTGGTCTCATAATTTGCATAGTCAGGTGTTTCTTATTGGTCCATGTAGACATGTCGTCTTGGTTCTATACTAGAAGTTCTTAGGTAGACCAGTAGGAAATCCCTTGCATGCTGTGTACATTGGAAGATGCAATATGGAGATTTACAATTTATTACCTGCCCATCTCCCACAATGACAATCTATAAGGGATGGATGGACTCTAAAGCAATCCCTTAGTGGTGAACAAAGGAAAACTGAAAAAAAAAAGAATTCACACATTTGAATAATTTGTCTAGTAGATCTTTCCTTATGATATATAAGTGATGGGCAACCAGATCCTACAATGCCCCCAACAGGCCAGGTTTTCAATAGCTCTCGGCATGAGCACAGGTGGATCAATCAGAATGAGTGACACTGAGTTGCACAGGTGAGACATATAAATCCTGGACCGCAGAACAGAGTTGCCCACCGTTGTGCTACAGTGAACTTATCATTTTAAAGGACTGTACTTTCGCATTGCTAATTATAATTACTACAAATAGTTATCTATTTTACATAAAGTTCTGAAAGATATTTCAGATATCTAGGTTCTTGCCTTAAAAATCACAGTCATGTTTCAATAACAATAACGTTTAGCAAAGTATACAAAACAGTAACAGAATTTATGCAAAAACTACATTACGCTGCCGCTGATTTCCTCTGTCTATACCAACAGGCTATAGATGATCATTGGAGTGCAGTCATGCACATGTCAAATGCACAAAATGATTAATGAGTTCAACAAGCATACAAATAAAAGAATGACTGAATATTACAATGGTTGTAACATGGCCTCCTGAGCTATCATCCACTCGTTTCTTTTACCTATCATAATCTCACATGCAGCTGTGCACCAACATGGGTCTTGCACCAAGAGACGATACACTTCTTCCAGACTACTAATTCTTCCATCAAGGTCCCAAAATGGCTGCAGCTGTTAGAATCACAGTAGATGCAGGCAACAGTTCTCCAAAACTCTAAAGATTTTTCTTAATTTACTTTAAAATGCATCTGTGTACTCCCATGATAAAATACTTTAATGTGTTAATTTCTATATAAAGTAGTATATTTTCAACAAGCTGCTTGATATCACTTCAGATATCCACCTTAGTACATAAAGATCAAGACTCTTAAGTCAGAACCACATCCATGCATTGAAACTCCATTCCAGACGTCTCTGTGGCCAGAATATTATGGTCATGCCTTTTTATAGTTCTGTGTCCCTTTAAGGTGGAAAATACTTATTTCTATTAAAACACATATTATTTGACAATCAAAGTTACATTATTTGATAGATCAAAATACTTTACAAAAAAAAAGAACTCAGCTTTCAGTATAACATAGGCTCAGAAAATGTATGTGTACCAGAAGTGTTTGGAATATTTCATTTCAAATAAAGTGTAAGTGTCTACATTGAATACACAATGATTCCTGAGTGACTCATGCAGTCTCAGGCTGTGATAGGAATATATATTTAGCAATGTATAATATTATGTCATTTGGCATGAACATGTTTAAAATAACAACCAAGTCACCTATTATTGTGTTGGACTAATTTTCCTGCATAGTTTACAAATATCAGACACATGATATCACAAAAATAGCTAAGAAAATAAACATATTATATCTGTTTATCATAGTGACTAGTTTTAAATGATAATTACTCTGCCGAACTGTTCTACACAGAGTTTACAAAAAAAAGATATTGTCTGTGGAGCAGAATTATCCTATACAACAACGGTGCTAAAAATAAAGGGTGTAAACTGTGATTAAAGTTACAGAATACCATTCAAATAGAAAAGCTTAACAACACGCTTAAAATTGTCTACATATATCTTAGGATATGATACATTTTCTGCTATATGTTTGTAGTAAGTTATAATGAAATAAGAAAGATACCTAGAAATAATAAAAGTTAAACAGCGTTATGTTTATGATGCAAGAAAATGTTATCAAACAACATTTAGTAAAAAAAATATTTTGGTGACTGAATACTCCCAATTTTGTTTTTAATTATATATATATATACTATATATATAGTGTCAAGGCCTGGACCCTCAAAAGTCCACCAGTAACAGGTAGCAGACCAAACTGTAATCATTACAATTTACTTGATTAACAGAGATATATCATTTTAAATAGTGCTAACTCTTGATTTTTCATTATACTGCCACTGAGCAAGGGGATGCAGAGGCTGTAAAACATGTTTGGCGAAGACCCCATACTACATACTAAGAGGTGGTATTATTATTATTATTATTATTATTATCGTTTATTTGTAATGCGCCAGTATATTCTGTTGCGCTATACATACTTTGTGATCAAGGCAAAAATATATCAACACATTACAAAGATGGAGAACACTGTCTTTGAGCATAGAATCCAGTGTCCGTAGACAGAGCTTTCCCCGAAGCACCGTGCAAGATTGAAAACTCGCAGACTTACAATCTAATGTATTATAGGAATTAAGTGTCAATAAACCATCAAATTGAATACAATTAATATGGATGTTCATGTGGACTAGGTTGCCCCATTGAGATTCCTTGGAGGGCAGATTTGAATAGGTTTGGGAGTGATAATTACGGACCTTGTTCCACTTACCATGAAGGAAATTATTTAAGTATGTGGTGACTTCTATGCCTGTTTTGGAGATTACCTCATATATTAAGACTCAGGAATATGAGTTTATGTCTTATTGTTTTTGTGTTCAACTCTCCCTGACCCTATGGACCTCAGCACACCAGGGTCAACTCCCAGTCACTGCCCCTCAGAGCTTCATCAAGTTCATGTTCATTAATAAAATGACCTCATCTATCTATTTGCCTCTCTGCCATCCCCTTCTTCGGATGTTTTCAATCTTTCCTAGCATCAGAGTCTTCTCTAGGTAATCTTGTCTTCTCATGATATCTCCAAAATTCTTAATCTAAAGTTTTGCTTCGTTTTTTGTAGTATTTTGTAATCCGACCTTCTTGCAGTCCAAGGGAGCAGTTTTCCCCAACCCCAGAAATAGTATTTCTTTCATATCTGCATGGTCTGATGATTTTCTCTCTTTTTAAAAGTTTACGTCTGAACTTTGCAATAAGAAGCTCATGGTCTGAGCCTCAGTCAGCTCCTGGTCTTGGTTTTGCTGACTGTATAGATATCCTCCATCTGATTTCTATATTGTCCATCTGGTGATGTCCATGTGTAGAGTCATCTCTGAGGCTGTTTACTATGACCGGAGAATTATTTTGACATAATACTAATCTATGACCTGCTTCATTTTCTACTCCAAGGCAAAACTTGCCAGTTATTCCACATATCTTGTAGTCCCCTACTTTAGCATTCCAATCTACTAAGAGTAACATATTTTCTTGGTGTTATATCTATGAGGTGTACAATATCCTCATAGAAGTGGACAACTTCAGCCTCTTCAGCATCCCTGGTTGGAGTATAAACTTGGATCATTGTGATGTTAAATAGCTTGGCATGAATTGAGATTGAAACCAATCTGTCATTTATTAGGCTGTAACCAAGTACTGCTTTGGCCACCTTTTGATTGATTATGAGTGCTAGTCAATTTCTTCTCTGGTATTCTTCACCTCAGTAGAAGATCTGGTGGTTGTCCCTTTCCAGTTCATTTGAGTTCACTAATTGTCAGGATATTAATGTTTAATCTAACATATACAATGGTCTTTTGTTTCAGTTTCTTAATATTACTGACATACTGTATAGAGTAGAATAGTACAGATTTCCTGTGGTTCAAAATCTAAAGTCTTGCTTCAGTCTGCCCCAACAACCACCATTAATATTCATAGCCCAAGTAGTATCCAAGTACTAAAGACTGCGTAACAATATACACATATGATAGATTGTTTGGGGAATTCCCAGACACCTAATTATATTCTTACAAGTTAGAAGATTAGCCTTTTAGAGATACAGCCAATGGTATTAGTTTGACTCTTGTGTAATTTTCTCTTTTGGGAATTTCCCAATCAATGTGCTTATTGTTATTATGAAGATACATATTTAGTAGCTTTCACACCAGCCAGGAGATGTTAGTATTGTTCTAAACCTTTTTGTCTGTTTAAAGGGTTACCATTGTCCGCTATTTAAGTAATATTTAAGAAGCAGAACTATTAATGAGCAAATATTTTAATTTTAAGTTTAATGATAGATATAGACTTCAGTTCATTAAACGATCACTGAAGTGTCTTATTTGTAGTATGGTCTTATTCAAAACTTGATTCAATACTAGGGAATATGTATTTTTGAAATACAATAAATAAATGCGGCCTTTGACTTTGTTGTATTCATTTTCCTTTAATGGTGGAAGTCATTTGCTTTTTGTTCCTAACAGGATTGTATACCTGCGAGGAATGAGAAGAATCTCAAACACATACAGTATCTCAGAGTACACCCCTCACATTTTTTGTAAATATTTTATTATATCTTTTCATGTGACAACACTGAAGAAATGACCCTCTGCTACAATGTAAAGTAGTAAGTGTACAGCCTGTATAACAGTGTAAAAGTGCTGTCCCCTCAAAATAACTCAACACATAGCCATTAACAAAAGTGAGTACACCCCTAAGTGGAAATGCCCAAATTGGGACCAAAGTGTCAATATTTTGTTTGGCCACCATTATCTTCCAGCACTGTTTTAACCCTCCTGGGCATGGCGTTCACCAGAGCTTCACAGGTTGCTACTGGAGTCCTCTTCCACTCCTCCGTGATGTCATCACAGAGCTGGTGGATGTTAGAGATCTTGCACTCCCTCACCTTCCATTTGAGGATGCCGCCACAGATGCTTAATAGGGTTTAGGTCTGGAGACATGCCTGGCCAGTCCATCACCTTTACCTTCCGTTTCTTTAGCAAGGCAGTGGTCGTCTTGGAGGTGTGTTTGGGGTCGTTATCATGTTGGAATACTGCCCTGTGGCCCAGTCTCTGAAGGGAGGGGATCATGCCTTGCGTCAGTATGTCACAGTACATGTTGCCATTCATGGTTTCCTCAATGAACTGTAGCTCCCCAGTGAGGGCAGCACTCATGCAGGCCCAGACCATTACACTCCCACCACCATGCTTGACTGTAGGCAAGACGACACACTTGTCTTTGTACTCCTCACCTGGTTGCCACCACACACACTTGACACCATCTGAACCAAATAAGTTTATCTTGGTCTCATCAGACCACAGGACATGGTTGTCTTCAACAAACTGTTTGCAGGCTTTCTTGAGCATCATCTTTAGAAGAAGCTTCCTTCTGGGACGCCATGTAGACCAATTTGATGCAGTGTGCGATGTATGGTTTGAGCACTGACAGTCTGACCCCCCATCTCTTTAACCTCTCCAGCAATGCTGGCAGCACTCATACGTCTATTCCCCAAAGACAACCTCTGGATATGACGCTGAGCATGTGCACTCAACTTCATTGGTCGACCATGGCGAGGCCTGTTCTGTGTGGAACCTGTCCTGTGAAACCACTGTATGGTCTTGCCCACTGTGCTGCAGCTCAGTTTCAGGGTCTTGGCAATCTTCTTTTAGCCTGGCCATCTTTATGTAGAGCAACAATTCTTTTTTTCAAATCCTCAGAGGTGCCATGTTGAACTTCCAGTGATTAGTATGCAAGAGTGTGAGAGAGATAACCCCAAATTTAACACATCTGCTCCCCATTCACACCTGAGACCTTGTAACACTAACGAGTCACATGACACATGGGAGGGAAACTGGCTAATTGGGCCCAAATTGGACATCTCCACTTAGGGGTGTACTCACTTTTGTTGCCAACGTTTTAGACATTAATGGCTGTGTGTTGAGTTATTTGAGGGGACAGCAAATGTACACTGTTATACAGGCTGTATACTTACTACTTTACATTGTAGCAGAGTGTCATTTCTTCAGTGTTGTCACATGAAAATATATAATTAAATATTTACAAAAATGTGAAGGGTGTACTGTATAACATCTCTATTAATTTGATAGATTGCCACTGTAAATAGCCAATTTACAATGGAACTGAATTGAAGATTAGGCCAACTAGCAGCCTTTAAATTGAATATGTAATAATACTGTATAATAGTTACCGGTAATACATTCCAGGCTCCTCTTGTATAGACCATAGTATAACGTATCAGAGCATTACAGAGCCCCTTTAACAATGTTTGTGTCCTAAATTATTGTGTAACAATAAAATTCTAATAGGCAAAGTAATAGCGAATTTGCTTTAAACTTTCTCCCACTTCAAACTGAACTTTACGACATTATTAAAAATTGTGCGAATGTCCAATGTGAATTACCACTCCTATAATGAGAGTTATAAAGCTCCAAAAATGTATTGCTACCTAGAAAGTGTAATAAAGGGGACACTAAGCTTCTAGGGTGGAGCCTCAGATAAAACACAAAGGGCCTCATTCTATTATCGGCCGTAGGAGATGCGGGGCCGCAAGGACCGGCCGTAGGCTATTTGCCTATTCTATTCCCTTCTGGCCGGGGGCTCCGGCAGGCTTGCGGCCGGCGCCTTGTAATCCCTTGCGGCCGCACGCGCCGCAGGAAAGCCTTTGATCTTAAACGGCCGCAAGAAAATCCTGGTTGCTATTCAATTGCTCCGGGAACCCTCTCGGCAAGGCTAAAACCGAGCCGCAGCTTACTTGCAGCAAAAAGGTCCCGCAAGCACACAATTAGGCACATAATAAAGCCATCCTGCACTCTTATGAGACGATAAAGTGATTGGGGGTGTTAGCATTCATAGCACAACATTCCCCTACACTTAAATCCGCAAATAATTTTTATTTTAATTCATGTCAAATATCCGTGGACAAAGTCCCGAGGGCTTGGAGCAACTCAGACCCGCCCAGGCTGCGGGACGGAAAATAAACCGTTAATGAAATATCGGATTTGGGCTGATGTGCAAGCTTGAGAGGGGGTTGCTATTAATCCTCATGTCCCCCATTATGATCCCTAGCATTTACAGAGCTTTACAGTGCCATCTTGTAATTATTTTTGCATTTAAAGTTTTCAGACCTTGCGGCCGGTTGCATGATATGCGGCCGGCCGTAAGGGGGATATCCTTGCGGCGACGTCTATTTGAATTGCAAGGTAAAGGTAGCTCTACACAGGGCCGTAAGACGGCCGCAAGGAATCTCAGCTTTGCGGCTGTTTTACGGCCGATAATAGAATGAGGCCCAGAAAGTTTTAGGACAAATCACATTTTTTTCTCATTGCACTATATGCTTTCATTTATACTTTTCTGTGTAAGCTCCGGAAAGCTGGGAATGGATAAACATGAATAGGTGGATCTAGGCAGGGTGGTACAAAACAAAATTGCCCTCCTGGAAAAAGCCAGTATACACAAGAAATTCTTAAAAAAATAAACAAAAATATGAATTGCAGAGCAGAACAGGGACACCCTAGATATGAGGGCCCCAGTGCAATTCACCACCAATATAGTTCTATCCCTGACTGGTGCCACATCAGCCTTATTTTGTGATGTTGAAAAAATATTGGACAAAAAGCTACCATCCAGTATTTTGTTAAAATCTTATAAAAACATATGTAAAAAGTAAAATGTAAGTGTGTGCTCCTATATCCAATATATTAACAATTGGTTGGGGTGCAGGTCAATTCATATTTTTGGAGCCATTTTTTTTTTACAACTTGTATAGGTTCACCCTTTTAGGTAGGAGGTATCCTTTGAGATCACAGGGTTCTGTCTTATCTTACCTAGTGTCATTTGCTCACTTTCCGTCTATGTTTTGTTCTCCAATTTTTGTTCAAGGAATCCATCTTGGATCAATTGATTTGCATTATAAAATTCAAAGGTAGGTTTGATTTTTAATTGGTGTTATCTGTTTGCATATATGCTAACAAGTTTTTCAAGGTTTCGAAATGTTCTCCTATTACCAAATTTATATTTTCAAAATAATCCTCCTTGTAGTGAGAAGTGATTTCTCAGAGTATGATAATTAATTGTAGCAGCATTATTAGAATGTAGTTGATATAATGTAACCACTTTACTGAATAGATTTGCGGCAAAAAATAACTAATTTGTAACATGTAGCAATTCCACTCAAAATGTATCAATTAACTTTATGTTCTACTCAGAGTAATAAGGCCCGTAAGTGAGGTCACAATCTAATTTGCTATTCAATTGGAGTCTTTTTGCGGGCTCGGAACGGCTTCCGAGTTACGGGCTTGAAAAAATGGTGATGGTTAACCTTGCAATTTACATGCTCCAGAATCCTTTGATCTTTCACTTTAGCAAGGCTAAAAACGCAAATCGCTGTTCAATTGCTCAATTTCCCCAAGCCTACAAATGTTTCCACAACTGTAAACGTCAAAGAAGGAAAAAATCCGACGAGTGCTAGAAAGGACCCGCAAGGGGGTTAAACACCTATTTGTAGCACTGTAAATGCTAATAAAAAATCACTACTGCATTGTAAATAATGGGGAAAGCGATGATAGACATCAGAATTAATTGCACAACAATCTCAAGCTCGTAAATCGGCAGGAAATAAAAAATATTTTTATGTGTCATTTCAGGGTTAAATCGACCTTGGGTATCAATGAGTTAATACAGATCAGGCCACCCATATGGACTAGAACAGTATTGGCATTAATCTTCATAATTCTTTATTTCTGGGATTTGTGAGTCTGATTGCTTATTGGACCCCCGAACCTAATTGATTGACACGTAACCTCCATGTTTTGCTGCCGTAATAATGACAGTCTCATTTTCTATTGGCTGATTCAAAATGGGAGGTTACGGGCTTGCTTAATTGACCATGTTCCCACCCTGAAGTGCTCCGAACCAGTGCGTGGTTTACAGTTTCTGCTTTGGGCCAGTAACTTACGGGCTTGAGCAATTGAACCGCATTGTAATTATCAAAACAACCTCTAATTGTGTTTGAAGTTTTCTCTCATCTAAGCTATATATATTCAGTTAATTCATTTTTTCTTCAGAAATTGTGTCTTTAAGGAGTCTCATCAGAGGTTCCAATTATGCTATAACTTAAACCTATCACATATATGGTTGTGAGCATGCAAGTTTTTGCTAACGCTTGCGGGCTCGCGCAGCACGACTTTAAAAAAAAAAAATCTCAAAGGCGCCCCACACCAGTTACACACACACACACACACACCGCGGACGAGGGCCTCAGTTGCTGGCATGGAGCGCCGAAGGCGCTCCATGACAGCAACTGAGGCCCTCGCTTCCGCAAATGCGGGTCCTCGCGAAGCACTTAGAGAATAAGGCAACCTTAACGTAACAGACACCAACACAAACTAAGAATCTCACTATAACGGCCGACACGCGCGCCACTACAAGCAGTGAAAACACACCAAATACTCACAAAAACGACATAAAAACCTTACCAATAGCAGGGGGGGGGGTCACCCAGGACCTCTAAAAGTGAAGTTACACCTCTATTTCACTCCAAATTCCCGAGTTCAAACACACGAAAATCCCCTAAGCGAGAGGAAAAATGGCCAACGAAAACGAGGCTCACCTCGGAAATCTGCATTAACCTCAGAACCAACCTTAACATAACAAACACCCACACGCATGACAAATGGCGGAACTGCGCGCACCTAAAAACAGTCAAAACACACCAAATACTCACAAAAACAACATAAAAAGCTTACCCATAGCAAGGGGGGCATCCAGGACCTCTGAAAGTGAAGTTACACCTCCATTTAAGTAGAAAATTCCCAAGTTCACACACACGAAAATCTCCTAAGCGAGAGAAAAAATGGCCGCCGAAAAAAATGAAAACGAGGCTCAAAGACCCAGGACCGCTCAGCCACCTACAAGTTACCCAAGAAGGGATCCGAGTTAAGACCGGAAACCCGGATTAATCGCAGGGGATCCGAGATAAGCTCCGAGCCTTGCATTAACCCCACATTAACCATCACAGTGGGGGTCCCGATTGCACGCGATCAGGGCCCCCGCTGCAATCAAAATTCAAAATTCCCGCATTACAGGTCCTTAAAGGACCATAAAGGTCCTTAAAGGACCCGTTGTAAAACAAAAAAAAAATACACTGTCACCCTGTCAATCATGGGGGTCAATACAGACCCCCATAAAACCCTCATTAACCCTGTCACTCATGGGCGTCAATAGAGATCTCCATAAGCCCCTCATTTAGCCTGTCACTCATGGGGGTCAATAAAGACCCCCATAAGCCCTTCATTAACCTGGTCACTTATGGGGGGCAATACAGACCCCCATAATCCTCCATTTTACCCCATCAGTCCCATAAGGGTATATTAACACCATTATGGGCCTGTTACAACACTACATTAACCACATAAGTGCCATGATGGTCCTTAAGTATAAAAACTATACTGCACTATACCCCCCCAATAAAACATTACAGATCAACTAAACACCCTCTACACTAACCTATTAAAATCTACACTACCTATCCCCTATTAACCCCCACCACTCTAATGGGGGTCAATACAGACCCCCATAAGACTCTATTTAACCCCATCAGTCCCATAAGGGTATATTAACACCATTATGGGCCTGTTACAACACTACATTAACCACATAAGTGCCATGATGGTCCTCAAGGACCATCATGACACTTAGTATTAACACTATACTGCACTATACCACCCCCAATAAAACATACAAGATCAACTAAACACCCTCTACACTAACCTATTAACATCTACACTACCTACCCCCTATTAACCCCCACCACTCTAATTACAGAAAATAAAAAAGCCTAAAGTCACAAAAAAAAAATCTACATTACATGAAATAAAAAACTAACTCACAAAAAAAAATAAACTACATTACACAAAATAAAAAAACCTAAGTCACAAAAAATAAAAAAAGGAACATTACAGAAAAACAAAAAAAATTACAACCCCCCCCCCCTTACTACAGAAAAAAATAAAAATACACATCGGAAAAGGAAATACATATAATACAGATACATACAATACAAATATATACAATACAAATACATACAATTACAATACAATTACATACAATTACAATACAATACACCACTATCTAATATACATTACACAATCTAACTAAATAAATAGCATAATCTAATATACATTCTATCTATATAATAATACATTCCCAATCTATCTAAATAAATACCATAATCTAATATACATCCTATCTATATAATAATACATACCCAATCTATCTAAATAAATACCACAATTTAATATACAATCCATCCTATGCTATCTATATAAAACCCCTAGCTAACATACAATAAATGCTATCTATATATTAACTAATCTAAGTCTAAAATAAAAAAATTAAGGCCACTTACCTTTGAAAAAAAAATTACCTTAATTATTTTATTGTAGCTTACAATTAGGGTAGCTATATATATTTAGATAGCATGTATTGTATATTACATAGATAGGGGATGTATTATTAGATAGTATTGTATATTACATAGTGGGATGTATATTACATTATATAGTGGCATATATATTACATAGTGGCATTTATATTAGATAGTGGCATTTATATTAGATAGTGGCATGTATAGTAGATAGTGGCATGTATAGTAGATAGTGGCATGTATATTACATAGGGTTGTATTGTATTTTATTTAATTGTATTGTATTTTATTTTATTTAATTGTGTTGTATTTTAGTTTATTTAATTCTGTTGTATTTTAGTTTATTTAATTCTGTTGTATTCTATTACATGTATGTATTATATGTATTTCATTTTCAGGTGTGTAATTTAAAAAAAAATTGTAGTGATGGGAGGTTGTAATGTATTTTTTTATTTTCTGTAATGTTCCTTTTTTATTTTTGGTCACTTAGGTTTCTTTTTTGGGTTCTGGAATGTACATTTTTTATTTTTGGTGATTTTAGTTTTTCTTATTTTATGTCATGTAGATTTCTGCTTTTTGAGGAATTTAGTTACTTGAGGCACACAGTACACTCACATTGTGTGACAAACAGCATTTCAACAGTTTCTTTTATTGACCGTCATTTTTTAGAAACGGTTCCTGAAATGTCAAATACGGATATTAATAATTAAACAACTTTCCAAACATACACATCTCACTGCCGTCATTTTTTGACGGGCAAGTCGCTAGTAGATAATAACAAGAACGTTATGAAAGTGAACGTTGTTTAAACATTGCATTTGTCATTTTAAGTTGTCAGTCAGCCTTTCTGATCCACCCACATACTGATATTCATATGTTTTGTTCATGAGAGATCAATGCCAGTAATTACTGATAACCCATGAGGCATTGGTCCATTATCTTCAGTGCAGTTGCTGCAAAAAATAATTGGCCAAGCTTAGATCCAGGTAACTGTATGCAAGACAATGTATTTTTAAAATGACATTCAGTTGATACAGTTACTACCAGTAGTCTTGAATTATACCATATTTCATGATATTTCATTCTTACAAATTCCTTTATCTGACTGGAATCTCTGTACTTGCCCCAGGGACTGAGCTAGGCCATTCAGATTTTGTGTGCATCCTCCTTCTTGCAGCTCCTCCTTTCCCCTTTTGATATCTCAGACCATAAGTTTACATGTTTTTATGTATATATATATATATATATATATATATATATATATATATATATATGATATGTCAGAAAGTGTCAAGTACATTTACAACCAGAAATATCACTGCATAAATACTTGTCTACGCATATGCAAACATATTTCAATGTACTGCAATGCATCTGCTGCCCCTGAAATGTGCTGCCCTAGGCATGGGCCTTGTGGGCCTAGGCAAAAACACACCCTTGCCATATTTGGAACCTCCCCTGTGTCAGTTTAAAGTTATAAATAAGTTTCCTGGGTTTTAAATGTTTCGTAAGAAGCAGGCAGTAAAATATGTGTTATATAGAAAAGTTCAATGTACTTACAAAGCTACAGGCAGGAAGGTAAAACCCAGCTTTTCACACCAACAGGAAGCTTACTGTACATAACCAAATACACTGAAGAGAGCAGCCAGGTACAGAGTTTGACCTTTCTGGTAGAGACCACAGTAAGTAATGCTACAGGGTGGAATCACATGGTGGGGTCTGAGCTCACAGCTGAATCAGAGCACAATAAGAGTGTGTGAAAGAGAGAGACTGCATATCCCAGGCTGCTTTGCAACATAGGAACCCCAGAGTATGATACAAATATATCATACATAAATTAGACAGTCATCATGACCTCATTAAAACATGATCAATTAGTATTTAGAAGTCCGATATATCGAACTTGCAATCCGGCAATGTACAAAATAATAAAAATGAATGAAGGAAATGTTCTAGTCCATGTGGGTGGCCTGATATGTATTAACTCCTTGATTCCTGGGATCAAGATAACTGGAAAATAAAACATAAAACAAAAAAATGTTTGCTTGCAGATTTGCGAGTTTGAGATTGTTGTGCAATTAATTCTAATGTCTGTTGTTGCTTTCCTAGTCTTTTAAAGTGCCATATTGATAATTTATTTGTATTTACAGTGCTACGATCAGGTGTTTAACCCCCTTGCGAGTCCTATCTGGTACTCATAGGATTTTCTTCTATATTTGCCATTTACAGGTGTGAAAACAATTGCGGGCTTGAGGAATTGTAGCAATTGAATAGCAATTTGCGATTGTAACATTTATGGTTTGACAGATCAAAGGCTTAGATGGGTCGGAGTTACGATTTTAACAACCGCAGGGGTTTTCAGCCTGTAACCCGCAAATAATTAGCTAAAAGACGCCAATTGAATAGCAAATTAGTTTACGGGATAGATTATGGGCTCCAGTAACCAACAATTGAACTGGGGCTTTACATATGCCTTTAAGACCATGCACCATGGATAAAAAATATGGTTTCTGGATGCTGGAATTCATCATAACCTTCAAAACCTTTTAGTTAATTGTTGAATGCTGGTTATGAAACAACTCCTTTTCTATTCTTCTTACAAATTCCTTCTTCTGACTGGGATCTCTGTACTTGCCCCAGGGACTGAGCTAAAAGTCAGACTGCATAGTTCAGGGTCAATGGTGAGCATCAACAACACTGACACCTGGCTGGATCAGTCTTGGTATAGTCCAATGTATCCATTGCTTCAAAAGATTAGAAATTACAGGACCAGTAGGTATTTTTCCATTTACTCTTGACCAAATGTTTTACATAATGACGTTACTGATCCTTTTCTGGGACTGTGTGTGTTCAACAGCCAAGTGGAGTACAGACATTCATTTTAAGCTGATTTTGTATTGGGCACGGATAGCTTTTCTCTATCTCAGTTAGTGTACTTCATTTAGTATTTTTTCTATATGAGACTTTGAATATCTAAACATTATATATTTTTTACTTTTATGTGCAATAACTCGTTACTGCTGTGTTCCATTTTTTTTCCATGTGTCTTTGAAGCTTTGATACAGGAGGGTGCATGTTTGTAAACTAATGACCTTTGTTGAAAACACTAACACCTCAGGAAGTAGATCAGTAGAAACTAAAACAGCTGTTGCATCTGCAGCATTATTGCAAATAAAAAAATGTTTTGACTAGTTTCTAGTGTAGTGTAGTTCAAAATAACAAACTTTATATACATGACTAAACAGGTCCTTTAAGTGGAAATTTTACAGCCTTATTAAATTGCAATTTGGCAAATTCTAAAGCGCTCTGTATAAGCACATAGCATATTTTTTTTACAGAAGTTTTTAGTCAGTGAACTTTTACCCAAAAGCAAGATCTTCACTAACTAAAAACTTATGTAACAAAAAATATGCTGTGTGCTTATATAAAGCCCTTTAGAATTTGCTGAATTGCAATTTCATAAGGCTGATAGTGTGGAAGCTAAGTCGTTACACATTCCTATTAACTTGCTAATAATTGTGATTAAGGAATCTCAGGTACTGCATAGAGTTTTTGGTACACTGATATATCAGGTTTTATGCCTTTGTCTTGCTTGGGGAATCATAGAAGGGTATATATGGGATTCTGTGGTTATGACCAGACCATCTAAAATTCCCCAAAAAATGAATCTTCAAAATAAAGAAGTCTGCCTGCTAATAATAACTGAAGTACATGATTTTTTGTTGTTGTTATTAATGTATTATTTAAATAATAATAATAATAATACATTGTACTTAATATAATTGTCTATGCATTTATAATTATTTTAATAATGTGTACTTACACAAAATAAATATTAATTATTAATTTATGAATTTATGAATCTGAGGTCTTAAGAACCTCACATTACTGTAGAGATGTTTTATAGTGCATAAGGGTTACGTGGTCTTGTTTAGTGTTATACTTCTGCATAACCGAAGACTCCCAAAGATATAACGATCTTAAACTACCTCCGTGGTGGTAGCATTATGCTGCTAGTTTGGCGTGTAGGTGTCTCTTAAAGAGATTTTTAGAGACATTGTAGGTGAGTGCTATTTTGGATAAAAATCCAAGTGTTGTTAACCCTTTCACCCACCTGTGTTATCTGGTTAACTGTAGGATTTCCATCACGGAATAATGTGGGGAATAATGTGGGGAATAATGTGGGGACCCAACTGATAATTTTGGTTTTGAAGCCATGCAATTATTACCTAGACATATAGATGCCCGATCAGAATGTAAGATGATCTCTTTTTTTAAAGATTTGGCTACTCTATCCAAAAACTGACAAACAACAAAATGGGATAAAACCCCTTATGTTGCATTTACAATGAACTTCCTCTTTTCAAGTTCCTTAGATTTTGAGTGATTCGTGAGAGAGAAACTAATGAGTGGATTAAGATGTCATGCACCAAGATTATTATTTTTTTTATATAATTTTTATTAACCCACGCAGTTGAAATTCGGTAAACAATGTTTTGTACAGGTGTTTGAATAAAACAAACACGAAATTAAGAATGTTTTTGCGTACACAGAAATGTTCAAGTGTGATATACTACTTTACATTTTCCATTTTTCATAGGGGAAAAATACAAAGGAAAAACAAACAAGGGGGGGGTAAGGAATTGGGGAAGGCATACTCTCATACTGGATAATGTTTGGTCTTGCAAAAAAAAAAATGCTAGTTAGAAATGTAAAATGGTAACTCACATTCCTGTTTGGCTTCCAGGGTCGGTGCCAGGTCCAAGGCTTCCCTGCCCACACCATCTCAGCACTGCACTGTACATAGCCTTATTGCACACAACTAGTGGGACTGCACCAGTAGATGACTGCGCACAGCACCCTGGCATTGCCAATTGGCAAAGTGGCTAAAATGACTGCTTTCTATGGAAATCTTGCCAGAATCGCTTCAGCAATCCACTTTCAGTCTACGCATAACTTAACAAATTGTGGACAATATTTCTCTTCAGTGGCCAGTTCTGTGCCACTATATTATACTATGGCACTATACTATATTAAACAATGTTTGTTATTGCACAATAAACTGTTAGACAGCAAAGTAGACATGACCATTATCAATGATACTCAGCCCCTAATTGTTACTGTGTTAGTGTACCAATGGTATGTGACTCAAATACTTAGATCCTCTAACCTGTGCATGGGCTGTGAAGATCACTACTGAAGGATGGATGGATGGCAGGATGAATGGCAGGATGGATGGCAGGATGGCAGGATGGATGGCAGGATGGATGGATCGAGGGATGGCAGGATGGATGCATGGCAGAATGGATGGATGGCAGGATGGATGGATGGATGAATGGCAGGATGGATGGATGGATGGCAGGATGGATGGCAACACTGATTTAGCTGTAAGGTACAGGCAGTCTTAGAGGCTAAATCTTTTCTTACAGAGCAGGTTATCCCCAAAAATAACAAATATAATAAATAACATATTTTCATGAAATGCTTTAATATATGACCTAATATGGATACTGGGAGTTGTTGACATAAAAGTTTTCAATAGTAATATGTTATACTTGTACCCTCACTTAAAAAATGGCAACTAGAGAGCATTTTCAGTTTGAGTGAGATACTTTTTTTCAAGTTTCTGCACTTAAATAGCATTACAATAAGATCGTTCAATATTGCTTTATTTCTCCCTTCTGTTTTGTAGGCATAAAAGTTCCCTTTGCATATTATCTGAAAGCGTATTTTATGTAATCAAGTGAGACACTGAAACTAAGCTTTACTTTGTTATTATTCCCCCATAACACAAATAAATATAATGAATGGCTTTGCAATAAATGGATTATGTCCCCAAACACTACATTGCAAGTGATGGGTAAAATGTTTATCTTCTTTTCAAAGGCATCAAATAACTTTTCAGTGGTTATACATTTGTATACATGGATACTCTGAAACTCTGGCCTGTCTTGAGCCCTATCAGACATGTATACTCTGAAACCCTGGCCTGCCTGCAGCCCTATCAGACCTGTCTGTAGCTCCATCAGACTAGAGACTTGCCCACTCTCACTCTATCCCACAGGTGTGGGTCTCCCCCATCACCATGTTGGGGTGCCCCTTGGGCCCCTCCTCCGCACAGAGGGCTCCTCGGGTCTCTCTCTGGTGTAAAGTGAGTGGGTTCTCATCTGGGGATCTTGAGTGGTCCATGCTCCCCTTACACTCCCCCACTCAGAGGCTGCAGATTGTTAGCTCCTCGGACCCTCACTTCTCCTATGCAGTGTACACAGAGCGGGTCAGTGTCCGGAGGGAGATCTACCTGGAGAGGGACAGAGGCGACTCAGCCCGACTCCACATCACTCATCTGAGTTACTGAGATGCGGGCAAGTATGAGTTTTACACCCCAAACCCAGCACAGACTTACTATAGGACCTACAGTGGCATGGTGAGACTTACAGGTGAGAGAACAAGGGAAGGAGATAGAGGGGAGGGAGAAAGGCAAGAGAGAAGAAGGAAGGAGATAGAGGGGGAGGGAGAAAGGGAAGAGCAACTAGAGAAGATAATAAAAAAATATATATGTTATGTATGCCTATTTATAAAATTTACATTTCCTGTGTATCCTGAGCTCTTTTGTCTGACCGCATTTGACAGCGCTTTCAATATAGCGCTCAATTGATGGCGTGCAATTGTCGGCGCACTTACGTCAGCGCTCATTTCCCACGCGCACTATTGACGAGGTGCCCATGGCAATGCTGTAGGGTGATCACACCGAAGTCTCCCAGGTTTTCAAAAAAGAGGGTAAGTATCAGAGATAATATGTGTCATTTATCATTTTGTAATTATTTTATTGATTATGTCTTGAAATATGAGGTTTGTGTCTTTTCATGTTTTAGCTATGTGGCTTTTGGAGGCTAGCATAATTAATTGGAGTAGTTTATTTTGGGGGTTTTGAAAGAGAGCGGCTGTGAAAGCCCAAAAGGCAGTGTTCCATAGAAGGTGTGATCAGTGTTTGTAAAAGGTCAGATACTAATTGAGTAACTTTGAGCCACATAGCTTGAATTTTATGACAAGTCCACCAGGTACGCAGAAAGGTTACCAAAATTGGGCACCCTCTGAAGCAATTTGCACTTTCTTGGGGTTTCATTTTATGGAGCCTATCTGAAGTGATATAAGTTCAGTGGAGAACTTTAATGGAGGTTTCCCGCAGGCTATAATTCAAAGAACCCCTTGCTATACTATTGCAGGTTTGTTCCCATCTATCTAGTTCCCATATCTGATCGAGATCTTCCTCCCATTTACCAATAATTTGGGTTTGTGGTTCTTAGGGGGAGAGTTAAAAGTTTCATATAGTAATCCGAGAATTCCCCGTGTTCGTGGGGCATCCTTACAAAAGCAAGATAGCCAGCTAGGTCTGGGGGGGCTAGGGTCCTCGTTGTTGCTGTAATATACTGTCTAAACCTGCAGAAGTTAAAGTGTTCTCTAAGTGGAAGCTCGTATTTGCCCCTCATTTGTTTCAAAGTAAGAAATTGGTCATCGATAAACCACGGATCTAGTCTGTCCAGTCCCATCGAGGTCCATTATATTATTCAAATTGTTGGAAGATCCTTGAAAAATTGAGGGAAAGCGAGAATAGGTATAAGAGGAGAGAGGTCAGTTACTAGTTGACACCTGGAGTTGACCCATGTCCAGCTTGTTATAGAGAGTTTGATCATCGGGTTAGGTAGTTAGACTGTGGAAGTTGGGTTTTAGGAAGCCAAATTATTTTATCTCATGACAGAGGGTTCAGTTGACAGTTTTCCATGAATACCCAGATAGGTTGGTGGGCAGCCGAGTGGGCTGATGGTAAGAAGGAGATTTAGACTGCTCTCTAAAAGAGTTTTAGATTTGGACAGGAAAGCCCATCTTCTCTTATGTCTAAAGATTAAGGGTTCGGCTATCCTGGGGGCTTTATTGCTCCAAATAAACCTGGAGATTTGGTTTTGGAAATTATCCAGATCTTTAGTTTAAACTTTAATAGGTAAAGATAGTAGTCGAAAGTAGTAAGAAATTCTGAGGAGAATATTCATTTTTATCGTGTTAATGTGGCCTGTCCAATATATATTATATTTAGTCCACTTGTGAGGGTTCTCTATTATTATTATTATTATCTTTATTTATATCGCGCCAACATATTCCGTAGCGCTGTACAGGGGGTTAGTACATGGCAAAAAACAAACTTAACACCTTAAAGAATGGAGGGCCCTGTTTTTTAGGATATAATCAAATGTACATAGTGCTTGTTTCCAAGACACGGACACACAATTGAAAACTCAAAAACTTACAATCTAAGGGTTTAGGTGTGATACAAGAGGGTGACAAATACAAAATGGCAACGTGAATGCAATTTGTTTAATCAATTGGAGGGGTCTGTGAGCTGTACTGTAGATTGTGGGTGGGAGTGTTATTAAGCTGTGGAGTGTGCAGTTGTAATTATAAAGGCTGAAGGTGATATGATTTTTTAAATAGGTGTGTTTTTAGTAATTTTTAAAGGTTTTGAGGCAGGAAGTTAATCTAATGGAGCGAGGCAAGGAGTTCCAGATAGTAGGGGCTGCGCGAGAAAAGTCCTGAAGACGAGAGTGAGAGGAGGTGATGAGAGAGGAGGAAAGAAGAAGGTCGTTAGCAGAACGAAGGGGGCGGTTGGGAGAGTATTTTGAAACAAGAGCATAGATATAAGGGGGTGCACTGTTGTTGAGGGCTTTATGTGTTAGGGTCATGATTTTAAATTTGATTCGGGAAGCTATGGGAAGCCAGTGGAGTTATTGACAGAGAGGAGCTGCAGACACTGAGCGTTTGGTATTGAAGATAAGTCTAGCGGAGGCGTTCATTATGGATTGAAGGGGAGACAGACGAGAGATGGGGAGGCCAGCAAGAAGGGAATTGCAGTAGTCGAGTCGAGATATGATGAGAGAGTGTATTAGAATTTTAGCTGTGTCTTGTGTAAGATAATGACGAATTTTGGAGATGTTTTTTAGGGGAAACTGACAAGATTTAGTTATCGATTGGATGTGAGGAATAAAAGAGAGGGCGGGATCCAGTAGAACCCCAAGACAACGGGCCTGGGAGGTGGGAGTGATGATGGTGTTGTCAACAGTGAGAGATATTTGAGGAGTGGAAGCTGTAGTAGAGGGTGGAAAGATTAGGAGTTCAGTCTTAGACATGTTGAGTTTGAGTTGACGGGTAGACATCCAGGAGGATATGCTAGAGAGGCAGTTGGAAACTTGAGCTAAAAGAGAGGAAGATAATTAGCTTTGTATAGGTCTGATAATTTGGGAGTAATGTTTATACCCAGATATTTTATATGTGTCTTGGGCCAGGAGAAATTGAAATAATTATTTTAGTAGTCCGATTCAGAGATAGGGAGGCGAGACCCTTGGGCCACTGTTCTTTCTAAGTTTACCTTGAGACCGGAAATTTGTCCAAAGCCATCTAGCAACCAAGGTTATTTTCAGGGATGAGCGCATATTACTTGTATTCAAATTATCAGGAAACTTCAAGCCACTGAATGTGAAATTATAGGGGCAATGTCCACCCAAAGGGGGTACAAGGCATGTATTTTATCAGTGCTCAGTCATTAGTAATAATACATTGCACAACATAAGGATTAGTACGATCTCCAACCCTGTCCCCAACTATGTGGACACTCAACCTGCATACCTTCTCCCTGAAACAATCAGAAGATTAAAGGTTAACAGAGGGATGGAATTTAAATGACCAATGAAGGGTCATATTTATAGTATACCGTTATGAAGGATTTTAAAACTAAGTTTAACTAGGTTGCTTTACTAAGTGTATCCTCTGTGTGTACTTTTTAATTTCAGTTTCTTCTAAGAAGGATCCAGAGTAAAAGATTCTTACCCTATGGAGACCCCTTTCTTCCAGTTCTCATGAGAGCTGCTATCTTGCACAGCTGTGTCCCAAAGCATCTTCCATAGGGGAGGAGCTTCACACTACCAGTGACATGCTGTATGTGTGTTTGCCAGCAGCATTACACTTTGACACTAAACCCCCTCCATGGGCATGGCCTTATCTAACAGTTGTATGAAATGACAGCTCTCAATAGAGAGAAGTGGAAGAAAGTAGTAGGTTCTAGAAGGCGATAATCTATTATTCTTGAGCTTCTTAGAAGTAAGTGAAGTGTACGTTTCCTATCACAATCACATTAAGGATAAAATGAACTAAGTCACCTAGTTAAAACATTTAGATAAAAGAGTCCCTTTAAAATCACAGCTAATGAGAATGCACTTTGTTTAAAAATCAAAAGCATAGCTGCATGAAAGACTTGAAAGTTTACACTACAAATCCTTGAAAAACAACAATAGAGAATACAAAGCAGGATTTACAGTGTGTAGTGCTACTGCTTGCTTTTGAACATATATGGGACAAGGAGGAAGGTGTCCTATACTAAAACCTGAATGCAATCACCAATGACACAATAAGTCGCCCTCCCTATGAATCCTACTGCTAAATATAAAATAAATTGTGAGAGCACATCTTCTCAGGCCTCCATCTATTTGTCTTGGACACTGTATGGTTATAGTCTCAATAGTAAACCTAGATGTTCAGTTGTTAATCCACCTTAAGAAGATCAATGTTGATGACCTCGCCTCTCTCCTACTATAGTTCCAGGAGCCAAATTTAACCGGGGGGCACTTTTGGAGGAAAATATACTGTCGGTCTACCTTAAGAAAATCAATTCACATATCACTAATTTCTCAAAACATCCACCTTAAAATGACACAGCTGACGTTCCTAATATATATTTTAATTTAAAACTGTATGTAACAAGTGTTTTATCAATTAAATTATATTGAAATGCAAAACTATAAAAAAAAAAATTAGAAATAAAACTGCTTGTGTAAAGAAGGTTGGATCTTGTCTGCTATAACAATCCTGATAGATTATATCCAGAGGGTGTGTTTCAGAAGTGGCCAGTGGAGGAACAGGTTGCAGGACAAGGGAGGGATAGTATTTAGTATATAATCGGAGCATGAGCCCAACGTTTCATATTTGATGCCTACTCCCTTTCTCACACATTCTCAGGTAATTGGAATGTTAACTACAAACGATGCGCCTGCAGATACAAACACTCTTTTCATCTATGCAGCCTTCGCCAAAGTGTCATAAATATCTCCGAAAATCAGCAGAGGCATTAAAATGTATTTTTCCAATAAAAAAATAACTCCATGACTTATTATGCTCTCAGCCAGAATTAAAATTTTCAAACATGCTTTTTGAGACGTCAGAATATACGCGGAACGGAATAATGAGCAAAAGTGTTCTTGAAATTAATGGTAAATGCTGTTTATGTTTTCTGTTGTGTATAAAATCTTTTGCTATTATTTACGCTATATATTTGCCAGCTCAATATTCCTGTGTCCAGGAGTTAGTTTCAGATTTCAAAATCAAGTTGACAGAGATATGACTTTCCGGAAACAATGTGTTTTCCTCAACACTTATGCAAAATCCAACCAGGTTCATAGTACCAAGTAACCATGCTGTCCCAAGTCTGGCTGAAGTAGAACACAATATTTACATATAGTTGACACTAAACTTTGATGCAACAAGAGTAAAACTTTGACACTAAACATGGATGCTTATCAATGATGAGAAGGACATTTGTTGCATTTTCAAAGTTCACTTGGATCATGAGATTTATGTACAAACATTCACCACCTGTTCTGTTTTCTTTCAAACATTTACTACATTAACATAGTCTTATCTCTGTGTATTGATGTATCCTAACTGGTCCGTTGTTTTATTTGTGAAAAAAAATAATAATATAATAAGTCTTTTTTTTATGTTTTATTTTAGTTTTCAATACAAAAAGAATATACAAATAGGTACATACAATTAGCACAATAAGAAAAACCAAGAAATACAACTTTTATAGCCTAGACATTCATACATTCTAGCATAATATAAGGTTCCATAAGTGTTTAAACAGAAACATCTTGAGATGATATATAACTGATAGAGGTGATAAATTGATCCAATTTTGGCCAACTCAAAAGAGATTGTTTGTGTAAAGGATACAGATTGTTGTTGACTATCATATCCCTATTCAATCCTATAGCGTTGATTATTTCCTTTATCGTTGGAACTGTAGGTTGATTCCAATATTTAACAATAAACCATTTGGCCACTAAAAGCATATGGTATATTATAAGAAATAGGGAAAATCCTCCAGAGACATATGAAATAAAATCACTAACGGTAGGCATGGTATTTGTTTCCCCAACATCTTGGTCAGGAGCTGACATACATCTCCCCACATATTTTTTAATTTTATTACACTCCCACCAAACATGGGTTGCCGTACCTTGTAGACCACATTGCTTCCAGCATAGGCCCTCATTTTGAGGGTCAATTTTCCTCATATTCACCGGGGCACAGTGCCATCTATTAATCAGCTTAAAGAAAGTCTCTTGGTATGCGACATTATACGCCGCTCGTAACCATTCTTAAACTTTTAATCCATATCTGGTCCTCTAGATTGACTCCCAAGTGACTTCCCACCCTTTAACACCTATACTTTTTATAAAAGATGTATCTTTAGAAACGATCTTACCTCATTTAGTTATTACCGTATTGGTCCGAATATAAACCGGACCTTTTTTACGATTTGTGAGCTTGCGAGTTACGGGTGCGGCTTATATTGCAACCGTAAAAAAAATGACTGCCGATTTGCGGGCTTTGCGAGTTAAGGGTGCAATTTATATTCGCGAACGTGAAACGACTGCCAACTTGAGTGCTTGAGACTGCGGTATTGTAGCATTTGAATAGCGATTTACGGTTTTAGTGATTCTAACATCCTGTACGGCCTGTAGCCTGCAAAAGAAGTTACAGTACTAATTAAAAAGCCTGTTTCTTGCAATGGCTGATCACTTGGAGAGAGTCTTTTTCGCTCCAATTTTAAGGGTGCGGCTTATATAAGAGTACTATGTTTTTCTATTTTTTCCCCTTGAATTTTACAGGTGCAGCTTATATGCGGGTGCGGGTTATATTCGGACCAATACCGTATATGGGATTCTGCCCTCTTTATGACCAATTCCTCCATTTTCGTGGAAGCCTTCATGTTGGAAGAATTGTATCCCCAAGAAAGTATTGTTTTTTTAAGTTTCTCATAAATAAGCCAGGTAAACTTAGTAGTCTCAAATTTCTACAGCATTTCCAAAAATGTTAATAGATGGCCTCCTGTAAATAATTCAGAGATTGGGATCACCCCTTTCCTTTTTAAAATGGAGATATTTAAATTGGAACCTTCAGTATTAAGAAGCTCTATTGGTGCTGCTAGTGAAGGGAAACTAGACAAATGCATCCTCTTTTTATTTTTGTACCAAAATTTCAGGAGCGAGTTAATATTATTAGGTAGTCTTTTAAACAGAACTGTATTATAACTTGGAAGCCACAAAATGGTCTGTTTAGAGACAGCCCTCATTAAGGCCTCTTCCAACTCAAGCCATCTTAGTTTATATGATAAGATGTTTCAACTTATTAGTTGTGCAATGGTTATTTGTTGGTGAAGCTCTTCTATACAGGGAGAATTCAAACCACCTTTATCAAATTTCCGAGAAACATAACTTTTCCTAATTCTCGTTCTTTTACCTCCAAATAAAAAATGATCCAACTGATCCTGTATTGATTTTATATAATATTTGGGAAGAATGCCAGGTATAGATCTGAGGCAATAAGATATGGTTGATACTTAAGGATAAATTAAGGGAGCTCCAATTACTTAGTATGAATCTAATTTGCTTCATTATTCCATTTAAAATCTCTATAGCCATATTACCAATATGGAAAGAGAATGTAATACCTAGATGGATAATGGAATGGAACTTCCAATTAAGCAGGAAAAGGGTCTTCAGCTTCTGTTTTATGTCCTACTCTAAACATCTGCATAGAGTGTCAGATTTAGATTGATTGATTTTGAGGTAGGACAATCTACCAAATTCATTGAGAATTTCAAATATTCTAGGGCATGACTTCTCTGGGTTAGTCATAGTTATGACAATATAATCGGCAAATGCCATGAATTTAAATTCTGCCTTACCTATCACCACTCCGCTAATTTCAATTGATTCTCTTATATGAATGGCTAAGGGCTCCATAAAGAGAATACATAGCAATGGGGACAGGGGGCAACCCTGCTGTGTACCATTTCCTATTCTAAATGAATATGTATAAGTCAGGGCTCGCAATTAAGTTGCTTAAATTTGTATATAGAGCCTTAACTGACCTTTAGGTAAACTCTCCCAAGCCATACTTCAAGAGAACAGCCTCAAGAAACTCCCAATTTACCCTGTCAAAGGCCTTCTCAGCGTCCAATGACAGGGTCAATGTGGGAATATTGATTGTTTTAATATACAACAAAATATACATCAGTTGTCTGGAGTTGTCGGAGACCTGACGCCCTGGAACAAAACCCATTTGGTTTGAATGAATCAGCTTTCTAAATTATGCATTTCGGAATCGGATATCAAGGAAAATTAAATTTTGTCTAAGAAACCATTAATATCTTCTTTTACTCAAATTTTAAATTGGGGATCCTGATCCAAGTTATACAATCTGCTATAGAAGTTTGTAAAGACATCACATATTTTATCTGGGTGAAAATGTAAAATTTTATCTGAATCTTGTATTCTTAGGACCCTATTCTGGTTCCGTTTTCTCTTTAACCTATTGGCTAAAAAATTTCCAGTTTTGTTACCATATAAATAAATTGATTGCTGGTACCTCCATAGCAAACTATCTGCAAAATTTTCTTTATTTGGTTATTAATAATACTCATTTTTTCCCATATCTCTTTACTGGGATTTTTGTTGTTGCGCTGATGTAAACGTTATAACTTGATGTACAGAAGTTTAAGAGGTTTCCCTTCTTGCTTATGTAATTCAGCAGTCATTCAAGGCTTTGTAGGCGCACCATAGTGTCTTAGAAGACACAACAGAGTTCTTATTAAATTTTAAGAATTCCAGGTTCTCCCTTTTCATCACATTTACAAAGTCTTTATTTTTAAATAAAGTCGGATTCATTTTCCAATTATTTTTTTTATTAGATGTTATTGAATCCTCACTACACAGTTCATTGAGTGATCTGACCAGGGAGAGAGTATAGATCTACAAAAACGTAATCTATACGAGAAAGTGTTTCAAATCTGTTTGAGAAGAATATAAATTCTTGTTCATTTGGATGTAATACTCTCCATAGATCATATAGCTCCAGCCTATTCATTTGACTCAAGAACTCTGAGTCAATTTTAATGATTGATGATTTAGATTTAATCTCATATTTAAAAGTAAAGATATTCCAATATCAACAAAGGCTGCATAGTTGGAACTATGGTATTCCCAGTAGTAACATACGGATGTGAGAGTTGAACCATAAAAAAGGCTGAGTGCAGGAGAATTGACACCTTTGAATTGTTGTATTGGAGAAAACTGTTTAGAGTCCCTTGGACTGCAAGAAGATCCAATAAATCAGTACTTCAGGAAACAAGCCAAACTGTTCACTGGAAGGTATGATCATGAGGCTACAGATCAAATATTTTGGCCATGTCATGAGAAGACAAGATTCCCTCAAGAAGACTCTGATTCTGGGAAAGATTGAAGGTACATGAAGAAGGGGATGACAGAAGAGGACATGGATAGATGAGGTAATTGAAGCAATGAACATGAACTTGATGGAGTTCAGGAGGGCAGTAGCTGGCAGATGTGCCCGGCATGCTGCGGTCCCTAGGGTCACAGAGAGAAGGACATGACTGATAGACTAAACAACAATATCAACATTTAATGATACTACAGTAGATGCATCATTTCTATGATAATAAATATGGAAATTTATTTAGCCACACATATTATTCTAGACTAACTCACATATTCATTATAATGGAAAGCATAAAATAATCTAATGGTGTAATCCTGGTTTGTCCAAAAATTTCCTTGGGAACTGATCCAGATCACATTTGCATTATATATATCAGCTTCAAAAAGTAAATCAAGATGATTAAGACCCCTTTAATCTGTTTGTATTCAAAAAAGATATTTTGAAAAAGCGGCCCGGATCTGGGCCCAAGGATTAGAGATAGAAAAATCTTATATCAAGGAAAACTGTTAGGTATTGCTTCAGTGTAATCTGGATAGGTGATTAGGTGTATGTTCATGGACATTAGCTCCCCTCATTGGATTCACTAAGCTGATACAGTGCATATAAAAAAGGAATAAAGGACATGTCTAGTGGGAGGGTGGTAAATCCATTCATGGAAGGGTCAAGGAAGAAACCCAAGATCAATTTGCTATGATTTTTAGGCATTACACCATCTTGCCACCTTCTTGTAGCACCCCTCCTGTAATATAGTGAGACTAAGATGGGGCTATCGTACTCTGTACCTCAACAGTTCAGTATTTAATGATCTCTCTTCTTGAAAATAAAGGATTTTTTTAGCGTCAATAATTTTGTTTGGGACAAAAAAATCCTAAAATCATAGCACTCCAAGAACATGGAATGTTCTATCGGGAATCTTTTTTTTCCCCTGTAAAGAATATTATTCTGCTTTCATTGTTCACTTCATAATAAAAAAATGTATCATGACATAAACTAGAAAACAATCTCAAGGGATCTTACAAAACCATGCAAAACTTTTCTCTTCTTTTCCAAAACATGTTTTTATGGAAAATGTATTTTTATTAAGTAACTGGTCACAAATGTTATGAAAATAACATCACATGGATAATTTTTAATTAGCAAATATGCATCGCAGTAAAATAGGATGACTGGGCAAGTTGTCACAAGGGAAAACCACTGAGAGCCAAATTAATATGCAGACTTTTAGGATTTATCTTTGTTGGCAGCATTTGCTAAGAAAAGTGTCTGGTCAAAACAACAGCATTCTGTATTGACGAGTCTAGTAATTAATTGTAGGATTTAGTCTAGAGGTTATTACAACACTAGCGAATTGCCCGTCAAAAAATGACGGCAATGAAATTGTAAGGTAGCTAAATTAGTAAATGAATATAGTGTACCTATTTT
This sequence comes from Discoglossus pictus, assembly GCA_027410445.1. Lineage (NCBI taxonomy): Eukaryota > Metazoa > Chordata > Amphibia > Anura > Alytidae > Discoglossus > Discoglossus pictus. The sequence continues at coordinate 67,674,505 of CM050173.1, forward strand.
GAAGCATTGTGATGAAGAGCTGGCAATCTGTGTTGATGTTGCTGCAGCATTAGTGGTGTGGAGCTGCTGTATAAGCATGCTGAATGTGTGCAGTGTAACACTGTGCGTGCGCGAGACCAAACCGTTAGCGTAGTCGTGTACTTCCGCATTGGTGTAAAATGGCGAGTAATGTGTGGTATAGGTCTGTATCGGAATATCCGTAGGTGTTTTGTGGTGTTTTGCGAGTTTAGAGTGCTGTAGCCTCGTTTTCGTTTTGTTCGGCGGCCATTTTTTCTCTCGCTTAGATTTTTTTTTAGTCTCTAAAGTGTTTTATTTCGAGTAAAATCGAGGTGTAAGTTGCATTTTTGAGGTCCTGGGTGCTCCCTCTTGGTGTAGGTAAGTTTTTTATGTATGTGCTGTGTGTATGTATTGTGTTTTAAATGTTTGTATGTCGGCGTGTTGCGTCCGATGTTTGCGAGGTCGTAATGTGTGGTAACGTGTTTCGTACGTTGTTTGCGTTCCTCGTAAAATTTAGCGAGTGTCGTAATTTGTGTGTCGTGTTTTTTGAGTAGCGACGTGAATTTTGCGAGGGTTTGAGGCCCTTGCCCAGTGACCTCGCCAGCAACTGAGTCCCTCGCTTTGCGAGGGGCCTCAGTTGCTGGCATGGAGCGCCTTCGGCGCTCCATGCCAGCAACTGAGGCCCTTGCCCAGTGACCTCGCCAGCAACTGAGGCCCTCGCTTCGCGAGGGGCCTCAGTTGCTGACATGGAGCGCCTTCGGCGCTCCATGCCAGCAACTGAGACCCGTGCCCAGTGACCTCGCCAGCAACTGAGGCCCTCGCTTCGCGAGGGGCCTCAGTTGCTGGCATGGAGCGCCTTCGGCGCTCCATGCCAGCAACTGAGGCCCTTGCCCAGTGACCTCGCTACGCGAGGGCCGCGGCTCGCTGTGCGAGCCGCGGCCCTCGCTTCGAGAGGCCCGCGGCTCGCTACGCGAGGGCCGCGGCTCGCTTTGCGAGGGCCGCGGGCTCGCTATGCGAGCCCGCAAGCGTGAGCAACGACTCGTACGCTCACAACTATATATGTGATTCTAATTTACCTAGCAACTTACCCCAGTAATATATTAGTCATTACATCCTCTCATGTTTGTCATTTTTTTACAATTATTTTTATTATATGATCACTGCAGTTCAAGAAAGCCCTCCCATTTGTGAAGTATGTAACAAACCAACACCATTGGTAGCTGTGAGCATAAAAACATTTTTTAGAGAAGACTCTGCTGATATGTATCATTTTGAATCTTGTCTATTTTCATGTCTTCCTGACAGCTTGAAGCCCAATAGGGAGAAGACAGAGGTGGCTTTTTTTTTAAATAATTGGATCTTTTAGACAATGGTCATTTAAGGACATGTGGTCATGTAGATAAATACACATGCATGTATTAATCATGGTACACATCATATTGGACAGTTTAAATATATGGTTATTATTATTATCCTTTATTTGTTCCATGCCAACATATTCAATAGCGCTATACAAGGGTTAAGTACAAGGTGAAAAATGTTTAATACATTGCAAAAGAATGGAGGGCCATGTCTTGAAGCTTAAAATCACATGTTCATGTTGGTTTCCCTATGATATAAAGGTGATAATAAAAACACAGATATTTGTACACACAGGGCCAGATTTCATATCAGGCAGAGTAGGTGCCCAGAGGCTAAATAATGCAGACTGTCACATTGAACCTGCTTATTTGCTGCGTGGGGCACCTGATTAATCTTTGCCTAGGAAAACCTCAGATGTACAAATAAGGCCCTGATTACACCGGGACTTCATATTTTTGTTTAAATAATGTCCAGTATGACACAGAGTTAGCAGAACACTAACTGGTGAAGATTATGATGTCTTCTTCAGGAGGTATTAGTGGCAAAGTGCGTTGCTTTGAGGTTTTCCAGTCTGAATGTAGCAGGTGCTAGTTCAGCTCCTTTATTATTTTCTGAAAAGGAAGTCAATCATTGGTAAATGAAGGGGTCCCTGTGGCTTTGCTTGGCAGCTGGTGTGTACTGGCTGCCTTCAAGAAATGACCGCTACTGCAGTGGGTCTCTGGACAGTCAGCAATTACATCAGAGCAAATTATTGATGGAGACTGAAATAGTCTATAAAAAACTGTATGCCGTTTAAAATAAATAAAAGTTTTTTGTTTTTTTATATATGTCTTATTTTTGAATTTGTGAATTTCCCTTCAAGCATAGCAGTGTATCTCCACTTGTGTGTGTATTCTGTCCTTCAGTCGACACTCGGTGACCCTATGGAAGCATCATGCTAGACACATTTGACTGTGTTTCTGGTTGTGCTTATCCATATGTTTTTCATGACAAAGATACTGGAGTGGGTTGCCAGTTCCTTATCCGGTGAACCACAATTTGTCTGGCCCCTCTGCTATGATCTGCCCATCTTGGGTGACCCTATGTGGTATAGCTCATAAGCTACATTGAAGTACACAAGCACCTTCACCCCGACAAGGTAGCCATCCGGAAGGAGGAACACCACTTATCTTTGCTTTATTAAGGAGAGTGTCCAGCTCTGCTTGGAATCTGGAGTAAAAAAAAAAAACATCTGACAAGTCAGATTCTAGTTCAGACTGAATATGCTCAGTAAAGGAGGGCAGGGTCTCATGCACTGTTATAATAGAGCTGTAACCATTATAGAGCTGTTACCATTATGTGGATAGTGGATGCTGCACTAACAAATGTCACTAGTCAGGCAGTGACATCATAGCCCAGACTGCTTCCTTGCTCCATGATGGTCCAGTCCTCAAGCAGAGCTGATAGCACCTCCTGACAATGCACAGGGAGAGGGAGAAAATGGACAATTAAAAAAATTAAGAAAAAAAAAATGAATCTTATGCTTGCAAAAACAGGATTTTTATCTACTGTCAAATTTCCTGTAAACGTGTTACTTTGTTTAAGCTTAAAGTCTATTACAAATTCTTGTTCTTCAAAAGTATTTAAGTGGGTTTTCAATGTATCTTTGAACACTTCAGTAACACAACCAGATCCACATAAACAGTTTAGGAAACTAATAAACCTCTTCTGGAATGACTTGTGTATATAAAATGGTTCTTAAAACAATCCTCAGGTAAAACCTGATAGGCCAGAATTTATGTATATCGTTGTCTCAATACAGGTGTGACAAAGACTTCATTATATTTTTAACTCACCTGTGAAACCTATCCTTATATCCTGGTCAGGTGAGAACAGGTTTAGAGCCATTGGATTAGGCTTTTAGGAGATAATTAGAAATTGGCATACAACCTGAGCTCCAGGGTGACCTTATTGTTATCCTTGTTTTAAAGCTCCACAGTATTTTGGTACAAACATTACCTGCTTGTGAAGTATGTAAAACAACAACCATAATATCTATGCAAGACAGGAACATGAAACCATTATTAGTTAATATCTTATATTCAGATGACTCTGATTGTGTGATTGGGACGTACATTTTAGACTGCTCAACTGTCTGTAGCACGAGTGGGAGGATTATCCTGTGGGGGCTTACTCTTTCATTGAGTTCTATTGTCAAGTGTGCTATTTAGACATTTTCTACAGTAATATTTATAGATCTTATCTGAATCCAGTGATCTTCTCATTCCTCCCAGGCTTCTAATTCTTTCAGGAACAAACTACAAAGACCCTCATTAAATTGAGCCATTCGGGAGATCCGGGCTCGCAAGTGGAGGTTGCATGTTATTTTGCTATTCAATTGACTTCCGTTTGCGGGCTCTGATTGAGTAACATGCTCCGAGCTGTGATTCATTGTGATTTGTATAATCACAAGTTAATTTTTTGATCTTTCACGGCCGCAAGAGTCCAAACGCTAAAATCACAAATCGCTATTGAATTGCTCCGATTCCGCGTTGCTAACCACTCCATCAAGCCCGCAAATATCTAACCACACGTTACTGGTACCAAGGAGGTCTTACAAAGTACTTAAAAAAAAATACTGTATTTTTTTCAACAGTGAAAGTGATGTTATGAATTAAAAGGAACACGATTCTCCAATACTTTATTTCATGTTCAATTTTCGTGTTATATCGATTGTGGCAATCAATGTGAAGTCCTACAGGCTTCAACCTCCAAGCACATAGGACTTTGAAATCCAACCTCCATTTTTTCAAAGTCCTACAGTCTTGTAGGCTGAAGCCCATAGGACTTCAACAAATGGAGGTTGGATTTCAAAGTCCTACGGCCTTCCCCTATGATGACAATCTCTGTTTCCATCGGCTGTTTCTGCATCGGGAGTTACAGGCTTGCTCCCGTAACATTGTTCCTGCAAATGCTACGTCTGACGGCAATGGTTTCCAATTTTCGCTATCGGCCCCTAACTTGCTGGCCCTGGCCCATTGAATAGCATCACAAAAGTAAATCAACGGGAGCTTGCAACTCAATCGCAGGCATTTGGCTGTCTGCGATTGAGTTGCGAGCCCAGAATTGAATGAGGCTCAAAACGTCTGTCATCATAAAAGCAAAATTTAATACAATAGTTAAACATTAAAGGCTATAATTTTGCATATCAAGTCAGCATGCTATGAATATAACACTTCAGTGGTCATTTAATAGAACTTCATAGACCCATTCACTGAACTGAAGAACACACAGGGCTATTTATCGCACTAGACTAATGGACAGTGACAACATTTGAGAATATCTTGACGCTATTGTCCAAGTCCATTGCTGAAGACTAGAGGAAATATTTTCATGTGTCAACCACTTTACAACTCTATTAATCTTGACCAACCTGGGCTCCTTTTTGTTTTTTTAGGTGGATTTTAGTCTAGTAGCTTTTCTCTTGAATTCAGCAATGATTGCTACTGAATCATCACCTCCACGTGGATCAGGACTAAATCAAGTAGCAATGTTGCAACTGTTAGCAGCACAACACAAAATGGTGGACTATATTGTGGATATCAAGGAGCTTACAAGATATTTTACAAATCTTCATAACTTGATAAGAAAAACAACAGACCAGCTTCACCCTGTTTACACTCACTTATCCATGACTCTAACATATTGATTGCTTAGTCCTTAGACACCTTTTTTTTGCATTGTGTTAATATTACATTACCTGACCCCTGTATAGCACTATATAATTTGTTGGCACATTACAAATAAAGAAAATAATAATAATAATAACTAAGCCCAGCTACAAACATGGGAAAAGATAAGAACATCTTAGCTGGTGGCTGGACATATCCCCAGACTTTCCTGCCAGCAGTGGCATATTTTAACTTATGCAAACAAGGCTCAGGCCTAGGGAAACAGATTTTTAGTACACACCAAACAACATCTAAATAGAGAAAAAAGATCCCCTTACAGGGCACACTTCTGTTACCTCATGAGAGAATAATATTTTAAAACTTAACTTTTATTCAAAATCATTTAAAAATTAATTATAAAATATGGCGCTGGCAGGCAATTCACTTTTAGGGTGTAAAAATTTATAATTTATATACAAATATATTTAAGGGTCAACATCACATTGTACTATATCCTAGTAATTTGGTCTATTAACAAGAGTATATTCATATAAGATATGTTCAATAAATAAATATGGATCTTTTCTGTTATGTAACCGTGACTGCTGGCAGCAGCAGTTGCAGCAAGGAGCTGCTAGATGGAGCTGCAGCGATTGTATACAATTCCAAAGGGCTGCTAGATTGTATGCAATTGTTAAGCCCACACCCTAATCGTAACCTCCTAAATCAGCAGCATGTTATCCTCACTCTCTCACCCTAAAACTTATCCTAACCCAAACCCCCTAACCCTTACCCTAACCCCAACCCCCTAACCCTCACCCTTACCTCCTAACCCTCACCCTAACCCTTACCTAAACCCCATAACCCTCACCCTGACCCCCTAACCCTTACCCTAGCCCCTAGACCTCACCCTAAGCCTAACCCCCTAAATCACCAGTAAAATTCAGCGCCATCTAAAGGCTGCTCAATGCGACTGCTGCTACCAGCAGTCACGGTCAGATAGCAGGAAAGGTCCCAGAGAGGAGCGCTGTGTCCGAGAGAGGAGCGCTGTGTCCGAGAGGAGCGCTGTGTCCCAGAGAGGAGCGCTGTGTCCGAGAGAGGAACGCTGTGTCCGAGAGAGGAGCGCTGTGTCCGAGAGAGGAGCGCTGTGTCCCGAGAGAGGAGCGCTGTGTCCCGAGAGAGGAGCGCTGTGTCCGAGAGAGGAGCGCTGTGTCCGAGAGAGGAGCGCTGTGTCCGAGAGAGGAGCGCTGTGTCCCACAGAGCGAGGAGCTAGAGAGGAGCGCTGTGTCCCACAGAGCGAGGAGCTAGAGAGGAGCGCTGTGTCCCACAGAGCGAGGAGCTAGAGAGGAGAGCTGTGTCCCACAGAGCGAGGAGCCCGAGAGGAGAGCTGTGTCCCACAGAGCGAGAGAGGAGCTGTGTCCCACAGAGCGAGAGGAGCTGTGTCCCAGAGAGCAGAGCTGTGACCCAGAGTGGAGCGGTGTCCCAGAGGTTGCTGAAGAGGGCGACCTAATCTCGCTGGGACCCTCACCTGTAAAGAGACTGTTTATTTCCTGGCCACAAGGTGGCACTACCCCAGTTAAAGGACTGTTTTCAAGCTGACCACCAGGTGGCAGACTACCCAAGTTAAAGGACTGTCTACAACCTGGCCACAAGGTGGCATTCTCCCACCTCGCGGAGAAGTAATTGTTTTTTTTTAAGCCGAGCTACGGCTACCGCTGTTTTTCTTTCTTCAAATAAACCTATTTGCTGCACTTTCATGCTGGTATCAGCCCTTCATTCAAGAAACCACCACTATATGCGGCCATCTTGATCACAATATATATATATATATATATATATATATATATATATATATATATATATATATATATATATATAATATATAGAGATGAATAATCAGAATATAGTGATGCCTTTTTTATTGGACAAACATATTCATAGGTTTCATGACGAGCTTTCGAGAGCGTTCCTCTCTTTGTAGAGTCAGAGTCAATACTGATTATAGATTCACAAATACAGCAAAAAATTCCAGGATTAACAAATAATGTTCTGATCAGCCAGCCGTGCAAGTGTGTGGGGGTGCAGACCAGAGTAAGTAAATTGGGGTCGTAAATAGTTTAACATCTAAGGAACCATAGAGCTGTAACCAAACTCAGGATGAAGGCAGAGAACAAAAAAAAAAAAATATATATATATATATATTGATAATGACATAAGAATTCAACGTCTACATTAAGGCTTGACTTATTACTGATAATTTACATATACAATGAAGATCAGCATAAGCAACTTTCCAATTGATATGCCAGATTTACCAGGATCTACTTCTGGTTGATTTTGCTGATGAGCTGGCTTGAACTGGCAATGTATATTTTTTGTTTGGTTGTATTTATAGTATAATGTTGGAAGGTGTTGATTTTGGGTAAAGTTATCCTTGGGTAGGCTCCGGAAATATGAGAATGTGCCTGAATATAAATATTTACATTGGCAGTCTGACAATACTATGCAAACGTTTTGCAAGAGACATTAAGGTAAGCCCACCACATGTGGTGGGAAGTTCCCCTCTCAGGGCAAACTCTGAAGCATGTGGGTGAATATGTGACGCTTATGACATGTAGTGTGCTGAAACCTTAATAGATTCTGGTAGTAGCATTTACACAGGAAAATATGGGCCTTATTCAATTGAAAGCTCCCTTTGGACTCCGTTTGCGAGGCTATATAATTGCTCCATACTGGTTCAGAGCAGTTGTGGGCGAGTATCAATTCACCAAGCCCGTAACCGTCCATTACGAATCGGCCAATAGAAAACGAGACATAAAATACGGCAGTAAAACATGGAGGTTACGTGTCAATCAATCAGGTTCGGGGGTCCGATATGCGATCGGACTCGTACAACTTTAAAAATGAAGAATTATGAAAATGAATGCCAATACTGTTCTAGTCCATATGGGTGGCCTGATATGTATTAACTCATTGATACCCAAGAACATTTAACCCCGAAATGACACATATAATTATATTATTTATTTCCTACAGTTGTGCGGGCTTGAGACTGTTGTGCAATTATTTCTAATGCCTTTCAGCGCTCTCCCAATAATTTTCAGTGCAGAATTACTGTTTTATTTGCATTTACAGTGCTATGAATTGGTGTTTAACCCCTTTTCTCCTCCGTTTGCGGTTTACGAGTGTAGATACGTCTGCGAGCTCGGGGAATTGGAGCAATTGAATAGCGATATGTGATTTTCGCCCTGCGAAAGTGACAAATCAAAAGCTTTTAGATGTGTAAGTTACGAGTTGGACGGACGACATTTTTTCAAGCTCGTAACTCGTAACCCGATCCGAGCAGGCAAAAAGATGCCAGTTGAATAGCAAATTTCACTGTGATCTCACTTACGGGCTCCCGTATCTCAAATTCGGCCAATTGAATGAGGCTCTAAGTCTTTATGGTAGGATTTGGGAAATATTAGCTTTGAAATGCCATAAGTGATGTTAGCCCACTAGGGGGCATATAGGACTGGATGACCTGAAGGATTTGGAGACAGAGAAGCATTATGCAAAGGGAAGTGTGTAGCCATGTACGTTTGTGGTTATGGAGGAGACCATGTCCATGCCAACTTGAGCTGAAGTCAGAATAGTTAAGAATTTGTAAAATTGGAAAGTTTTAGTTGTTAGTCTTAGAAAAATTGTATGTGAATCCCATATCTCTATAAAATGTTTTGTGCAGGGGCTCAGAAAGATAGAGTTCAGTTTAGTTGATTTTGAGATCTAGAGAGATCTAGATAATGTTACATATTTCTATCTCTCTATCTTTAGTATTTTCTATTCTGAACAATGCTTAGGTGGGACATTATTAGGTGGTAGGTCCATCCTGTGACTTCTGCTAAACATTTTATATTTTTTTATTATAATTTGATGCACTTTGAAAGATGTTTTTTGTGCAGATTATTGTTTCTGTTTACCTAGTTCTGGGGATGATTCATGTCTTGTCACATCAGTTCCCAGCTTTAACTGAGTGAATGCAATCATGCTACCTGTGGAGGCGGCAGTGTAGGCTGCCTTATTCCTGGTTATAAATAGAGGCGTAATAATGAAGCATAGAATTATAAATGCAAGTATATTTAATCTTCAATTTTCTCACTAGAGCAGGAGCCCAATGGGGATTTTTAAGGTTTCCCAACTAGGTAATTTATATCTCCTGTCCCACAAAGGTCTTTCTATTACTATATATTACTCTGTTCAGCTTTAATTAACATCTACCTCTATGATATGGATTTTATCATTTGTATAAATGTATTAAAGTGGGAACGGTTGCCTTTCAATCAAGCTATGTGGTAAAAGAGCTAGAGACCAGGGAGTGCAGTGAACGGAGATAGGGGTCTAGTACCATAATTGAGCTGTCAGACAATGCCAATGGTCTCAAAGACGAGTGTCAATGAGATTGAGAGAATGCTGAACTTAGGACTTCTGATTTTATGCTTTTCTATAACAATCTATTGAACTCTGTGTCCAAAAAGTGACTCAGCATTCCCTGCATGGATCGCTGTAGGTGGTTGAGTGTAAAACATTTACTCTGAACAACCTGTGATCCATAAATAGCATCCAAGGAAAGTTTTAGCAAAGGGGAAAGTCTTTTGACACCAATGATGCAAAGCAATGAAACCACTTACTCAAGATAAAAGGTTTTCTTGTATTCTTGTATGAAAAATATGTTACAAAGCTATGAAAAAAATCTTATTTTCAAACATCCACCATAGCAGCTTTTACAAATCTCAAGTTCATGTTTTTTTGCATCAACTGAGCTCTATGGAGAGTAATGTACACCCTGTAATGAGTGGTTGTACCTGAGACTTCTCTGTTTAAGATGTGTCAGACAGATGCCCCAACACATGCAAAAGCTTCTATTTCTCTGTCATTATGCATTCACCCCACTGTGGATAAAACCTTAATAATAGAGAAAATATTTGCTAATCACAGAAAAAAAACAAGAAAAATATTCTCTTATCTTGAGCACTTTAACCGGATCAATGTAATTTTAATTTCATCTTGTTCAGAACATTGACCTGTAAAGTTTATTAATACACATCTAAAAAATGGCAACTAAAATAATGAAAGCTTTGCCCAAAAGATCTTATGAGTTGGCAAACTTCAAAATGACTGTGTATTACTGTGTATGTCAAGATCTATGCAAAACTACTATTTGATGCAGTGATACTAAGAGGGAGAAACTAACTATATTAAATAACAGGTTTATAAATACCCAATAATGCCTTGCAGCATAAGGTGATCATTGAGTAAAGGGCTGATAATCAAAATGAATAAATAATTGTCCAATGTTTAATGAACTGATGCACTTACATGTCTCACACAGGCGAACAGTCCTATGTTTCCCACAGAACTTCTCAGTAAATAGTATTTTCACTGTAGCTAAGGATTCTGGGTAGTAACATGCAAATGAGGCTCGAAATATACCACTTTTTTGCTTCAGGCCCACTAAACATTGTAATCCATTTAGGAATAAGGGGCCTACTCTCAGGCAGGCTTAAAGGTATATCTAAGTATCCCTATTTGTACTGCTGCCTGTGATTGGCCAAAACAAATTATGAATTGTATGCAATTTTTTGCAGGGATTTTCAGGTGTGTTGACTCACAGAAGCTGCTGCTTGCAAACTCAAGAGATTTTGCAAACATCAGTGTGAGGTTGTTAATGTTTCTTTTGTTTTTTTCTCATGCAACTTTTTTTTGGGATACACTACTGTTTCCCCCCTATCAGATGCATTCATAATCCAGGAAATTTAGATATGCCTTTAAGAACATAGCTATGGATTAGGGTACACAGCAGAGGACAGTCTGATTGGAAGATTTATTGAGCTACGTGACAGCCAAAATGTAATAAATTCATATCTGTTTTTCTATTACTAGATAACTTCCATTTCAAACACTCAGTTTATTGTAAAATACTGTCCTACCTTAACTGGGACATCTGCTGAGTCATTTTAAGTTTCTTCCACTGAACAACACAGCACACACCTTCAAACAAAAAGACAAACTGTGAGTTTAAGATTGTTATATAGCTATTATTCCGTCTAATGTATTAACCACTGAAGTGGTTTATTTCATTACATACAGTGGCAGATATAACGGCATGTTTTTCAGTTGTATAACTTAAGTAGTGCAGTTATATGTAGTGGCTTTATATAAAATATTGCAGGATTGCAACTATTATTATTTTACAGCTGCTTTACCTGAATTAAAGGGATATGGAAAACAATTATTTTTTTCATGTATTTAAACCAGCATGCTTTAAACATTACCAATGTTGTGTTTTGCATGAATAAATATTAAGTAAAAACTGTATAAAACTTCAGTGAAACTAACAGGAAATACACAGAACATGTGACATCTGTAGATTTCATTGGCAGACAAGTATGAATGATACATCTATATTACGGCTCATTGGCTGACAGAGGCAATCCCTCAGATTAATTAAACATTTGAATGAGTTTTTTTCTTATTTGATCATTAATATTATGTAGAATGTTACTCTCTAAAAACACATCTGTTCTAAGAAGCCTAACAAGGTGTTCCCTAATACCAGCTACTCAAACAAGGCAATGCATAATTGTCCATTCTTGGGTTTGATCTCAAGGCTTGGCACAAGTATAATGTGTACAATGTTGTACGTCTCATGCCAGGTTGTACGACTTGTGCAACAGCAGCTACTTCTATGTGTTCTACATATAGACCAGTTAAATGCACCTCTCCTAGCTTTAGATGCTGTTTCTCAGTTGTTGTTGGTAAGCCTGCATATTGTAGATTCTTGTGACTGGGACCACTTCATTCTCAATTACTGTTCCCCATTGGACTGATCTTTTGCTGCTGACCTGGGCTGTTACAGACCTCACTGGGTTTCTGTTGGCCCCTGATCTTTGTCTGACCAATCTTTGCCTGAGCAACAAGATCTTGGACTTGCCAACCTCTAGTATTTCACCCGTGAAGGGTTTCACATGGAAAAGCCACGACACAATGAGCACCTTGTGTGCTGAGATCCTGTTGCCACACCTCACCCACAACAGACAACCCCCTCTCATTTTTGTTAACAAATAGACGGTAAGCTCTTACGAGACTGGGCCTTCAACACCTTCTATACCAGCATCTGTCATGTTTGTCGTATGTATGCACACAGGTGAGTCAATCACTCCTTCAGTCATCCTGGTTGACTCACCTGTGCACAGGAAGGAAATCTTCAAATCCTGGCATGTATGCGGCCTTCCAGGACCGAACTTGCCCACCCCTGATGTAGAGTATTCATCAGTTGGTGCAACCTCTGATTTGCTGCACCTGACAGCACTAACCCATAACTGGATCAGCAGGGTTAAACTTAAGAATTTCTTAAATTATTTATTTTAATTATGCGGTAGCATGTGCTGAAATATTGATTTCCATATCCTTTTGCTAAGGTGAAGATTTTATTTTTTTATTTTAGAAAACTATGTAGATTACTGCTATAGATTTTATATGTGGTTATATATGGTTTCCTAGAACTAAATAAATAGAGACAATTTAATTTTAATAACATTAGCAGGTGTATAAAGTTATGAGCATATCATATATATATATATATATATATATATATATATATATATATATATATATATATATATATATATACATATAATCTTTTTATTAAAGACAAGGTTGAAGCAATAAAATAAGGGATAACAGATCAACAATTACACAAAGAATTTGTAGTAGTTTCATCCTGCCCTTATACAGTAAATGGTTGCATTTTTTTTAAAACATACTAATAAACAGTACCATTATGTTAAGCCACACATATATAAAAGCTTGTAAACCTGATAAGCTTTTCTTGTTTTCTTTTTTTTTTTATATTATCTATCTTATAATTCAAAGGTGGATTTCAATAGAACAAACAAAACAAGGAAAATAAAGGGAAAAAATTACTGGGGAAGGGAGAGGATGGGAGACGGAAAGGGAAAATCATATGAAAAAAACTCACCCTCTAAGGTGTCTTGGATGTTGCAGATATTTGTGGCATTCCGGGTCCCGCCGGCCTCCACATTTCACCAGTGACGGCCCTGTCTACTTCAAGAGCAGATAGCTATAGTGAAATGCTATGAGTGGAACCAAGCTATGGGGCACACATTTTAAGGAACAGGGGATTTGTGTTTTGCAAAATATGGGGCAATTTTTCATTAACCATTATATGATTAATATTGATGATAACCTTGTTAAAAGCCAATGAAAGGGGTTTCCAGTGTTTTTCTGTGATTAGTTTCACTGCTAGGGCAAAGTATTGCCAAAGTTTGTTTTGGTATATAGACAGTTTTTTTTACATGCAAGCCCAAGAGGCATAACTCTATTGTGTCCTGTAGTGAAATTTTCTATATTTGTGAAAACAAACTAACTGATCTCCCACTTAGCCCTTGTACTAGAGGGCATGCCCACCAAATATGATGGAAATCCCCCCTCAAGTGGCAGCCTCTAAAGCAATTCTCATTTAGGTGTGGGTTTATTTTATTAATTAAAGATGGAGTGTAGTACATCCTATGCAGAATCTTGACCGAAACCTACAATAAGCTGTATGTAAAGTATCCTTTCGAGAAGTTAGAGCACGCCTCCTTCCACATTCTAGTACCCAGCTCTCTACCAAAGTCCCGTTCCCATTTTAACATAAAGCTAGGTTTCTGGCTATTTTGTGGGTTATTAAAAAGGGAATATAAGGAACCCAGACATCCCTTCATAGAAGGTAGATTCTTATATACGGTTGTTAACCAAGTATGCTTTGGCGGCCCTGTGTTCTGGGTCATGGTGAGGAGCCAATGTTTGAATTCCCAATAGTTCCATATTTCATTATCTGGTATATGATACTGGGTTATAAGTTGTTCATGGGAAGTCAACTTATTGTTGGAAAACCAGGCACCTATTCTACCCAGTGTGCTAGTAAGCCACCACCGTTTGGAATCAGTGGTTAAGTCAGCTTCAAAGCCAGGGAATGACCTTAAAGATGTTAATGGTGAAAGTGGTGGAGCTAAAAGTTTTATAATTTTGGCCCAGGCCCAAGTAGTCAGAGTAGAATTGATCATAGGATTGTGGTGACATTGTTTGATGCAAGGAGAGTGTGGATCCCATATCAGAGTATCCCAGGTATGAGGCTTAATTTGCCAATTGTCAACAAAGATCCAGAGAGGTTGATGTTTGCTCGAATGGACAATTGGAATAAATGCTAATTGAGCTGCTCTCAAGTATAACAGAAGATTCCGTCAGGAGATCAACCCCTGGGTTTTGTGTCGAAACATTATTTTCCTCACTATCCTCGGAGGTCTATCACACCAAATAAATTTGAAAATTGTATTTTGTAGTTTATCTGTTTCTTTCATCTCAAATGGATATGGAGGATTCTAAATAGATAATATTAAGAAGAAAAGAAGATAATAAAGTAGGTATGGAGGTCATGGGGTAATGTACAGAGAAGGTCATCTGCAAATACTGAACATTTAAGATGGTGCATACCCACCTTGAGACCTGGGATTCTAGCATTGCATCTAATAGTTTGGACCAAGGGTTCAAGGGTCCTGTCGGGTTCCTCTTTGGATATTGATATTGCCATTGCTTGTCCCGGTGAGTTTAGGGTTGGCCGGGGAAGGTGATAATAGGAATTAATTAAATTGATGTACTGTCCCCCAAAGCCAAATTTAGCTAGAGCTGCATATAGATAAGGCCACTCAAGAGTATCGAAAGTCTTCTCCATATCCAACGCTGACACATAGCGGGATTTTTTCTCTATGTGCCAAATGTATGACATTTAAAGTTCTTCTAATGTTATCTCTCATTTGCCTTTGGAAGACAAAGCAAGTTTGGTCTTTATATATTGAATCCGGTAAAACAGAGATTCTGTCCGCCATGATCTTGGCCAACAGTTTCATATCTCCATTAAAAAGGGATATTGGTTGTTAATTTTTGGCCTCCAAGAGGTCTCTATCTTCTTTGTGGAAATCTATTAGGTCTACCTTATTGAATTCTGGGGGCATTTTGTCTCCATTTAGAATAGAATTGAAAAGTTTACCTAAATGAGACGCTAGAAGATTAGCAAAAGTCTTATAATAGGAGTTGGTGAAGCTATCCCGCCCTGGGGCCTTACCAGACTTTAAGCTCTTGATAGCTTTATAAATCTCTTCATCTGTCACGTCTGAATTTAACGTTGTCATATTGTGGTCAGTATCTTTAGGGAGATCACAAGCATCTAAGTAGGACTGAGTAAGCCCTAAGTAAGGTTGTGCTTTAACATAACAATATTTTTAAAGAAAATCTTTATTTTATGTGACTCTGCTTGTGTCATGGGGATTTAATCTTAGATTGTTAGTCTGCCAACAGATTAGTGGGGAAGGGGTTTTCCTATTTGGCTTTCTCTTATATTTAGATTTATTGTTAAGTGCACTATTCAGTATTTTCAACACAGAACTGAATAGAAAAATTATCAGTCCTCCCATTCCTCTCAAGTGGGTAACCCTGTTTGGGGCAAAAGCAAAATGTCTCACACTAGCAATGTAACATTTAAATCAATAGTTCAAAGTTAAAGCTTGTATTTATTATAGAGATTTTTCCAAATTATGAAATCATCCTAGAAATACAACTCTTCAGTGTCCCGTTGAGGAGGGTTATCCTAATAGTGCTTCATTTTCTATTTACAGTAGTTGTATTGTCAAGTGACAATTTATAGTGGCAGCCTTTCAATAGAACTGAGCAGAGATTTTATTTGAATCCATGCTTCCTCCCATTCCTCCCTTGTGCTATTAATGGAACATTGAAGACAAACGTTAAAAATTAAATGTATTTATTTATTTTAACCTTGTAGAACATTTTACCCATTGTAAAGCCACGTACTTACTAAGAGCATATTATAAATATTACATTTCAATGGCCTTTTTAGATTGTGAAGGCACAGCTGTGTTGAAATAAGATATTCTAGGTCAACAGGAACACTGTGTTATTGAACTGCACCAAACAGATAGAGTGGCTTTATCAACCTTCCACGAAATGTTGAAATTAGTCAGCTTTTAATCAATTGAATCTGATACAAATAACACCAGTTTAGAGCTTTTTAGTATATTATTTTGTACGGACTAAATTAAGACTAATCTGTTAAATAAATAAATAAATAAATAAATATAGATTTATTTGGTAAACAATATTGGGGTTACATGACTGACACAATGTCATTCACTCAAAAGTCTAGATCTGATAAGTGTGTCAGAAACTATATCTCACAAATACAAGAACAAAAGTAGTAAGTAAAAACAAGGCTGTTTATGAAATATACATTATCATTATAACAATGACAGATGTTTCTTTAGTCTACTTTACATGTTCAAAAAAAAAAAACTAAGTCAGAGGTGCTCATCAGAAAATGAACCAACCTTAATAGGTTAGTTCTATGGCCACGATAAGCCACTCTGAGACCAACCTCTTTTAGCTCACTTGTGCCCTTCACAGGGAGAAATATACTGTAGTATATCAGTCTGGTCCCAGTAAAAAGAGTGACCCAGCCCTGAAATACCAGTCAATTCTACCCTGAACAGGAGAAACAGCAAATCCCAGACGCGTTTTGGCAGCTGTACTCCCTAAGGCACAGTTAGCAAGGGGTCCACGTCTGGAGTCCCCTATTACACCTAGAGAGACTAAACCCTAAGGGTAATTTGCATAAACAAAAAAACTAAGTCAGAGGTGCTCATCAGAAAACGAACCAACCTTAATAGGTTAGTTCTATGGCCATTATAAACTTTTTTTTTGTTTATGCAAATTACCCTTAGGGTTTAGTCTCCCTAAGGGTAATAGGGGACTCCAGACGTGGACCCCTTGCTCACTGTGCCTTAGGGAGTTCAGCTGCATCTCATTGACGAGGCCTATAAAGGCCAAAACGTGTCTGGGGTTTTCTGTTTCTCCTATTCAGGGTAGAATTGCCTGGTATTTCGGGGCTGGGTCACTCTTCTGAGTGGGGCCAGACTGATATACTACAGGATATTTCTCCCTGTGAAGGGCACAAGTGAGCTAAAAGAGGTTGCTCTCAGAGTGGCGTATCAATTGCCATAGAACCAATCTATTAAGGTTGGTTCATTTTCTGATGAGCGCCTCTGACTTGTTTTTTTTTTGTTTATGCAAATGACCCTTAGGGTTTAGTCTCCCTAAGGGTAATAGGGGACTCCAGACGTGGACCCCTTGCTCACTGTGCCTTAGGAAGTTCAGCTGCACCTCACTGACGAGGCCCATAAAGGCCGAAACGTGTCTGGGGTTTGCTGTTTCTCCTGTTCAGGGTAGAATTGCCTGGTATTTCGGGGCTGGGTCACTCTTCTGAGTGGGACCAGACTGATATACTACAGGATATTTCTCCCTGTGAAGGGCACAAGTGAGCTAAAAGAGGTTGCTCTCAGAGTGGCGTATCATGGCCAAAGAACCAATCTATTAAAGTTGGTTCGTTCTCTGATGAGCGCCTCTGACTTGTTTTTTTTTTTTTTTTTTTTTTTTTACTTTAAATGTTGCCAAAGATTACAATATCAATGACCAGAGACTTATTTTAAAGAATGGGGCATATTTGTGTACTCTGACAGAGCGAATATAGCAAAATATTTACCACAAAAGAAAACTAAGATGGTGCAGACAGTGCAAGAAGACTGGAAAACCTGGATGCAAATCCAGAACTCCTGCTGCATATAAAAGAAAATCATTGTATCTCCGGAGAGGTTATCAGCTGTAGCAGTTGTTGCTTAGTCATTCAGTCAAGTCCAACGCTATATACACTGAGGATGTTTAACCTTCAGAACCATTGCACTACCCCCCCCCCCCCCCCCCCCCCCACCCATGCACGCACACACACACTTGTGGATATTAGGAAGATTTGTGACATTTGTTTTCAATTAAAGATAAAATAAGTGCCCAGGCTCCAAAGTAATGATCATCTGAGAGGACACATTTGAAAGACAGTGATATCCGGCAGAAGAGAAAGGGAGTGTAGCCTCATGATCAATCTTTTACGTGAACAGTTTGTCTGTTTAGCCTGTTCTAATTAGTGCAACTAACTAATACAGCAAGGAAAGGTTAGAAACAGCCTAAAACGATAACTTCAAAGTCTCATAACATAATAATTTTAGAAGCAATTTTACAAAAAAAAAGAACTTTTTCCACATATCTGATGGCGCAGAACACATATCATCTGGATGATATGTATCCGATTACCATATTTATCGGCGTATAACACGCACTTTTTCTCCCTGAAAATAGGGGGCAAATGATGTGTGCGTGTTATACGCCGATATTCCCTCCCCCTCCTCATCCTCAACCTCCCCTCCTCATTCTAAACCCCCCTCCGCATTCTAACCCTCCTCCGCATTCTAACCCCCCCTCCTTAACCTAAACCCCCCTCCTCAACCTAGGGGGGTTTAGCTTAAGGAGGGGGGTTTAGGTTGAGAAGGGGGGGTTAGAATGCGTAGGGGGGTTAGAATGCGGAGGGGGGTTTAGAATGAGGAGGGAGTTGAGGTGGGGGTTGAGGATAGGGGTGTTGAGGAAGGAGGATGAGGATGAGGGGTTGAGGGGGGTTTGAGGATGGGGGGGTTGAGGAGGGGGTTGAGGATGGGGGGGTTGAGGAGGTTGGATAAGGAGGGAGGTTGAGGAGGGGGTTGAGGATGAGGAGGGAGGTTGAGGAGGGGGTTGAGGATGGGGGGGTTGAGGAGGTTGGATGAGGAGGGAGGTTGAGGAGGGGGTTGAGGATGAGGAGGGAGGTTGAGGATGAGGAGGGAGGATGAGGATGAGGAGGGGGGTTGAGGATGAGGAGGGGGGTTGAGGATGAGGAGGGGGGTTGAGGATGAGGAGGGGGGTTGAGGATGAGGAGGGGGGTTGAGGATGAGGAGGGGGGTTGAGGATGAGGAGGGGGGTTGAGGAGGGGGTTGAGGATACGGGGGTTGAGGAAGGAGGATGAGGATGGGGGTTGAGGAGGGGGGTTGAGGAGGGGGTTTGAGGAGGGAGGTTGAGAAGGGGGTTGAGGATGAGGCAGTTGAGGAGGGAGGATGAGGAGGGAGGTTGAGGAGGGGGTTGAGGATGAGGAGGGAGGTTGAAGAGGGGGGTTGAGGATGAGGAGGGGGGTTGAGGATGAGGAGGGGGGTTGAGGATAGGGGGGTTGAGGAGGGAGGATGAGGGAGGGTGAGGTTGAGGATTTTCCTTTAAAGTTCTTTATTTGAAATGTAATGTTTTTCCCCTGAAATTTCCTTCTTAAAATGAGATGAGTGTTATATGCCAGTGCGTGTTATACGCTGATAAATGTGGTAATTTTTGTGTTCTTCAACTGTAGCATCTACATTAATACACATTTCAGCAAATATGTAATTATCCCATAAAACAATAGTTTCTAACAACCCATTTAAAATCAATTGGCTGCTACACCTTGGCACAAATTATTCAAGCTCTTATCGAAAGGTCCAATTATGTGACATTGTGACTATCAATTACACATTAACTGTGGTAGGTTTTATGAAATGTCACATGGACAAACAAAACAAACCCATAATATACTAATTTGAAGTAAGCCAAGAATGAAGGGTCAGGAGTATCACACAATGCAATCTATACCATTACTGCAAAACTGGCACATATTGAGTCATTTTTGTTTCTTTGCATCACAGCAGCCTATCTTATCATAGTTTTGTCACCAAATATGATTTAATTTTGGTTAAAATCTTTAAAAAAGGTATGTCATGCTTAAATTCAATAAAAAGTTTAGCTTCAACTTGTTGGTTTATATTTTCTGTTTGCACTGAAAGATGTTAAATACTATTCTCTTGGCTCTTTTTAACCTTTTAGCTAGCAATATCCACATACCACCCAAACAAACATAAATTCAGGCAAATACCTGCACCAGGTTTATTATTTATATGTTAGTACAACCAATAAATAAACTGGGGCCTTATCTAGTGAAGTTTTATTGGCTAAATTTGTCCAAAAGCTTGCATTGTGAAATTTAAATATTTCTTAGTAGAATAATAAGTATTAATTGGGGAAACAAAATCTACAATCATGAAGTAATCTGCTTTAATTAAAAGTCATAAAATTAATTAGATCCTTAAAATACCCCACTCCTCTATGTTTCTACAAGTGTTTAGTGCATATAGCTCAAAATGAAGATAACTGAATCAAGCTCATAGTTTTAGGAAAATATTTTGCTCACAGTACATTTAGTTTTGCTGATTAACAATTCTTACTCTGACTAATATTAATCTTTAATTGTGATACGACAACACATTCTGTGGCGCTATACTGGGGTAAGTATAAATAAAAAACAATGTTAACACATTGCAAAAGAATGTAATACTAAAGTATCCTGAGCAATATTTTTACGAAACGCGTAGGAGAAGAGAGAAGTTCCCAATTATTCTGTGAAGATCTGCTTTTATTATTAATATGTATATAATTTTTTTTTAATGTATTTTCATCTATGAGACATCTTTTGAAAATGCAATCTTTTGAAAATAATTGAATGTTATGCTTTTACTCATATAGATGTTTCTTGCACAGCTGGGAAGTCCATTGTCTATTTTATTGGGATGAAAGGTTGTCCTTGTGTTGGAGAATAAAAAAATGCTTATCTACATGCTACAGTAAATATGTTTTTTCACTTTTGCTTTTGTTTATTGCTTCATAATTTGTTGGTTTCTTGATCACTTTTGGATATCAGCTCAAACATAACCTGGAAATTATAGAACAGCTAAACTGTGAAATATCAAAGAATATTTCTGTTTACAACCAGAATGATTTAGTTATATTGTACAAGACGACCAGTATGTTCTTGGTTCCTAGAGCTTAGGTGGTGATTCAACCTCCCTTTGTTATATTGCCAATATTTAAATGATCATGATAATAATAATAATAATAATATTAAATTAAAATGAAAATACTCTTAAGTGCTATACTTATATGTATTTATGGAAGCTGTGCTGGAAGCAGGTTTTTACAGCATGTATAAGCTAAAAAGGAAGCCATGTTTAATAATGGCTACGGATTGTGGGCAATTTTGCATGTCCCACCTCAGCTTCCCAGAATGCAGTGTAATAACTGTTTTTCTCTGTATTCTGAGCTGGAAGCAGGTTTTTAAGCTTGTTTTAGACATTTAAATGTGAACACATATGTACTATTTATTTACTATATATATATATATATATATATATATATATATATATATATATATATATATATATAATGTGTGTTGTGTATATATATATATATATATATATATATATATATATATATATATATATATATATATATATAGTATGTATAAAATCTGTTTCATTGACTTAAATCTGTTTTTTCTTTGGTAGGCTAGCCCAATCCATCTTCAAGGTTATTAGTTTAGTGGCTTTGGGGAATAATTATAATTGATTACAAAAAAAAAGTAATCTTTCAAGCAGAAAGAATAAAGCTCATCAAAAATGTAAATTGCAGACAAAAAATATCTATATACGTCTCTTCCCTCTTTTCCACCTCTCAAATATTTTGGTAATAAATCCACAAAATTGCACAATTTATTTTCACATACTTTGCAGTTTTTTTTAAGTCTGACAGCAGGTTCCAATTTTAGAAATAAATAGATGAAAACCAGTTCTCTTACAGTTGCAGGTCTGTTGAACAATAGCTCTATAATTTAGCTTGTATCTTTTTTTACACAGGTATACATATTTTTTCCTTACCAAAATAATGACAATATTATCTGTTCAAAAATAGTGTTCCTTGTCATGTGAATATATACAATTGCAAGAAACTAATCTAAAATAAAATGTGACATAATCATCATGATTTTAAAGAATTTTAAGATGACAAGAATGGAATTACAAAACTGCTGTGTAAGCAGATGACAGATGAACATATAGACACAAGTAAATGGATCTTCCCATCCCCCACACATACATTATATCCTTTAAAGACAGATGGGCCCCTTTCTGAGAAAAGTCAAAAGAACAGAAACATGATTGACAGCCCTATTTTAATGATTAATATAGAAAAAGACTCAATACAGTTGGAGATACTGGTTTTACAAGTTTTTCTCATACTAAGCATTTGAGGTAAATTTAGAGCTCCGCTCTTAAATTATTCCACTAACTTGTTTGGGTTCCAAACCACTAATGTGGGTGTTTGGCCATTTCTAGAATACCACACAACATAAATGAATATCTTTAATGTACTAATTAAAAACTGTTTTTATATTGGACAATTCAATAGAAATGTGTTCATTTTTAACTTTAGTTGGAGTTTTTATATGAAATATTAATATAATTTCTAGTTGTTTGTATAGCAATCTGATCAAGTGCTTTGTTTTTTTGTGGAGTAACCAATCATCGTGATTCCTGGTAATACTTCCAGCATTAACCCACATTGGGACATATATTGACTTCATTTTTTTCCAATTTACCATACACTATATGGTAATATTATAATTGTTTTCTATTATAGAGAAACTGCTATTATAAGCCACAAAACAGAACTGATTCTATAAAGCAAGTGTCCATGTTTCCTTTTTTAACCGAACATACACCAAAACCTCCCATAATGCTAACTCATGTTCAAACCAAAGTTGGGTTCCTGAAAGGTTGACATCAATACAGAGTTGAAATTTCATATTTAAGCTACAAAATTAAAGTGGAAAGTGAATAAAATTCTGTCGCTCTGCAAAATAAAATTGGGGCTCAGATGTCTCAAATGGGTGGAATTCTGTAGAGCGCAAGTTATTAAATGGGGAAATGATGGAGAACTGTTGGAGCCCTTATGTTATCCTATTTTGTTGTTTAGTCATGACCCAACCAGTGGCACATCTGTCAGCCAATGCCCATCTGAGCTCCCACAAGCTTATGCTCATTGCTTCAATTACTTAATCTATCCATCTCCACCTCTACTACACTTTTCTCCATGTACCTTTAATCCTTCCCAGCATCAGATGACCACTGTTACACCAAGGTAGACAAACACACTTCACAATTATGGTGTATACCATTGGGTAACCATAATTGTCATGACTGATTTTGGGGCTCCCCTGCACCCCCACAACTAACACTGTTATTTGGGACTTTATCACATATGTTTGCTAATATCAAAGGCTATCAAGTGGACATGGCATGTGTTCTAATGATTGTTTCAATTTGTCTTTCAGTTATGTGTCATTCTAGGTGGACAAGTCATTGCAGAGAGGTCAGACAAATCACAGTCCACTGGAGAAGGAACTGGCAACCCAATCCTGTATCTTTGGCATGCAAACCATGTGGAACAGCACACACAGAGACCTAGCTAAATGTGCTGCAGTCCATAGGGTCACAGAGAGTCGGACACGACTGAACAACAAAAACCGTATTGGTCCGAATATAAGGCGCACTTTTTTCCGATTTTTGAGTTTGCGAGTTACGGGTGCGGCTTATATTCGCAACCATAAAAAAAATCACTGTCGATTTGGGAGCTTGCGAGTTACGTGTGCGGCTTCTAATCGCAAACATAAAATTACTGCCGATTTGGGCGATTGCGAGTTAAGGGTGCCAATTTGCGTGCTTGAGACTGCGGTATTGTAGCAATTGAATAGCGATTTACAGTTTTAGTGATTCTAACATCCTCTAAGGCCTGTAACCTGCAAAAAAAGCTACAGTGCTAATTAGAAAGCCTGTTTCTTGCAATGGCTGATCACTTTGAGAGAGGCTTTTTCTCTCTAATTTTAAGGGTGCGGCTTATATTTAAGTACTATCTTTTTTCTATTTTTTCCCCTTGAATTTTACGGGTGTGGCTTATATGTGGGTGTGGCTTATATTCGGACCAATACGGTATTAAAATGTTCCCCTGGCACTTGATATATGTGATGTGGCGGTGTAATTTGGCCACTATTTTTTTTCCCAATGTAGATGTGATGAGCAGGATGTATATGCTATTGTATTTATCTTTCAGGGTCCACATGAGAGCCTCTGTGAGTAAGAAAGGGTTAATATGACAAGCAGTTTCATGTTTTGCTGTTGCTATTTAATCAGGTAGTGTGTCTTTAATTGCTTTATGCATGTTGCAGCATGGCTTTTCATATTGGCATATACATGACCATTCCAACATATGATGAACTAAAAAAATTGTTATATGCCTATTTTTTATTTGTGTATTGTTGTGCAAGTAATTGTAATGTCTTTCCATGCTTTCTCCATATTTTAAAGCCCAATGGTGTGTTTATGTTGTCTTTTACAGTGTTGGGAACGTGTCTGTATACCCTTTGCTGGTCCTATTTGGAGGCCGTAATATTTTTGGCGACATTTTTCGTGTACGGGTTTGTAGCAATCTAATAGCGATTTGCGATGGGAACATTTACGGGCTTGACAGATCAAAGCTTAGCTGAGACGGAATCCAGATTTTGATGGCCGTAGGGTTTTTCCGCCTGTAATCCGTAGATCGTTTGCGGGTAGCTGAAAGAGGCCAATTTCTTACCAATAATTATTGTGGGCTCCTTTATGGGCTCCGATTTCTAAAGTCGGAGCAATTTCATGGGGCTCATGGTGTGTGGTACTTAAATCCTAAAAAAGGGGATTTGATGGTGACTGCCTCTTCAGAAGTGATGCTCTGATCTAAATTGTCTGGCTCTGAGATCTTGAACACAAAAGTCACAACCCAGAGAGAAAATTGAGGTGTGTGTGTGGCCCCCCCAAATCCTTGGGTCGTAACAGCTGATGGCAGTCGGTTGGAGATCTCAAGCGCATTTACCAGCGGCCAGGATGGCATATGGAAACTTATCCAAGATGGAAATCAAGTACTTTCACTGGTTTGGGGGGGATGCAAAGACTGTGAGACGAATTTGTTCATCGCTACCGGAGCAGCTCCCTGATGGTCTGCAGAGCAGAGGGGATTCAGGAGAAAAGGAACCAGATCATAAGGCTGATGGAGCGGAGAGCACATCACGCTGCCATGGAGGAGGACCTGATAGCAGCTCTTACAGATCAGTGGATGGCATTAACCTTCCTTGACATTGCCACCTCACAGTACAAATTGACTCTAACCTCCACCCTTGACATGCTTGCCACCATAATCACAGGATGACACCCTAGCTCTTATCCACAACCATGGCAGGCTATAAAAATATGCTACATCCAGAGGTGCTCCCAAACTGCTGAACATCTATGGAGGAAATG
Source organism: Discoglossus pictus (assembly GCA_027410445.1). Taxonomy (NCBI): domain Eukaryota; kingdom Metazoa; phylum Chordata; class Amphibia; order Anura; family Alytidae; genus Discoglossus; species Discoglossus pictus. The sequence continues at coordinate 67,699,712 of CM050173.1, forward strand.
TTGCTCTTCAGCAGACTTCCTCCATTACACATTTATTTTGTGTTCCTGCTTCTCTGCCCTCAAACTTGCCAAACAACACTATTTCTCACCATTAATATCAACGCTGTCCTCCAACCCCAAATTTTTGTTTGACACTCTCAACACTCTCCTTTGCCTAACCCCAACTCCTGCCGCTTGCTGTCTCACCGCTGAAGACTTTGGAGGCCACTTTAAAAATGAAATTGAAAAAAATCTGAAATAAGTTCTCCTCTCATGTGGCTCAAAAACACCTTCCTCTCAACAAACTGACAGCACCCAGTCTTCACCCTTCCCCAATCCCACATTCATTATGTGTAATTGAGGATGTACAACTTGTCCATCACAACTGATACCTCCCCTCTCTATCACACTTGTCCTAGCTCTCACACATCTATTCAACCTTTCCCTAATCACTGGCAATGTTCCATCATCTTTAAAACATGTGAGTATTACACTAATTCTTAAGAAACCCTCACTTAACTCAGCTTCTGCATCTAACTATTGCCCTATCTCTCTACTTTCCCTAGCCTAAAAACCACTGGAGCAACTGTTTTGCCTCTTTGACCCCTTCCAAATCTGGCTTCCGACCCCAACCCTCTAAATCAGTGGTTGTCAAACCGGTCCTCAAGGCGCCACAGACAGGTTAGGTTTTTGATTTAACAGTGTGTGAACACAGGTGGGGCAATTAGTATTCAACTTGAAACTCGAATATTCTCACCTGTGTTCACACAGTTAAATCGAAAATCTGGGGTGCCTTGAGGACAGAAATGGAAACTCCTGCTCTACAGAGACAGATCTTACAAAAGTCACTAATGAGTTGCTCTTTGCCAAGTTAAAGGGTCACTTCTCCATTCTTATTCTTCTGGATCTCTGGGCTGCCTTTTATACAGTTGACCACCCTCTTCTTACCCAAATTCACCCCTCTCTTGACATCCTTGACACAGCTCTCTCATGACTCACAACATGCCTAGAAGATTTAACATTTAGTGTCTCCTCTGGCATCTCTTCTTCGCCTCACCCTCTGACTGGTGGTGCACTTCAAGTTTCCGTCATAGGCCCCCTTCTCTTCTCCATCTATACATCCTCCCTTGGTAAACTAGAAAAATATATTGGATTTCAGTATCATCTATATGTTGATGATGCTCAAATTTACCTCTCAGCACCAGTTATCTCTCCCTATTTTCTTGCCTACTGCCTTTCAAGCATTTCCTCCTGGATGTCTGCCCATCAACTCAAACTCAACATGTCAAAGACTGAGCTCCTAATCCTCACACCATCTATTGCTGTTTCCACTCCTAAAATATCATAAAAACAATAGGAAATGTTTTCTTGGGATTAACAAAAAGTGCTGCAATTAAAAACAGTACCTGCTCGCAGATTTTTGTAAGGGGGTAATAAGTAAGAAGTGCAAACATGCCATACGGATCAAGGCCTAAGTTTCCATGTCCAAGATCACAACAATGGCTGATAGAATAGGAGAATGAACACTGTGATCAACAGATGCTCCTATCGGAGATGTCCTACTAACTAGATGCCCCAACTCTGGCTAAATGCCCTGGAATAATCACAATGAAAGCTTTGAAGAAGGTCTGCTGGATTAAAAAAAAACATAAAAGCAAAAAAGACAATGTTAAGGGACTAGGCAATCTAGTATTCCATACTATCATATCAATAATGCCTCAATGTCACTATAGGCCATAACCTACCTCTAGAATTAGAGACGAAATGCTCAATGCCTAAGAAGCCCCACATTTGGGAGGCTCACAGTGACCAAAAGAGCATACAAGTACATATGTCTAGAGAGCCAAAGTAACCCTATAGTATAGAGCCTGACAGACGTTTCGTTGCAACACACGCAACTTTGCCAAAGGAGAACAGCATAATGAAGTTATCAGCAAAATCACGGGTTTAAATAATCTGTTATTCCAAATTGACGTCTGCATGATCAACCGTAAGCACATGGATGAAAGAGATCCGGAGGCTAAGTTCAAACCACGGAGTAACATAGATAAAAGAGGTTGAAACGTGTGTATATCGTGACGCAATAGCCATACGAATGCGGAAGTGAAAGTATACAAAACAAAGAGTAAACAAAATTGTGATCTAAAGTTCAGTGGCCGTCAGTAATCCATTTGCATAGCTTGAAAAATATGATCACATATAATAGTTTGTCACGCTTTGCGAGCTCACTTTGCGAAGCGAGGGACCACGTTTGCGGAAGGTGGAGGCTTTAAGGCGCATGAGTTTGGAACAACACAACCCCACACACCTCTAAACTCGCAGCACTTAGTCCTAAGGCGCCCCAAAACACCCCACACAACCGTTAACTCGCAGCACTTAGTCCTCTCCTTCACCTTTTCTAGAGCTAATTAGCCTTCTAGAGCCTTTTCCAGAAGAAAATAGGCAATGGCGCCTTCTGAATGGTTGAAAACGCTGTCTATCAAATTCAGCCAATCAGAATGTGTGAACCAATCAGAAAGGGATACACCCCAAAATCCCACTCTGATTGGAGAATGCACATGTCAATCTTTATTTAAACCAATCACAAGGTGCAGATGCCTTCAGCCAATCAAAATGGAATACACCCCCACAGGGTGATTGGCTCAAGGCCTTATATTAGGTGAGGAAGCGGAACGAACATTTTATTGAGCAAAGAGGGTGCAAATCTCAGAAGAAATCTCAATATGAAAACTGATGAGTGGTAAGTCCGGTAACAGAAGGATGGGTTAACAGAAAGATATGACATGAGGATTTCTTGAAAGAGGGTCTGTTGTCAAAGTTGACTGTCAGTTCGATATATTGGTTATATTTATACTTTATTTCTATACTAGCGACTTGCCCGTCAAAAAATGACAAATGTCAATAAAATCTGAAGCCATGCTAATGCTGTTTGGCACACAATGTTACGTTTTTTATACTCTAAGAACCTTCAGCACTCATTGCGAGCCTCGTGCTGAGCCCCTTTGGCGCTCATTGCGAGCCTCTCCACGCATGTCCTTTGGCTCTTCTCTATGTTTTTTTGAATACTAATGAATTAATTAATTGAACAATAAAATAATATAGTTTACCTTTTTCTAATTAATATATGTAACAACCAATAGCCTGAAGAGGTAACAATCTCTTTTTATTGTCCTGCAGCAAATAATGTCCAGTGTGACTGTTGCTGTCCTGGGATATAGTTTTATGAATGTTGTAACAGCGCATTAGAAAAAGGCTGGGTGCGCGAGGGCAAACCGTTAGTTTATTTGTGTAAAGCACTACTGTAGATGCGTAATGTTGTTAGTGGCAAGTTAGGAGTGTAAAATTGCGCTGTTTGTCTATGTGTTACGCGGTTCAAGAGCATTTGCCGTCCTTTGTAATAGTGTATTTTGTAACTCGTAGGTTCCTGTGTGAAAGTTGTACTTAGTTGGCGGTGTTTTGCGTGGTCCAGGATCGTGTAGCCTTGTTTTAATTTTTTTGGGCTGCCATTTCTTTTCTCGATTAGCCGATTTTCGAGTGCTCAAACTCGCTGAAATGGACTTAAATTTGCATTCCACCTCACTCCCAGACATCCTGGCTGTTCTCCCCTGCTGTGCGTGATATTTTTGTTGTATTTTTTTGTTTTTCTAAGTCCCGCGTTTGTCAAGTGCATGCAAACCTAAGGCGTTCCTGCGTTTCCTAAGTGTTTGGAGGCGAAGTCCTGCATGTTTCATTGCCTCCACTGTTCGCCTCGCTTTGCGATGCTCAAAAGCAATGAGCGCCTTCTGCACTCATCGCCCAAGTGCTGCGAGTTTTAGTGCCTTAACGGCTCGCCTTGATAAGCAAGGCTCGCAGGTGATGAGTGCCTTCGGCACTCATTGCACAAGTGCCAAGAGTTTTAGTGCCTTAAGGGCTCGCCTCGATAGCAATGAGCACCTTCTGCACTCATCGCCTAAGTCATACGCACCACGCAAAGCATGACGACGTCTAGTAGTTCGACAATTATAATATGTGATGTTATCTGTTAGTGTTCCATTAAGTATATACTTATCTTTATGTGACAGTGTAATTACCCTACTCACCCTCTGTATCACATATATAGTTGTGAGCATGCGGGTTGTTGCTAACGATGCAGGCTTGCGTAGCGAGCCTGCGGCCCGCGCAAAGCAAGGGCCGCAGTTGCTGGGAAGGAGCGCCGAAGGCTCTCCTTGCCAGCAACTGCGGACCTCACAACATTTACGGACTTACGACAAATGAATACAAGATGCAGAATTTAGAAAAAAAACACTATGACCTCACAAAGATACGACTTTAACGGCCGACCCACACGAACCTGAAAACATTATAAACACAATAAATACACACCCACAGCAAGAAGAGGGCACCCAGGACCTCTGCAAGTGAAGTTACACCTCCATTTAAGTCCAAATTACAGAGTTTAGACACCCGCAAATCCCCTAGGCGACAGAAAAAATGGGCGCCGAAAAAAAACGAAAACGAGGCTACAGGACCCTAAACATGCAAAACACCACCAAACACATACGGATTTTCCAAAAAAGCCGGACGAGGTCCAAGAACAAGGACGAAAAATCAGCCACAGCCGCGTACCACACATTAGGCGCCATTTTACAACACTAACTTACACAATCCGGAAGTACACAGCTACTCTATCGGATTTTTCTTGTGCACGCACACTATTTACACTACAAACTGCACACATTGCTGACACTTACACAGCAGCTCCACAGCACTGAAAATACACATTGTATGCTGCAGCAACATGAAAACAGATTGCCAGCTCTTCAACACAATGCTTCCTGCATATATTACTTCAAAATAGGTATAGTATAGTAATTTATTATTTTATTAATTATTTCATTGGCATACAAAAAAAAAAACACAACACTGCTCATAGCACACAAACAACCAACAGCCTCGCAATGAGCGCCGAAGGCCGAAGGCGCTCAGCGCCAGGCTCGGAATGAGCGCCGAAGGATCTTGGAACACCAACAAAATTTATGTTGCACACAAACAACATTACCTGCCTTACAATCTTATTGCCGTAATTTTTTGACGGGCAAGTCGCTTGTTTGTATATAAAGTTAAAATCATTAGTACATGGATCTTTTAAAATAATCTATTTAATGAGCGCAGCTACTGTATGTGTAATACATTGGTGACCATAAAATATATGTAGTTTATGTATTTCATTTCCTATACCTATATTACTCATGGAAATACTGCATTCTATTAAAAACAAATTATTCTTATTATTCTTTATATATTAATTTGTAGGTTTAACTACTACAGATAATCTTAATATATCACCCTGGCAGCTGAAACTAATGCTCATAGACAAACTATTAAAAACTAATGTTATATCTTACTCAACCAGATCAAAGTCTATCCTGTTCAAGAGATTATTTGTGTGCTTTATGGGTTCTTTTTATGTGCATTTCAGTTTCACAAAGTAAAAGCATGGAGCCAGATTCAATTGAGCAATCGCAAGTTACTGTAGTCTGTAAGTAATGCCGCAAATTAATTTGCTATTCTTTTTGCAGGCTCAAATCGGTTACGAGTTACCTTGCGATGGTTGAACCCGTAACTTACCGCCTCCTGAAGCCTTTGATCTTTCACTTTTGCAAGAGTTATGATCTCTAAAATCGCAAATCGCTATTCAACTGCTCCAATCCCCCAATCCCGCAAATGGTTTCACACCCGTAAACGGGGGAGTCAGTGGGTTCAGAGTGCATCCTGGCGGAGGTGTGGTCCTGAGCCATCAGCCATGGGGTGAGATGGTTGGAAGACCGTCTGGGCTGTGGACAGGCTGCTGCAGCACCTGCGTCGGACTCTATTGAGGGAGAAGAACCCCCCTTTATCTGCGGGGGAACAGTCGGTGGTGGCTGTTTCCCCCAAGGGCATTGGAAGCGGCATTCCTATCCACAGAGTCACGCTGGGGCTTTCTAGGTCTCAGAACCAGCCGAGGGAGGAGGTAAGGAGATCCAGTCACAGCCATGCTGCCAGCAGAGGCTCTAGGCCAGCCGGCAACTATCAGAACGAATCCCCACGGCGTTCTAGCGGGGGTTCTTTATCCATGCGGCCACCGCAGAGCGAGTCTAGGGTTCATAGGAACCAGAGGGGTAAAATTAAAAGGAGTGCCACCAGGGCTCCGACTCCTCAACCTGGAGTTGGGCTAGCGGGAAGCGGGAGTGGTGATAATGTGCCAACCTTGAATTTGCAGGGCTTGCAGCCATCCCTATCGTCGCAGCTGAGAAAAAATGAGAAGCGAAGGGGAAAAAGAGATGGTCACGGAGACCATGAGGTGAGATGAAGCAAGACGATCCCCACGTCCTGTGAGAAGAAGGAAGACAACAGCAAGGTACAGCCTTTCTTTATCTTCCATCAAAGTTGGAAAGAAGCAAACAGCTCAGCCACCAATGCGGTAAGCATTGATGGTTGGTTACCCAGCTGGGGGGGCCGTGACCGTAGAGGACCTAATTAGTAACACCAGAGGACTGACAGGGGCTTCAAAAGAAGATGGTAGAGCTGTTCGGGAGGTTAGAGTCGTCAGTCCTTTGACTGGGCTGTCCTTACCGTATTCCAACTACGAGTCATCACTGGACGGGAGTGGACGGGACGACAGGTATGGCAGGCAAGGACAGCCCTCACATGGTTCTTTTTGCCTTGACAGATCATCTATGGGCAGATCTCGCTCCCGTAGCCGCAGGTCCTATCGGTGCGTCAGGACTCATGGGAATCATGTGCAACGAGAATGAAGAGCAGGCGACCGAGATCCCGAGACAGGAACAGTCCAGCCAAACAGAAGCCACGTCAAGAGCCTGATTGGCATGATACAGGTGAGACACTCACTTTGGGCTACACTGGTAGTGGCAGGGACGTACAGTCACAGACGTTTTGGCTGGGTTAAAGGGATTCTTGAGGTTATATGGTGTTAACTTGAATAATGAAGATTTAGGAGAATGGGTGTCGGGTTTGGCAAGGCAGGCCTGCGGAGGACAAGGTACTGTAGCACAGGAGAATAGTCGTGCCTCCTGGAGTGCTTCAGGGTTAGTCTCACCGCCTTCCCGGCAGACGCGGTAACAGCGCCAGGCGCAGTCAGGATATCCGACAGCTCAGACAGGTCGACGGTGTTATGCAGCGTGGATAGCTTCGGGTGCTCATCTGCCGCTGGAAGTAAAGGAGCGGTTCTGGAAGAGGGAATTTATCAAAATATTCTCATTGCTACCCTCATCAAGATTCAGGGATATCCAGGACAAAGGGCCGGTGTTGGGCGAGCCAGAGCGAAAAGGCTTAAGGAAGATTCCTAAGACGTTTGAGAACTCGCTACAGGCATTGTCGATCTTGGCGTGTGTCATCAGCGAGAGGTCTCCAGAGCAGTTTTCAGTTGGTGTGCAGCCATCTCTCCTTCCCGCAGGTTTGCCGGTAGCGAGAGGGTGGTTGGTATACAGACAAGGCGTGGTGGCCTCAAGTGCCTGGTATTGGGATCCAAAGGGGATCATGTGTCCATATGGCTGGTTTGGTATAAAAAAGTTGATCATGTGACCATGTGGCTGGTTTGGAGATCCTGTGTGAACATATGCCCGGTCTTGGGATCCAGAGGTTGATCAAGTGACCATGTGGTGGTATGCCACGGTGACGGAAAGAGGTCTGTGACAAGTATGAAGCCTTGAGGTTCGGTACAGCCGACTCTTCCGGCTGGTAGGGGGAGGGTGGTTAAAAACAAACAAGGCGGGTTGACCTCGGAGGTCCGGTCCTAGAATTCAAGGTGAGCATGTAACGGGTGAGGTGAAGGCAAAGAATTACCAACAGATGAAGAGGACGTAGTTAACAGTGCGACAGGCACACTGTTTGCCCCCCCCCCCCCCTTTGTGGTGAGAATTTTCTTGGGCCAAAGAAGCACGCAGTTTGTATATCACTGTCATGGAGGAAGTTATGAGCGGTCGGGGAGCCTTGCGGTGCGGCGCAGCCATCTCTTTCTCATGGGTCGGATGGAAGCAAGAGGTTGGTTAAAAAATGGATGAGGTATGTCGACCACAAGTGATCAATGGGGGGATCAAAGTTAATCAGGCAACCATTGGACCGGGTCAGCACAGGACGGAGCGGGGCCTAAAATTAGTGGCCAAGTTTCCTGGTGTAGCAGAAGAAAAAAATTAGAAAAGAAGTCAAATTGGGCAGGATGGCAGGCCCATTTGCGGAACCCCCTATACCTTGTTTACGGATATCCCCTTTGGGTGTGGTGCCAAAGAAAAACTTGGAAAGTTTAGACTGATACATCACCTGTCATACTCGAACGAGCAATCAGTCATTGATGGTATTGACAAGAATCGGTCATCAGTTTCATACGCGTCGTTTGACTCGGAGACCGAGATAGTTCGAAGTCTAGGAGTCAGGTTATGATAGCATGGTGCATTATTTGGACGACTTCCTGTTCGTGGGGTCCAAGGGGACAAGAAGTGTGGGCGCACCTGCTGGCCACATTCTCCAGAGTGGCGCATTCCTTTGGGATTCTGTTGGCAGACCACAAGACTGAGGGTCCAACCACCTGCCTTAGCTTCGTGGGCATCTTGAAAAAATTCCCTGATGATGGAGTGCAGTTTACCATTGGAAAAAGTCAACAATTTAAGAGGCGAGTTGGCGGAGCTTGCAGGTGCGAGGAGGGTGTCTTTTCGGCGGCTCAGTCTATTCTTGGAAAGCTTGCGTTCGCATGTAGAATCATTCCCATGGGACAACGGGAATCATTCCCATGGGACAAAGACAACGGCATCTATAAGAGAGGACGCGGCGGTTTGGGTGGCGTTCTTGGAATCCTTCAATGGTAGGGCATTGATCCACACGTGTAGACAGTCTAACATCCAGCTGGCCTTGTTTACCGACGCGTCGGGGGCTCACGGATTCGGTGCATATTTTCGTAAAAATGGTGTGCGGCAGCATGGCCCGGAAAAATGGATTGAGGCGGGCCTAACCAAAAATTTTAGCCTTCCTGGAACTATTTCCTATTGTTGTCTCAGGATGTATGGAGAAGACATTAAGGATAGGCAAGTCATCTTTTCTCGGACAACATGGCAGTGGTCCACACGGGGAACAACATCACGTCGTCATTAAGACTGGGCATCAGGTTGCTTCGACACTTAGTTCTGGCCTGCCTACATTTTGAACATATGTTTAGAGCATGTTTCGGGCAGGGATAACAGTATAGCTGACGCACTGTCTCGTTTTCAGTGGGGACGTTTCAGACAGCTGGCACCCCAAGCAGCAGCAACAGGGGAGCAGTTCCCCAGAGAGGTGGTGCCACTGATCAGGAATTCATTGGCGCCTTCAACATGGTCGGCATACAGGAAGGTGTGGTTTAAGTGGGGCCGACTTGATGGCAGCGGCAGGTGGTGAGGAGTCTGATGATCAGAGGTTAAGCATACTGCTGTGGTTCATACTGCAATGTAGGGATGCCGGTATGTCAGCGGCATCAGTGTCCAGTCAAGTAACCGCGTTAGCTTTTATGTTCAAGCTATCTGGGCAGAAGGACTTAACTAAGGAGTTTCTGGTAAGGAGGGTCCTGAAGGGACTGGCGAAGATTCAGTCAGTTACACACAAGCGGCATCCTGTCACATTTGTTGCGTATCTCTGTGGCACTGGAGGAGGTTTGCCACACGGCCTACGAGGCACTGCTGTTCCGTACAATTTTTCGCTAGCCTTCTTTAGAGCATTCAGGTTAGGCGAACTGGTTGCGGCTAGCAAGCACGGCCGGGAGGTATGCAAGTGGAGGACTTTTGGGTGGCAGGTTAGTGTTATGGTTAAGGAGGTCCGAGACAGACCAAGCGGATCATGGCAAGGAGATCATGCTGAGACGGGTAGGAACGGACTTTTGCCCAGTGGACTGGGTGAGCCGACTTTTGCAGCGGCTACTGGGTTTGCCCGGGCCGTTATTAATACACTTGGATAGGCTCGCCTTGTCGTGCTTCCAATTCTCTAAGGTTTTCAAAAGTTGTTTAGCAAGCTGGGACTATGTGAGGCTCAATTTGTAACTCACTCATTCCGCGTAGGGGCGGCAACGGAAGCAGCGGGCTTGGGACTTCCGGATGAGGTGCTTAAGAGGATTGGAAGGTGGCAATCGAGCCGTTTCAAGTTATACATTCGACTGGCTTCAGTTGATTACTAAGTCTGACATGCCATTGCAGACCCTCAGAATCAACTCTGGGTGATCGAGCACTCCTGCATATACTGGGTGGAGTGTTTTGCCATGAACTCGAAGGATGGTCTGCAGTTTAGTATACCTAATGGGCGGGGAGCAGTGCGCTGGTTTGGTGCGAGAGGAATGAGGTGGAAGCAAGCTAGTAGGTTGATGGACTCGTACACCCATCGCTTTGGTCGGCCGGAGATTGTGTTATTCCATGTGGGAAGAAATGACTTGGGATACATCCCTATCAAAAGGCTGGTGAGGGATATGAAGCGTGACATCAGTGTCTGGAGAGAGAGGTCCCCAGGAATAATCATTATATGGTCAGAGATGGTAAAAAGGAGGGCGTGGAGAAACGCAAGGGACCCAGGTAGCCTGGACAGGGCCAGGCAGAAGGTGAACAAGCTGATGTCAAGCTTCATTAAAAAGATGGGATGGATATCTCTGCGCCATCATGATCTGGAGGAATCTAATGCGGATGCATTTTTCTTGGAAGATGGAGTACATCTTACGGAAATAGGCTTGGAGCTGCTTATGTTGAAGTTTAAGGTGGGGTACAGCAGGCCTTAGCGATGGGGGGGAGCGACTCCGTAGAGGTTTCGTCCGGAGTCACCGTGGCAGGTGGGTGAGTTGCCCGGGCCAATGGTGAGAAAGGGCCGTCCCTAACCTGGGAAGGTGTGACGACGGCACAGAGGTTGACCTCTTGAGCGTGGGCTCAAGGGATGGGGTTACTGCCAAGCCCGGGGCTCCTCCCCCGTTGTAGTGAATTTACATATGCCATTTGCATATGATAACAATAAAACTCGCTGCGGCCAGTTGTACCTCCAACAGTTGTGTTGTGTCATTTTTTGGGGGGTCAGGGACTTTGGGTCTTGCTGGGTCAAGTGTTTAATTACCTTGGTGGCCATCTTGCATACTGGATATCCTTTTTTCAGTATACACTACATAAAGGTTTATTTCTTAAATTGATGTGTATGTAGAAAGTGCAGTGTTTTTTGTAGTTAATTTAGATAACAAACCACTACAACTGCAGCCAATCCTAAACATTCTAGTTTTGTTTATGGATTGCCATATCTTGGAAAACTCCTACTGTGTTGTATGGATTAGCCATTACTAGGAGGGCAATACGATATAGATAAAAAAATAAAATGTTCCTAAATACGTGTCGGACAAATAGACAAAGTTTTAATAACTATAAAAAACTAATGTGAAAGTAGGAATCAAAAATATTCAAATATATGCAAATGTGAGGGGCACATTTAAATAACTAGTATGTATAGTAAGTATGTTAGTAACAATCAATGATTTCTTTCAGTTCTATTTAGTAGGTAAGTTATTTATTCTTTTCTTTATTTTTATCACTATGTCCAAGTGTACTGAATACATTTAACCAAGAAGTATTTATTATGTTCTCACGGGAGTAGTGGCACACCACCAAACACCAGATGTATGGATACATTAGTTAGAAATGTAAAATTATCTTTTTCATATTCTAAAAATTATTAAAAGAAAACAGTTTATTCACTGAAACTGAGCTGCTGAAATCTTTAGCTTTGGAAGAACCAAACCAGATACTCTTCATTTTGTTTGTCATCTCCCCATTGTATCCAGTACAATTGGCCTGAATAAACTACCCAGCATTATAGACTTTCCACCCCTGGCCAGTTGTTGTTCTGGATAGCCAATAGCTTCAACACCAACGAGGCCTTTCATAGATTGCTTACCAGTGGAATGGGCCAGGAATTTTAAATAAGGTAGACTGGCGCTCTTCTATTGGCTGGCCCAACCCTCATGTGGACCAGTAACTATGTGGCTGACTTAGGCGCCACCCTGATTGGGCAATCTGTATGAGGGAGAGAAATTTTAAATTACATGATGTTTATTCTTCGGTATTATTTTTTTGTATTTATATAAATCTGAAACCCAAAATAAAGTGATCAGAACCCTCTATGGAAGAATATACATCTAAGAAGTATATTTATTTGAGGTAGAAGAGGGGAAGAATTAACATGATTCCAGAAGCTTCATTCTTGATTCCTGACCTGAAGGACATCTCTTGCAGATTTGGGGTGCTGATCACCTCCTCCTCTCATACGGGATAGCAGCTGACTGGTATGACTTTCGAAAGGGTCAGTGTAATGAGAAGGTGTTCCATCACACTATTGTATCAAGCTTCCTTCAGATGTTCTTTTCTAATGCCTCCTTCAGATGGATTGTTACTAGGCTATCCTCAGGGACTATTGCGCCAAGGCTTCCTTCAGATCTACTGTGCCAAGGTTTTTTCAGATCTTTTTTTACTTGGTCATTTTCAGCGACTACTCTACCAAGACATCTACTGTTATTGGTATATGCTCTGTGACATTTCTTCCTTTCTCCATTCTCATACATGGCCATCTTCAGATATTACTAACTACCTGTTTCAGATCTCTTGTTATTGGGTCAGTCTCCAAAGGTGCTCATTGCAGCCAGTGGCGCCGTCACACATGCGGGCCAAAAAAAAGTGTCGGACGAAAAACATAAAATTTTGCAGGATGAAAACGAGGTACTGCAACGCCAGGCATGCAGAACTTAGAAAATACACAACGGCACAAACAGTAAAACTTACATTAACCACGCGAGGCACGTAGGACTTTGAAAATACAACCAAAAGTCTCACATTGTATGCCAACCAGCATTGCCAGCCTTACTTTTTCATTGATGTCAATTTTGACGGGCAATTTCCTAGTATACACTATAACCAATATGTTTGATTTATTATGTTTTTCTGCTCCAGGCCTGAGGCCTTACATTTTCCAGGGGCAGCAGACCTGTTAAATTTCAAGTTTAAATAACATGCAATAGTATGAGCATGTGCACAGATATGTCTATATGCAATGCACATACAGTATGATACACAACATATAAAATATATACATAAACACAAATACACTTGACTTAGAAGGTGTGTGTGTGTGTGCAGAAATGTGAAAGAGTCTCATAAAATCCAATGGTGTGTTTTTGCCTAGATCTACAAGAACCATATAAAGAGCAACTCATTTTCAGGGGGCAGCAGGCTGGCTGAAGATACAGTGGAGTATATTGAAATATGTTTGTATATGTACAGACATGTCTATATAAAGTGCTATTTCTGTCTGTAAGAGCACTTTACACTTTTAGACATAACATATATCACATATAATAGTTATCAAACTGCGAGACGTTGTCACGCTTTGCGTGGTGCGTACGAGTTCGGCGATAAGCCCTCGCAGGTGCTCGTCGCTTGTGAGGCTCGCGAAGCGGGTCGTTAACGCGTAGCACTTAGGCGATGAGCACCGAAGGCGCTCATCGCTGCGAGCCTCGCATAGCGAGGCGAGCCGTTAAGGTACTACAACGCACTACAACTATCACCACAAACATGATGAGGCAATGAAACACGCTTGACTTAGCCACAAAACACTAAACGCAAGATCGCCTTGGCGTGCAAGCGGTTGACAAACGCAGGACTTTCAGAAAAAAAATTACGAGACGCAGGACTTAGAAAAAAAAAGATACGGGACGCAAAAAAGTACGAGATTAACGGACGATCTGCGAAAACAAAAAAAAATAAAAACACACTAAATACACCCAAAAACAAATTACAAAAACATCACAGACAGCACGGGGCAACAGCCAGGATGTCTGGGAGTGAGGTGGAACGAGAATTTAAGCCGATTTAGACGACTTTCACCACTCCAAAATCGCCTAAGCAAGATAAAAAATGTCTGCCGAAAAAAAATTAAATGAGGCTACACGACCCTGGACCGCGTTAAACACTGCCAAACGTGTAGCACTTTACACATCAAACTACGAACTAGAAAGTACACTATTACAAAAGCCGGAAAATGCTCACGAGACACCTAACACATTAATAACATTACGACTATACAATGCCGCTTTACACAATAAACCAACGGCTTTGCCTCGCACACGTAGCCTACTTATAATGCACACTTGGAACATTCATTACACTTTATCATCAGGGCACTAACACTTCAAACTGTACATTCCTTGCTGTCGGAAAATACAAACAGATTGTTAGCTCTTCAGCCTATTGCTGGCTGCATATATTAATTATAAATACTTAAATTATATTAATTTATTCAATGAATAATTCATTATTACTTAACTACATATACATAAACATATATATCTCTCTTTATCATGACTGATGAAGGTGCTCAGAGGACCACAAGTACACGACAGGAGAGGCTTGCAATGAGCACCAAAGGCGCTCATTGCGAGGCATGTGATGAGCGCCGAAGGTGGTCAGCGCAAGGCTCGCAATGAGCGCTGAAGGTCCTCAGAGTAAAAAATTGTTTATATTGTGTGTCAAACAGCATTCCCATGGCTTAAAATGTTATTGCCCCATCATTTTTGACAGGCAACTCGCTAGTATACATAGAAAGGGGAAAGGAGGAGCTGCAAGGAAGACGATAAGGGGGCACACAAATCTGATTGACCTAGGGCAGCATAAACCCTATATACGCCCAGGTTCACAATGTCTGTGAAGTGGGCTATGATGGATCTTTCCCAATTGCATTTTATTTATTTGTTATATTAAGAAAATTGAGGGCAAAGCAACTGCCTGCAAAATGACATAATTTATATTCTATACTAGAATATTGCCTGTCAAAAAATTATGGCAATTAAATTGTAAGTGAGCTAATGCTGTTTGGTGTATGGTAATCAAATAAATAATACATTAATAAATTAATATACTTTACCTATTTTGAAGTAATATATGCAGGAAGCATTGTGTTGAAGAGCTGGCAATCTGTTTTCATGTTGCTGCAGCATACAATGTGTGTTTTCACTGCTGTGGAGCTGCTGTGTAAGTGTCAGCAATGTGTGCAGTGTGTAGTGTAAATAGGCTGCGTGCGCGAGGAAAGTCCGTTAGGGTAGCTGTGTACTTCCGCATTGTGTAAGTTAGTGTTGTAAAATGGCGCCTAATGTGTGGTACGCGGCTGTAGCTGATTTTGCGTCCTTGTTCTTGGATCTCGTCCCGCTTTTTCAGAAAATCTGTATGTGTTTGGTGGTGTTTTGCGTCTTTAGAGTCCTGTAGCCTAGCCTCGTTTTCGTTTTTTTTCAGCTGCCATTTTTTCTTTCGCTTAGGTGATTTTCGGCTGTCTAAACTCTGTAATTTGGACTTAAATGGAGGTGTAACTTCACTTGCAGAGGTCCTGGGTGCCCTCTTCTTGCTGTGGGTAAGCTTTTTATGTGTTTCTAATGTTTTCAGGTTCCTGTGGTTCGGCCGTTAAAGTCGAATCTTTGCGAGGCCGTAGTGGTTTTTTTTTCTAAGTCCCGCGTCTCGTATTTGTTTGTCGTAAGTCTGTAAATGTTGAGAGGTCCGCAGTTGCTGGCAAGGAGCCCATTCGCCGCTCCTTGCCAGCAACTGTTGCCCTCGCTTTGCTCCATGCTCACAACTATATATGTGATTCTAACTTAAAAAAAAAGGAACAAAAACGGAACAAAGCAATGTCTGTTTGTGGAGTGTAAAGAAAACAGGTGGACAAGGTTGCTCAAGTAGTTCATATCTGCACTCAGACAAGATATTAACACTTAACTGCTATTCAGTCACTTTGATGCTGAGACACTACCTATCTGGGATTGTGAAAAACAAATACTGCAGACGCTTTTTGTTATTTTGAGCTATTAATTTTCTCCTTGATCGCTGGCCCTCAGAGTGGAAAGCTTCAGATATTTGAAAATAAATGACTTCAGTAATTAGTGGGATCGCTGATTCATGTTGAATGGCTGAATTCTTTTACCATTCTGTAATGTAGCATATACAGCATAATGCTACTCATACAAAACAAGGATTAACACATACAAAACATCAAAATAGAAGAATTATTTCAAAATATAAACACAAGATAGAGAGCTCAGGAAAGGGTGGAAAGAACAGTGAAGTACCAAACTGTCCTAGATGTAAAGGACTACTGTATAATGAAAAATAATATATATGCAAACCTGAAAGAAGTTAAGATTTATTATAAAAATAATTATTTAGTAAAAACTCCATAAAGCTAGGGATCTAGTGGGTTTCATCAGCGCCACTGAGGTCCGGAGTGAAAAGTGCTGTACACCCCTCCCACTGCACTGTCACATGATCTGTCCACTTAAGGTGGATTACTACAGTTATAGTTACAACAATGATATACAAGCAGAAAGAGTGTTATAGGAGATCAGAATGGGGGACATGGGGAGGGGGGAAGAGATCAGAATGGGGGATCTGGGGGGGCTAGGAGATCAGAATGGGGACCTGGGGGGTAAGAGATCAGAATGGGGGACAAGTTTTTGAATAGAAGAAAAAATATTGTATACCCCTTATAGTCTCTGGAGGAATCCATGATACTTTAGTTAAGGTTAACTCTGCAGGAGAATGGCTTCCCATTATCCTTGCAAGCTGTCCATTTCTGAGCATGTGCATGGGAAAGGTGCCAAATTGTTCCATATTTCCTTCCCCTCTCCACCCTACCTCCACTAAAGCCAGACTGATGACATGTTCTGTAGTCAAGACCTACACAAAATTAACACTTTTATGTCCATGGCTTACATAGCTGCTAATTTTATTAGTTTACACTTTAAAAGCATGGGGCCATATGTACTAAACAGTACAATGTTGCAGGTCTCTTAACAATGTCAACATATGTAGCGCAGAATAACATAGGAATAAGGAGGCTATCAAACACTTTAGGTTTTAGTCCATATAGTGAGAACAAACAAAAAGAATACATCTGTGACCAATATCAAATGATTATTTGTGCATAGGAAGAGAATAATTTCAAATATAACCTTTACTTTTTATAAATGACTGTGCCTACGTTGAAAGTTACTCTGCAGCTTTATACGCAGCAACATAATATGAACAGTATAAATTGGGTGCAGGATATATTCCCCAGTAAGTGATCAAATATGACTTTTGACTTCTCTGATTAGGCTTAGGAGACTTACAGCCTTATTAAATTGTGATTTGGCCAATTGAATAGGGCTCTATATAAGCCCATAGCATTTTTTTTTACAGAAGTTTTTAGTTAGTGAAGACCTTGCTTTTGGATAAAAGTTCACTAACTAAAAACTTATGTACAAAAAATATGCTCTATGCTTATATAGAGCCCTTTTCAATTGGCCGAATCACAATTTAATAAAGCTGTATATACATTTCCCAGCACAAATAAAATTATTGGCTTATATATGTGAATATTAAAAAAAAAAAAAAATATATATATATATATATATATATATATATATATATATATATAGCAAGATTGAGTTATGTATTTAAAAAAAAAGGATCATGATAGAACTCCTGGGTTAAATGTGTGCGCTAATATGATGTCTCACAAGGATAGATAATTTACATTGCGGTAAATTGCAATTATACTATTGAAGTTATTGATACTATCCATTTTTTTCGTCTGTATGGCTCAATGGTTGTACTGCTGAATGGGGAACTCCGAATCTTAAAAGGGACAATTTGTTAAAAAATAATTACTTGTATAGCAAATCTATAAACCGTCCGGCATGGGATAAAGGGATATATATATATATATATATATATATATATATATATATATATATATATATATATATATATGGGACTCACGTTAAGCAGGCACATCGTGAATTAGTGCTATCCGGATCTAGATTAACTTAAAAGCATGTATCAAAATTAGGCCCGCGAAGAGGCACAGTATAACTAGGTATTCACCCCCTATCCAGTGGCAGAGCTATAGAGGGCCCTGGTGCAAAAAATTATTTGTCCCCCGGAGTGGGTATTGTAAAAATTGTTTTGCTCTGGGCCCCCAGGTACAAAATCCCTCAGTGCCCCTATCTAGGGCCCCTTCCTATAAAAACACCCCCTCCAAAAGACCCTTTCCCATAGCTGCTCCCCCCTTAAGACCCCTTTCCATAGCTGCTCCTCTTCCCATAGCTGTTCCCCTTCCTTTACCTGCTACCTGCACAAAGCTCCTCTGCATCACAGTTCTAGGACGCGATTGCGTCACTTTCCTGCGACATCCTCTATGGCAGGGGTGTCCAAACTCGGTCCTGGAGGGCCGCACCCGGGCCTGGATTTGAATATATCCTTTCTGTGCACAGGTGAGTCAGTCAGGATGACTGAAGAGGTCATTGACTCACCTGTGCACAGCAGGGATATCATCAAATCCTGGCATGTATGTGGCCCTCCAGGACCGAGTTTGAACACCACTGCTATAAATACACACATATATATATATATATATATCAGCATATCAGCATCCATCTCCATATAGCACCCAGTTCATTTCAGCATCCATCCCCTCTAAGCAACCATCCCACCACAGCACCCAATCCCTCTAGGCACCCATACCCACACAGCTCCCATCCCTATATAGCACCCAGACCTTGTCAGCAGCCATCCCCTCTCAGCATCCATTCCTACACAGCACCAAACCAATCTAAGCAACCACCTCACATAGCACCTATCCCTATCTCTTTTGCTCCCCTTTTCTCCTTTTAAAAAAAAACAACAAACTGAAATAAAAAAAAATTACACAGCACTGTACCCCCTGGAGGAGGACCCTGGTGCATTGCACGACCTTCACCACTGGTAGTTCTGCTTCTGCCCCTATTCACCCATTTACACAACCAGAGTAGTGCACGCATGTGTTAGGGGTCAAGCATGTGCATTCTCATAGCTCTTTGCATCAAAGCAGACAAAATTGTAAACAAATACAATGCTAAATTAATATGTGTTTAGATTCCGCACATGCGCTATCACAGCCTCAGTAGTGTTTGACCCAATCCAATGGTTATAATTCCATCACTACTGATATTTAATAACAATCCCAGCAAATAAACACATCAGCACCACATATTAATCACATTTGTTTACAAAGTTATTATTATTATTATGATGTACAGGGGTTGAGTACATGGCAAAAAACAAACTTAACATCTTATAAAGAATGGTGGGCCCTGTTTTTGAGCATAAAATCCAATGTAAAAAGAGCTTGTTTCCAAAGCACTGACACAAGATTGAAAACTCGCAAACTTACAATCTGATTTCTCAGAAATATATATATATATATATATATATATATATATATATATATATATTCTGGTTAACATGGACTACAGCGGATGCACACAAGATGCTTAAGTAAATTCACCCCTAAATTATTTAGTTCCATTATTTTGAAAAAACATGATATTTGCAGCACAACTAAGTTTTGGTATAGGATTCACATTCAGTTTATTGATGAAATTTGCATTTGTTCCAATGAGGAATTGGAGGTACCTTTGATTTATATAACATCTATATTCAGATCTGTTGAATGACTGTCAAACAATGAATCTCTACGACACAAGCAGAGTTTACTATATTCACCATTTTCTCTAAAAATGCTTATATATTACACAGCTGCTATTGCTGGTACTTTGTTAGGTACTTCACAGACATGGAAAGTTTTTCCCCAAACTACACTGCTCTCTTAACTTGTTTTCAGAAAGTCTACTATATTTATCAGTTTTAGGCATTATTTTGGACTCGGGAAGTAGGATGGACCCTGTGTGCTTATTTATTGCCCAACACCTTATTATTCCTGAAATAGCTGCCCTTTACTTCTCTTGTGCTTACCCAAAGGTGGAATAACATCTATTTGTTTTGAATGGGATGGGTGTGGTGTGGTTTGTAGGCCTGTATAGAGTAACCGGGTAGACCAAAATCTATTCGGGTCTGAATTCAATAGAGGAACACTCACTTATTTATGTGATCTTATAATGGGCAATCATTTTTTTTTTTTATTTAAAATAAATGAATACAATTTTTTTTAATTTTAACTATTATATTACATTTTGTTTTAATGGTGGCGGATTTTTGCATTTGTTCCTAACATGATTAGATACATGGGAGGAATGGGAAGAATCTTCAATGCAAATAATATCTCTATTCAGTTTTGTTAAACTGATAATACGAATAGCCACTTGACAAAAAAATAGTCCCAGTAGGATTGCTCTTCCCTTCTGGCTCAAAGATGGAAACGCTCACCTCACAAGCAGTGTCAGCTAATTTTAAGATTTCCTTTAAAAATATTATATGCTTACTACAAAAAATTTGAACACCTGCTTACCCCCTATTTAACGCTGCTCTTCAATGCCATATTGAATGGGGAATCTATGCCCCCTGAACTAAATCAAGCTGACATAGTCGTATTTCCTAAAGAGGGTAGGGATAATCTGGAGACTAAAAACTATCGTCCTATCTCGCTGATTAATGGAGATGTCAAGATCTTAGCCAAAATTATGGCTAACCGTATATCTAAATTTTTACCAGACTTAATTCATAAGGATCAGGCGGGGTTTATCCCTTTCAGAGAAGCAGGGGACAATGTCAGGAGGGTCTTAAATTCTCAGTATATAGCACATAAATCTCATACCCCAATGTGTTTTCTAGCTCTGGACATTGAAAAGGCTTTTGATACGGTTGAATGGCCGTATTTATACAAAATACTTGACAAGTTTGGATTTAGGGGACGCTTCATTAACTTACTAAGGAGCTACTATAACTCCCCAACTGCCAACTTAAAGCTGCCAGGAGAGCGCAGGGCAACTATCCAAATTCATAGAGGGACTAGGCAGGGGTGCCCACTCTCACCATTGCTGTTCGCGCTTGCCATGGAACCTCTTGCACAGGCGATTAGATCTCATGCAGGCATATTTGGGATTTCAGTGGGCCACCAGCACTTTAAATGCTCTCTTTTTGCTGATGATATACTTTGCACCTTGACCAAGCCCCTTCAATCGATCCCAGCTCTTATGTCAACTATAACCGAATTTAGTAATATCTCAGGTCTTAAATTAAATATAGGGAAAACGGAAGCGATGGGGTTGGGTATGGTACAATCGGAGATTGACTCTCTCAAATCGGACTATAATTTTGTCTGGCCCGCACGTTATGTAAAATATCTAGGAGTCAAACTTACTTCTAATATAGCTGATCTATATAAGGCTAATTTCCCACCTATATACAAGTCCTTGACCGAAGACATGCAGAGATGGACGAACTATAACATTTCTTGGACGGGTCGCATAGCGGCGGCTAAAATGAGCATTCTACCCAAAGTTCTGTATCTATTTCGAACCATCCCCGTCTCAATTTCACCTACAGACCTTGATAGGTTTCAGAATAATATGTTTAGGTTCATATGGGGAAATAAGCGCCCTCGTATCTCTAGACAGGTGATGTTTAGACAGAAAAATAGAGGTGGACTTGCTTGCCCAAATTTAAAGCTTTACCTTAAAGCCGCTCAATTGGCCCACCTCCCCAGGGCACACTCTAGAACACACCAACCAGCCTGGGTTTTTATGGAAAATCAGCAAATGTTCCCACACAGTTGGGATAAGCTGATCTGGATCCCAAAAGAACTAGCCCCATTCACAACTCATCCAAATCCTATGATTTCACAAACCCTTCGTGCATGGGGGTGGGCCAATTCTAAATCCAGGCGGTTACTTCCTACAGGGCTATCCCCGATGATGTCAGTCATGTCTTTCCCACAAATTTTGGCAGACTCGAATGACATATCTAAATTTTGGTGGACTTCTAGAAACTTAGATCGAGTAGGGAACTGGTTTATGAATGATAGCTTGCTGACGTACGACCAATTCTGTACAACCCACGACCTACCTGTCACAGAATTCTATAATTACCTGAAAATTAGGAGCTGGGTCAGTAAGAGTTCAAGAGAACTTGGGCTTCCTAGGGCCTCCTGGATGTCCATTATATGCAAAAGCCTACCCCTTACCAAGGGGATTCTGGGCTCACTATATGACACCTTTCTTAACTTCACTAGCATCCAGAAACCCAGGTATTTTACACAGTGGGAGAGGGATCTTGGGGTGGAGTGGGACTGGGGTAGATGGTCAGAATCCTGTTCCAGTCTCTCTAGAGGCTCTCTTAACTCGGCTCTACTGGAGACGTCCATTAAGGTTTTGCATAGAGTCTATTGTACACCTGACAAATTACAGAAGTTTAAACCATCAGAAAGCAATAAATGCTTTAGGGGGTGCCAAAACATAGGGGATCACATACACATATGGTGGTCATGTCCATCCGCCCAGAAAATATGGGGGCAATTAGCCCAATTAGCTTCCACACTTTTCAACAAGGCAATTACGCCCTCGATGGAATCCTGCCTGCTGGGGATTCGAGTTGAGGATTTATCTAAAACACAGAATAGACTATATCAATTAATGGCGGTAGCTACTAAGACACACATGGCCAGGAGTTGGAAGAAAGAGACTCTTAACTTTACAGAGGTGATTAGTAAGCTCAATCATTTACTTATAAATGAGCGATTAACTTATATCATACTAGACGACATTGCCCAATTTCAGGCAATTTGGGAACCCTGGTTGGCTTCCTCATTCAGTATTCCCTTAGTATGATAGTATATCACATCATACAATCTTTACACTCTGGCAAAGGAGATCTGGTGGAGGAGCTGGAGGCGAGGGGGGGTCTGGAAATCTACTGACGGAGCGATGGAGGTGGGTGTCAGTTGTATTGGGATGTCTTAACGAGGTATGTGTTGAGGGCTCATAAGGGTGGATGCACTGGATTAGCTCTGTACTTTATGCGAAGATAGCAGTGTAATGGTCTAGTTATTAAACCTGATATTTGTAGCTTTCTCTTTTTAATCTGCGCTTACTGGATGTTTTACCTTGCGTTGTTGTTCTTTTTCTCTTCTCTAATTTTTTTATTTTTATTATTTCTTTTCTTTTCTTTATGTTATGTTATTTCAATTGAAATGTTAACTGTGACTCATGTTACCTTAATAACTAAAAAAGGAAAAATGGAAGGCCTAGTCAGTTAATGATGGGAAACTATTGTACTGCGAATGTTAGCGTACCTTAACTGACTAACTACAGTTGTTTTAAATGTTTTATTGTGCATTGCCTTCTAATAAAAGTCTATTTAAAAAAATATTATATGCTCATGGCTAACACAATTGCTAATGTTGTTGGTTTGTTACGTACTTCACCAAACTACAGTAGTCCGTGCAAACTGGCATTACAAGTAGAACATTAGAGCTTCAAAATGTATCTCTGTGCTTCAGAAAGCAACTTCATTGTCCAAGAAAGTGTAGGTAAAATGTTTGGTTCTTAGGGCAACATCTTTTAAATAAAGGGACACAATAGTCCTAGGTATTATATCATGCATTTTAAAGTGCGTATTTTTTATAGTCCAAAAGTTGTATTTGCATTAAAAATATTTTTTTTTCTAAAAAATAAACCAAAACAATACATGCTAAGAGAAGAGTGTAAAAAGTAAAGTATGTTTTGCCTTCATTTGTTCTGGTACATTACTTTACAATGCAAATTTGTCAGTGTTCCTGTTCATTTTTTTCGTCAGCCATTTATTTTGTCACTTAGACGATTTTCAAGTGCCGAAACTTCTTAAATGTGACTTAAATTTGCGTGCAACCTCACTCCTAGACGTCAGCAAAAAACAAAATGGCATGTTTTGAGTTTGCAAAAAGGCATTTGGGAGACTCCCAAAATGTATGGAGAAAGGTGCTCTGGTCTGATGAGACCAAAATTGAACTTTTCAGCCATCAAAGAAATCGCTATGTCTGGCGCAAACCCAACACATCACATCACACAAAGAACACCATCCCCACAGTGAAACATGGTGGTGGCAGCATTATGCTGTGGGGATGTTTTTCAGCAGCCGGGACTGGGAAACTGGTCAGAGTTGAGGGAAAGATGGACAGTGCTAAATACAGAGATATTCTTGAGCAAAACCTGTACCACTCTGTGCGAGATTTGAGGCTAGGACGGAGGTTTACCTTCCAGCAGGACAATGACCCCAAACACACTGCTAAAGCAACACTTGAGTGGTTTAAGGGGAAAGATGTAAATGTGTTGGGATGGCCTAGTCAAAGCCCAGACCTCAATACAATAGAAAATCTGTGGTCAGACTTAAAGATTGCTGTTCACAAGCGCAAACCATCCAACTTGAAGGAGCTGGAGCAGTTTTGCAAGGAGGAATGGGCAAAAATCCCAGTGGTAAGATGTCGCAAGCTCATAGAGACTTATTCATAGCGACTTGAAGCTGTGATTGCCGCAAAAGGTGGCTCTACAAAGTATTGACTTTAGGGGGGTGAATAGAAATGCACATTGACTTTTCCTGTTATTTTGTCCTATTTGTTGTTTGCTTCACAAGTTGTGGGCATGTTCTGTAAATTAAATGATGCAAATCCTGAAACAATCCATGTTAATTCCCGGTTGTGAGGCAACAAAACACGAAAAATGCCAAGGGGGTGAATACTTTTGCAAGGCACATTATATCACCTATAATAGTTGTCAAACTGTGTCGTCACTTTTTGCGAGCTCGCAGAATACGTTCCTTGCGAAGTGAGGGACGCAGTTCTGACTGCAAATGCGGACCTTGAGAAGTGAGGGCCGCATTTGCGGAGGTGGAGGCTCCCACATCAGCTGCAATGAGCCGAAGGCTAATGCGGACCCTTGCGAGGTCGCAAAAATATGAAGGTAACAGACGAAATGCGTACATCACTGAAAGATAAAAAAAAAACATTAAAAAAAACATCACACATAGCACGGGGGGACAGCTAGGACGTCTGGGGGTGAGGTTGCACACAAATTAAAGTTGAATTTAAGGATTGAAAATCGGCTAAGCGAGAAAAAAATGGCAGCCGAAAAATTGGTTGCACCAGAGCTTTTTATGGGCTTCATAACAAAGGGGGTGAATACATACGCACATGCCAGTTTTCTATTTCTAAAAAATAGTTTTATGTATATAACTTAGGCTATTGTGTTCTGATCCATCACATAAAATTCAGATTAACAAAACATTGAACTTAAGGCTGTAATGTAACAAAATAGGTAAAAAGTCAAGACACTATATATATATATATATATATATATATATATATATATATATATATATATATATTTATATATTGATATATACATAAATAAATACAAGTAAAGTTCTATCACTATTCCCTCTACAAATATATTCAGTTTCCCTTTTTCCCCAGCAGTCGACCCCCATACTGAAGTGGATCCTGGCTCTTTGCACCTGCTGCACCTTCAGTATTTCTCCCCCTGATGAGATGTATTATGTGATACACATTAGCTAACAACCCACTTGAACTAAAGCCTTAATGATGGCCTCCGAGTCATGTTTTATTTGTCTACACAATTTGTATTCATTTTGTACAATAACTCTAAAACTAATGGACCAATCAATCTTTGTGATGTGCACTTTTGAAGACCTAAAACTTATTATTAATTTGTATTATTATGGCATTTTAACCATTAATTGATTTGTAAGAAGTTTGTATGTTTTAAAGTAAGCAAATAAAATGGCTATAGACAAGAACCACTGAACATACCAATTTATGATCAGCTTTAAAAACAGACCCAATTTAATCGTTTCAGCTTCCTGCACCCATCCCTACTGCAAGTTCTTTGTACTCACCTATCACCCTCCAACTACAGATTGTGCCATCTATTTTGACCATTTCTTGCTCTTTGACATATGTTTCCTTCCTGGATGACAATGCATTTGAACAATTCCTTCAGACTCCTCGTTTTCTGTTAAAAAATGAAGTAAACATCAGTTTTTCAAGATAATAAAAAAATGCCAGGCAGTAGTTCACGGGTATTACTGATTTTCTGTTTCTGCACTTCTCCTATGCTGCTGAATTGTGGTGTTTTTTAAATTATTGTATATATTATTTCATTAATTGTATTAATTCATTGCATTAATAATGTATCTATAATATTCCTGAACATGCATAACCTGACCACTCAGCCAGTACAGATTAGACAGACATATATATATATACATTTTGATTAACATTTTCCTGCTTTGGCAGAGTGCCAACTTTATCTGGGTATATTGGAAGCTTGCGATAGTTTTCCACTTTATAGGTTTGTTTGACATGTTTAAAAGCAAGCAAAATTCATATAAAATGTTTTGCTCTTTCCCTGTAGTGCAGTGCAGCAAAGCAAATCTGCCATTTTTGATTTAAGAAAAACAATTCTCAGATAACAGAAAAATTATGTTTTCATTAGTACTGTATATATGTATAAACTCTTTAGATTGTAAATTTGCAAGTTTTCAGTCTTGTGCTTTGGAAACATGCTTATATGTACTGTATGTTTGATTTTAAGCTCGAAAACATGGCCCTCCATTCTTTGCAATGTGTTAATATTGTTTTTGCCTTATATTTAACCCCTGTATAGCGCTATATAATGTGTTACAAATAAAGGATACTAATAATAAAGTAAAAAATCTAAATGCTATTCTGTGGGGGATTTGCTAAGCATTTCATGGGCTATGAAAATGTTCTCTGTTTTTAAGATAATTGATGTTGTGACCCTTCACACCCCCTGTGATAGTTTAGTGAGTCTTCCCCATGGTCTCCTCTTGTTAATATTGGTCTTTAGTCTATACCACTGGGGTAAAACCTTTTCAGATACACAGTTTTTTTGTTTTTTTATCCTTACAGGAATGGTTAGCATATTTACGTAATACAAAAAGATGTGTATATATGTATATAATAAACGCAAAATAAAAAAAAAAAATGTTTACTCAATGTCAGGTGCTGTCTTTTTTTGCTATTAACCTCAGTCCATAATATTCCTTTGTATATAATTATTTTTTTAAAAGAAGAAAAATTAGCAAAGAAGAGATAAGACAGTCAGTTTCCTTCCTTTCACATTTAGCTATGACCGTAGACAAAGATGTATGATTATAGGGCTGTGCCGCTCTAGCTGTATTCACATATGTGCCCCCTCCCCCGACACTTTCCATACATCCTTTTATCCTGGTATTTCCCTAGTCCCCAACATACACACACATACATGTGTATATATGGGTACATGGGTGCATATTGGTTTATACTATATATATATATATATATATATATATATATATATATATATATATATATAGTAAATAAATAGTACATCTGTGTCCACTTTTGAATGGCTAAAACAGCTCAGAATTTCGAGAAATACAGTTATTACCCTGCATTCTGGGAAGCTGAGCTGGGACATGCAAATGTGCCCAGAAATGCCTTAATCTTTAATCCATAGCCCATTTCAAACATGGCTTCTTTTAAGCTTATGCCTGCTGTATTACAGAGCTTTCATGCAAAGCTAAGGTTGGATTATAGAGAAATAGAGAAGCTGAGTATCCTATCCATGTACAACTGTTTCAAGCTTACTGGCTCTGATCAGCATGGAGCGAGATCTCAGCCTGTGTTGTGGACTTTATGAGCAGGTAGTTCACCACAACAATAATTTATAATATGGTGGGCAAAAGAGCGATAGAAGCCCTCCACCGTACAGAAGTACAGTAAATAAATAGTACATCTGTGTTCACATTTGAACATTTAAAACAATTTAAAAAACCTGCTTCCAGCTCATATTAACACATTCCACTTACCTCCCCCCCTTCTATTACTGTTTTTGTAAGCTACATGCTATGCTGAAATGTATTACTCTTTATTTTACTCTGCTGTGTTCTTATCTACAACCTGATCTATAGACTTACTGACCTATCATGACATTATTCACATTGCTGGTCTATTTCTCACTTAACTCAATGAATTTAGTCTTTCTTGTTTTTCCATTTTTTTTCTTCTCCTTCTGTTTACTGTTTTTAGTTCATACTTGTATCAGTATCGCTTTTTGACTTGATAAAGAGAGGCATTATCTCTCGAAAGCGCGTCGCTTTATTATGAATACGTTTGTCCAATAGAAAAGGTATCACTATTCACTGCAATACTCTGATTATTCAACTGGATTACAGGACATTCACGGCTACCTCACTCTTCACATATATGTATATATATATATATATATATATATATATATATTAGGAAATTGCCCGTCAAAAATGATGGGAGTAAAATTGTAAGCCTGACAATGCGGTTTGCTACACAATGCGAGGATATGGGCCCTCCAAGCCTCTTCGGTGCTCATTGCGAGCCCTGTGCTGAGCGCCTTTGGCGCTCATTGCAAGCCTCTTCCCCGTGTACTACCTTGAGTTAAGAGTTAGTGCCTTGGGTTAAGTGTTACTGCCTTGGGGTTAAATCTTATTGGCTTGATTTAAATGTTACTGTCTTGTATTAAGTGTTACTGGTTTGCGTTAAGTCTTAGTGCTTAGGGCTAGTATTTATGTCCTTCGGTCTCTTTTTTTTACGTGATTCTGCCTCGTTTTTATGTTGTTTACGTTTTTTCGGCAGCCATTTTTTTCTCGCTAACGTGATTTTCAATTGTGAAAAAGGCAAAATATGCCTGAAATTAACTTGCAACCTCACTCACAGGCTCCCTGGCTCTCCCCATGTGCTGTGTGTGAGTGTGTAAGTAAATTTGAGGTATTTTCATTTTGTTGCTTTGGCCTTTAAAGTCTTATTTTTGCGGCTGTCGCTAAGTCATTGCAGCCTAAGTCCCGTGTGCCTCAACTGCTCACTTTGTGAGGCTCGCAGTGCAATGAGCACCTTTGGCGCTCATTGTAGCCCAAGTCCTGCATGCCGCAAACGTGACCAACGTTCTTGGTCCACAACTATATATTTGATATATATATGGATGAATAATCAGAGTATTGCAGTATATAGTGATACCTTTTTTATTGGACAAACATATTCATAGGTTTCATGACGAGCTTTCGAGAAACCTATGAATATGTTTGTCCAATAAAAAAGGTATCACTATATACTGCAATACTCTGATTATTCATCTGGATTACTGGACATTCACGGCTACCTCACTCTTCATATATATATGGTATATACTGTGTATATATATAAATATATATAAATATATATATATAATCACACAGCATCATCATCAGACAAATTGTGTAGGTGCTGTCAGTGCAGCATTGCAGTCTACTTCTGGCTGGTCCAAACTGCAGAAAATATTAATTATTGCATCCCTTACAATGCGACAAAGGGCTATGTTTCAGGTTGTTACCCAGCCCTTTCTTAAGTTTAACACTGCATGTAAACAATATATTTATAGTCCCAGTAGACACCGAAATGAAATACAAAATATTACAAATATAATCATGTTTACGTTTATATATTATGTCAGACACACAGCAAGAAATGTACCTGCATACAAACCCATCTGACTGAATATTAATAGTTCTCAGCATATGGATACACTATAGACTCTTGTTAGCATTTTTACTGCAGGCCTCGATTTTGTTTTACTAGGCTGCTTCTTGTAGCTTCTGTCTCGGATTGCTTGTCTTTGTAAACTAAATTGCAGTTGTAGCTGCCAAATTTCTATTGTCCAGACAGAAACTTCATGTGCATGCAAACAGCAGAAACTAAAATGTATAATTTGAAGGCTGTCTTTTTACATTCTGAAAAAACATTTGACATATTTTAAAATCTAGTTCTTCAAAAGATTAAATCTTAAATATAGGATTACAGTGGTCTATAACCATTAAATCAATGTATTTTAAGGAAAAAAGCCTCTAATTATGCTTAAAGCCGGCTCTTGGAAATGCTTACAAGACAAATATAAGAATTCCATAATCATTTAAGATAAAACAAACATCAATTCTCTCCAATTATTTTGTTTCTGTGACAAATCTAATATTGTGTCACATTATTGAATAATATTGCAGCATTTTCCATAGAAATACAGAATCTCATGGTTGAATGTTTCTGTTGGGAAATGTAGTGTATTAAACAAAGGAGTTTTGTCTCAAAAATTCATCTTTAATTATAATGGTTTGACACATAATAATAATAATAATAATAATAATAATAATAATATGGAAACATATCATAAACACATCTTATATATGTATTATTTAAAACAGTCAGGCTAAACAAATAAAGGTCTCTGTTTTAAAGTGAGTTTAAAGGGCCAAACAATACTTTTTTTTATTTAGTAACTGATTAGCAATACATTGATAATACGGAGCTGCACATTAGCATAAAGGAGCCACAAAATCAGTGCTGTGTATATTTAGAATGCATTATTGTAAAATGGCTAGTACAATGTATATGCAGTTTTTAAAACTCTAAGTTTTAAAAACTACACTGGAATTTTTCTTCATATCGTTTTTTTTATGGCCTATCAGTGACTAATTAAACAAATTAAGTTCTATAGTATAAGCAATACAGAGTACCTTTAAAATATGAAAATGACTTGACTTTATGCTGAAGAACTCCCCTTCTGAATCGCTACCTTGTCATGGTAAAAGGGCTTGTGTACATCAATGAAGCTGTGAGCTATACCATGTAGGGTCGCCCAAGGTGGGAAGGTCATAGCAGAGAGGTCACACAAATTGCGGTCCACTGGAGAAGGTACTGGCAACCCACTCCAGTATTATTTGCCAAGAAAACCATATGGATAAACACAACCAAAAAGACAAATGTGCCTCGATGCTACGGTCCATATGGTCACTGAAAGTCAAACACAACCGAAAGACTTGACTTCTATTTTGTAGAACTAGGTTATATACTAGGGAAAATATTTCAGAACATAAAAAGATACAACCTTGAATTCATTAACTGTTTTTTATGCAGTGGCTTTTGCAGTTACAATTTACATTTAGTTTTATTGAAAGAGCTTTCATTAAGGATTACAAGCCTACAGAGCAAACAACTGGAATCTTATCTTCATCCAAAGTTCCTTGCCACATTTCTAAGGGAATGGGACAAACCCACACATTAATGACTAGGATTCTAGAAATATAAATATAAATATATATATATATATATATATATATATATATATATATATCTCACATATATAGTTGTGAGCGTATGAGTTGTTGCTAACGCTTGCGGGCTCGCGTAGCGCGCCGCGGCCCTCGCGAAGCCAAAGGCGTTCCTTGCCAGCAACTGCGACCCTCGCAAACTTTACGTTGTAACGCAAACAACACGACACAGCAACTCCGACCGTCGCAAACTTTACGGCGCAACGCAAACAACATACGAGACACGTTACCACTCATTACGACCTCGCAAAAATCGCTCGCAACCCGTGGACAGGAAAAAATGAAAAACACAATAAATACACACAACACATACATAAAAAGCTTACCTACAGCAAGAGGGAGCATCCAGGACCTCAAAAAATAAAGTTACACCTTCATTTAACTCATAATAAAAGAGTTTAGAAACTCAAAAATTCTCTAAGCGACAGAAAAAATGTCCGCCGAACAAAACGAAAACGAGGCTACAGCACTCTAATTACGCAAAACACCACAAGAAACACGCAAAACACCACAAAACACCTACGGATATTCCGCTACAGACACATACCACACATTTTACGCCAATGCGGAAGTACACCACTACGCTAACGGTTTGGTCTCGCGCACGCACACTATTACACTGCACACATTCACCACGCTTACACAGCAGCTCAACACCACTAATGCTGCAGCAACATGAAAACAGATTGCCAGCTCTTCAACACAATGCTTCAAAATAGGTAAAGTATATTCATTAATTAATGTATTATATATTTCATTATTATACACCAAACAGCATTAGCTACCTTACAATTTCATTGCGTCCTTTTTTGACGGGCAATTCTCTAATATATATTTATTAATTAAAAGAAACACTGCATTATACGTAAATCCAGTGTTATATTTTTCCTTTCTATAAACATTTTGCACATTATCAGAACAAAAGAGCAAGCTGAAAATGGCGATTTTGAGTGCTTCTTCGCCTCTTCGTTTTTGTTGTTTCAGCCAAAAATAAAAAATCTGCATTTTGGTCAGTAACTGATCCCCAAACCAGCTGACTTAAAACTGAACTAGAATATCTTTGGTGTACCCGTTTCCCTTTACAATCATGTAGTGTATTACATGTCCAGGCAAAATGGTGAGCATGTTTACCTCAGATGTGACAAGAAAATGGCACCTGAACCATTACAAGCTGCTGTGCTGAGGTAAAAATGACACAAAAATACCTCAGGAATCCTATAAATGCCATTATTACATGCTTAGCTATGTTATATTTTTATATAACATAGCCTGCTGAGGTAAAATAAGACATAATTCATTCTTAAATTATTCATAACACATTCATACAGCTATTTTATAACTCATTATTACATGGGTTATCCATCATTTTAACAACATATACTGAACATAAAGTGGTAATTGTGTCGTGTTACAGGCTGTGTATTATTATCAGACATACTTTGCACTCCCTGAAGCCTATTTCAGGATTATGGTATGTGCTATACAGTAGGTCATGTGACAGCTCCTATACACACGATGCTATACACAGCAGAGCAGGCGGTGCCAGCATAAATAGGCGTGGCTATGCAGATTCTCTCTCCCTGATTGGCTGCTGCTGTCGCCGTGTGCAAGCTGCCAGTGTCAGGTCCAGTGAGCCTATAAATGGGTGCATAGCAGGCAGCAGCTACAGAGCACATCAGGGGCTAACACAGAGCAGGGGGCATCACATAGGGGAGAGGGTCCTGCAGTCTGCTGGTCCCCTTCCTTTCAGACATTGCATAAGGCAATCACTTTCCAACTTCAGCTACAGTGCTAGCTAAGTTTGGAAAGAAGGAATCTGAGAACTCGAATCTTTTCTTTTATTTTTTTCTATTTTTTTCTAAATATATATTTGTACTTTGGAATACTAGGAACTTGTATGACAAAAAATCAGTTTGTATAAAAGAAATTATCATAAATCATCATGGGAAAAACTGGTGAACAGAAGAATTCAGAAGGATGTTGTGGTGAGTGTATCTGTATGTGTGACAGATACAGTGTATATACTGCATTATATACTGCTTATGCACATTATCTATCTTAATATACATATATTGCATGTCACAAAAGATATTGCAGTAAGATGAAATCTCTGTATTTCATGGTTTTGCTCATAATCTTATTTGTTCTTTTTTGTTTAGTATTTTATGTTCTTTGTGCTTGCAGGATCCTGTGTAAACTACTTGACATCTGCCAAGTTTCTCATGTACCTTGGACACTCTCTGTCCACTTGGGTGAGTACACTTTAAGGGGTGTATGTTTGCAGAGCAAAGCAAGCTCCTATTTCCTGCTTATGGCTGTGCCAAGCTATGTACTGGTTGGGTTGGACAGTACACTTGACAGTGACCCTCTTCCAGTCTCACAGTGACTGTTTGTTGTTAAAAAAGAGGATACTGGTGGGTCATTTACTAAGCATCTCAATTAGCTGACATGAGATATGAAGGGCTGTGATGTCAGGGGAATGGTGCATAATAAATACAGGGATGCACATCTCAGGCACCCTTCCAGACCCTCTTCCAGCCTCACTGATTGCTTATTATTGGAAAGAGGGCACTAGAGGGTATTTACTAAGCATCTCAAGTAGCTGATGTAGGGTATGAAGGGCTGTGATGTCAGGGAAATTGTGCATAATAAATACAGGGATGCACATCTCAGGCACCCTTCCAGTCCCTCTTCCAGCCTTACAATGATTGCTTATTATTGGAAAGAGGGCACTAGGGGGTATTTACTAAGCATCTCAAGTAGCTGATGTGGGGTATGAAATGCTGTGATCTCACAGAAATAGTGCATAATAAATACAGGGATGCACATCTCAGGCACCCTTCCAGTCCCTCTTCCAGCCTTACAATGATTGCTTATTATTGGAAAGAGAGGGTATTTACTAAGCATCTCAAGTAGCTGATGTGGGGTATGAAATGCTGTGATCTCACAGAAATAGTGCATAATAAATACAGGGATGCACATCTCAGGCACCCTTCCAGACCCTCTTCCAGCCTCACTGATAGCTTATTATTGGAAAGAGGGCACTAGAGGGTATTTACTAAGCATCTCAAGTAGCTGATGTGGGATATGAAATGCTGTGATCTCACAGAAATGGTGCATAATAAATACAGGGAAGGACAACTCAGGCACCCTTCCAGACCCTCTTCCAGCCTCACTGATTGCTTATTAATGGAAAGAGGGCACTAGAGGGTATTTACTAAGCATCTCAAGTACCTGATGTGTGGTATGAAAGGCTGTGATCTCACATAAATAGTGCATAATAAATACAGGGAAGCACAACTCAGCTC
Source organism: Discoglossus pictus (assembly GCA_027410445.1). Lineage (NCBI taxonomy): Eukaryota > Metazoa > Chordata > Amphibia > Anura > Alytidae > Discoglossus > Discoglossus pictus. The sequence continues at coordinate 67,733,973 of CM050173.1, forward strand.
AAAATGTGGCCAGTGACACACAAACACACGCAAATGAGCCAATATACATATATATATATTAATATGTGTGTATATATATATATATATATATATATATATATATATATATATTAGTAAAGAAAATGAGTAGTACATATGTGATCCAATCTGAACGTCTAAAAATAAGTTAAAAAACATTTCCTGCTCAAGCTTCCCAGAAATACAATCATTGCACGGCACTCTGGGAAATTGGGCTAAGACATGCAAATCAGACAATGCACTCGCACTCTTAAATCCAAAACTATTTTTATACATGACTCATTTTAGGCATATGCTTGCTGTATTTCACAGCTTTAAGCATAACATAGGATGGGTTATGCACAAGCCGGGAGACCTATATATATTTATATCCATTTTTTATGATTGCAGCATATTTGCACATTCAGTTGCAGAACATATTACAACATGGGAATTAACCAGTCAGCTCCTTCCCCTGTGCACACCAGGCAAATACGCATTTAAATGCATACTTTCAAGAAATGGTTAATGTATGTGTTTGGGGGAGGGGTGTGCAGGCAGCATAATCCCATAGCCATTTTTCTGGTTCATAGGTTAAACAGTATCTCTGTGTGTAATAGAGATAGCTGATCACCTTTTTTTCAGAGTACACGTTTGAGAGTAGCATGATCATACATGTTCTTTAAAGGAGAACTGCTATTATGCATATTGCAATAACATATACAGTATGCATTCCATATGTAACACTTCTTAGAGGCATAGTAGGCAAGAAATAGATTTAAAGGATTTTTTTAGACATATTTGTGTGTCCTTGGAAAAAAATCAGGAACCAATGTCATCAGTGCACAAAATACACATGTACAAGCTATTAAAGGGAAGGCATGGTCACCCTACTTTTGAGTGGTATAATATGGACAGTATCATGCCCACACAAGCTCTATGGCATTACTACCTGAAAACCCTGTCATCACAACATTATGTGTGTATATGATTTGGTGGTTTGTGTACTATGTTGCACTGGGTTTCAAATTGGATCTGTGTTTTTAAGAATAGAGCCAAATGCCTTGCAAGACTCTTGGTCCCTTACAGTGTCATAGACTATAAAGCACCCTTAGCTCCTAGGTGAAAATGTCCCATTGGTAAAAGGTTATTTATTTTTTTTTGGATAGTGGTTAAAACTACTTAAGGGCTACCACCTTGATGCTTATACTAGTATGCTCATTTCAAGTTTGGTGAATGGTACCAAATTAGAGGAACAACATGTGTTTTTGTTTTTTTTATACTAAAAGTATTTGTATTGAGAAAATGTATGTATACATACAGCCATTTATGGTACATTTTCCCCTCATGTTTTGTATCAAGAAGGTTATTTTGCATTGGTGGGTTTTATCAATAAAATTAGTAATGTAGATTGTCTTAATCCAGTTTGTTGTAATTTCAGTTGATCTCAAGGAAGTAGATAGTAGTCAGGACAAGCGTTTATGGTAGCCATTGTATCGTATCTTTATAATGAAGTCTTCAGCTGGGTATTTCTGTGAAGGCCACTAAATGGCGTTCTTGGATACCTTGATGTCTTATATTGTGGATGGTTTTATAGATTCAGCCCTCACACCTGTTAGTGTAAGAATGTTTTTTTTTTGTAGTGAAACTTGACTTCTTCTTCTTGGTTTAAAGATAACATCTTTAGTAATTCTGACACTTGTTGAACCTGATAAAGTCAGACTGCAGGGTTGGGGCACGCGCATCATGGCCCCCATTCTACGTTGAGTCATGATGAATGCTTGAAGCTTGACTGATATCTAATGGCAGCACCTTGTAAAAGGGATTGGGAATGGGGAGGAGGTACATTTTGTCACTATACAACAGAGAGGATACAAGGAGGCAAGTTGGGGCACAGCACAGTAGGAGCCTTCAGATCTATGAAGGGGTAGAAGAATGAATGCCTTGAAAAGTGAGGTGAATAATATTACAATTTGTGTGGCTCGAGTGCCAGCCACAGTGGGGAAATTTACTATTTTCAAAGAACTACACTCAGAAATGGACAACCTGTTTTTAGAATGTAAAAAAAAATACAGAATTGAATTAGTTACTATATATATATATATATATATATATATATATATATATATATATATATATATATATATATATATATATACACAATTTTTGGGCATTCTGGATGCGATGGAATCGCACCAACGACGACTCTAGGGATGCAGCCGCGCTCGTGCCCGCATGTAGCTGTCAAAAATAGATAGTACATCCAAGCACCTAACCCCCTAAACCTCAATTCCTAACCCTAACCCCTTAAACCTCACTTCCTAACCCCCTAAACCTCACTTCCTAACCCTAACCCCCTAAACCTCACTTTCTAACCCTAACCTCACAAAACATCACTTCCGAGCCCTAACCCCCTATACCTTTAACCCTAACCCCTAAACCTCACTTCCTAACCCTAACTCTATAACCATAACCCAAAATCCCTAACCACTTACCCGGCGTGATGGGCTCCCGTCCCTAGAGTCGTCAGCGGCATGCTTCCAGCGCTTCCAGAAATGTGCACATATAACAGGATAAGTCCATTTTTTTCTGCTGTGGGATATACCATTTTTAATTCAGCCGATCAACTTGCTGATATGTGAGAGTAACCTTTGAATGTACATTAACAGCCTTATTAAATTGCGATTCAGTAAATTTAAAAGGGCTCTATTTAAGCACACAGCATATTTTTTACAGAAGTTTTTAGTTAGTGAAGACCTTGCTTTTGGATAGAAGTTCACTAACTAAAAACTTCTGTAAAAAATATATGCTCTGTGCTTATATAGAGCCCTATTAAATTTACCGAATTGCAATTTAATAAGGCTGCATGTTTCTATTCTGCACAATGTGAATGTGGCAGCTACAGCTGCCAGCAGGACTAAAGAGAAGCTCATTAGTTTACCCTCCATAGAAGACTGCAGACCGACAAATAGAATATTGCAAATAAAATATAAAGGCTGGGTTTTATTTTCACTACTTTCTAAAAACAAGTTAACATTTATCATTTTGGGTTAATATTATTGTTTGTTAGTCAAAAAGACGATATAGAAACAAATGGACTATAGTGTTTAAGCAGTGGAGAGGAAGAAGAGAACGTAGAAAGTATTAATAGTATAGATTGCAGTGGATAAAGGAGGGAAGCGGGTGGACCATAATGATTGGGAGTGTTTGCATGGCAAATGTTTTCAAAGATATTTTGCTTTTTTGAAGACTGAATGATGAAATGCAAACACAATGATCTGCGTTAAGCTTCTAGGACCTTAAGGACTGATAAGAATCACTCTGTATGATTGTGATAAGAGGGAGTGTAAGCCGGTCATGTGTGCTTCTTATGCAATGGGCCCTGCTTACAAAAACAGTAAAGTTTTAAAGACACATAACACAACTGTTTCCCCCCCCCCCCAATCATTAAAAATATATGATAATGATAATCTTTGGGCGGTGCTGTTTTATCATAACTATCACATCAGCTAAGTAGTATCTAGGAACCACTAATTTGCATAACAATACACAATACAATTCTGATTATTTCATGAATGATGCTCCATAGAAGTGGCTAGGACAATATTTAGCTAGTTTTTCATGCTCTTTAAAAACTACTTAAAAACAACTTGATTTTGGGGTGTCAGTTCAAAGCAAGAGGAGGACCAAATAGTTCACTCAGAAGTAACTTTTATGTACATCTTCTAAAGTATAGATTACTCAGTTCTTCACAATGGAAAGTTTGTTATGGTTTAAACACTGTGCTTAAAAATATGGAATCTGAGACTTAAATGTCCCATTAAAACCACCTGTAATGAAACTGATACACTTTTTTTGATAAAATTACACAAATATAATTAAACATTGAATTGGCATTAAAAGGTAAACTGACCTTGTTACCATTTAATAGTCCTGGAACACAGTGACCTTCCACAGATCTGTTTTCACGGAAAATAGAAAGGGCAGTTATGCAAAGTGAAATGAGATAATTTGTTGTTCAGTCGTGTACGACTCTTCATGACCCTATGAACCACAGGACGCCAGGCACATCTTGTCCATAAGGTTAACTTACAAACATATTTGTGTCTGAAGTGATTTAGTTGTGATGTGACTGCTGTTATGTCTGACTAGTGTATTAATCCTGGTATATTTAGTAAATAACAATTGGCGCACAGTATTCTGGGTAATATAGCCCTGTTTCACTACAGTGCAACAAATCTGAATTTTTGATTGAATATAGTAGCTGAAATTCGTCACTCAGAGATATCTATTGTTTTACATTTATAAAGCCGACTCTGTATTGTTCTGGCTGAGGAATATAAGCATTTCCACGAAGGAAAGGTTACATTTCTATGCACAAACAAGTAATAAAGACGCCTGAGCTTTGTTGGATAGTGTCATAGCTCTGATTTATTAGCAGTGATTGGTATCTCATACATTCTGGGAAAACAGGAAGTAGGAAGTGAAAGGCCACCAGGATATCAGAACCGCTACCTTGGTTCATGTAAAAAAAAAAACAAATCTCCAATATGTTTTTAAATGTATGAACTCCGTCATTTCTAATACATTGATAAATTCGGTCACATTGTTTGCAACTTTGATTCTGTGGTGGCAAAAAATGGTCTATCCAAGTGTTAAATAGACACTGTCACCTTAACAACAAGTTGGGGGGACAGTTTATGGCTATTCCTCATTGAACTAGCTGTTTTTTCTCCTCTACATTAAATAATTCTCTAGATATTCAGCATTATTTGTGTGGCTCATTCACAAATGAGTGACACAATATGCTAATTTTTATAGCCAGTCAGGTCAAAATCAACATGTTTCAGGCATACATAGAAAAATGGACATTGAACACATTTTTTATTAATTTATTTTAAAGAACAGCTTTAAACATTATCAAAGTTGAGCTATGTATGAAAAAAGTTGTTTTCATGACTCGTCGTGCCTTGTGGGACCAGTTAACGACGAGTACCTAGGGTCTACTGTACCCTCTTCCAGATGTTACAAAGAAAACAATGCATTCAATGTCCCTTTAAGGTTTTCAGGCATTCTCAAGAGCTCCTTTAGGTAGTTTATAAGATGTATCAAAATATTGTAAAACAAAAAACAAAAAAATAAACGTGTGTGTGTGTATATATATATATATATATATATATATATATATATATATATATATTATATATTAGAATGTTAATATATATTTTTACAATTGATACTTATTTAAAAACATAATACTTTCACAGAACACAGCAATGGAAGCTTCAATCTAAAGGACTAGTCAGTTACACAATAATAAGAATCGCAAGTGGTTTTAAATATGCCTTGATCATAAATACATTTTATTTTATTAATTTATATTGCAATACTATAACTGATACAAAAATATTTCCAAAGGTTAGAGTTTCAGCCTCCAGTTGAGCTGACTACCCTCACCCAGATATGGTCATCAAGGGGGATGGGAGCCGATATATTAAAGATTTTTTTCCTTAATAGTCTGCCCACACAGCAAAAGCTTGTTACCAAGGAAACCACATGAACACAGCAAGTCTCCCGTCAATGGTCAGCATTGTGTTGATGTAATGTTGCACCTGTAAATTTAGCAATTCCTGCTAGTCCGTCACCTCCCCCCACCCCCCATTGACCTTGTAATGGGAGGAGACCAGCAAAAGCTATTTTTTATCTTTGAATTTAATATAAATATAATATTGATAATTGTTTTTAAGCATCAATTATGCATTCAATGAATGCCTAATTAAAAAAATCTAGCCCCTATTGCTAGGGCACCATTCTTTGAGAATTTCTATTAGCGCTGGAACAGCAATTAAACACACAATGCTTTACTTTAAAAGCACAGGAAGGCATGGAACACATTAGAATTATTTGCATTAACAGTCTCAAACCCACAAGTATGCAATTAAAAAAACATGTTTTAAAAGTTATTTCTGGGTATTATCGATCTTGGGGCTCAAGGGGTTAATACATATCATGGAACCTACCTGGACTAGAACAGATGATCTAATGGATTTTACAGATTGCTAGATTACTTGATTGTGAGCCCCATCTGCAAATATTACTTATTGGTACTAATTAATTTGCAGCCTACAATTGCAGGTTACGTGTAACTTCCATGTTTTACTGACCTCATGATGACGTCTCATTTACTATTGGCTGTGTCTAAGAAGTAAATTACGGCTTGCTTAAATATTGTCACATCATATGATCACGCCCCCTGAAATCACACATAAAAAGGCAGGGTTTGAATCAACAGAATACATCTAAACTTTTATTTTAAAAAAACACAATTTTTTTAGTTCAAGGCATTTGCGGGTAGCCAATAGAGTAGGGCCCATATTCTGTAGCGCTATACAGGGGTTAAGTACAAGGCAAACACAAACAAGAATGGGGTGCCCAAGATTGAAAACTTAGAAAAATTGCCATCTAAATATATGTGATATATATATATATATATATATATATATATATATATATATATATATATATATATATATATAATTATAGGAAAATGGTGTACAGTGTTTGAAGGGGTTAAGAGATTTAGTATTATTGATTATTTTTGAAGATATGGCATGCAAGAATCTTTATAAGATGCCTCCTTACAGTGCTCTCAGTGTCCGTCTCAGAGGGTAGTAAACAAAATTCTTCATACTCAATAGCCAGTGAGTGACCTTTTACACCGATATATCAGCTTAAGTTACCCGACTTCAACATACCAAATTCATTACTAGGGTGTGTGACCCCCAAGGGTCAAAGTCTTTTTGCTCCCAATTATATATGGTTTTTTACAAGGACTGTGCTTGATTCTGTATTAAAGGGACACTGTCACTACAGCAAGAGATAAAACAACAAAGAATATCTCAGGAATGATTCACTTTTGCAAAAAAAAGTGAAAACAACATCTAGTCATTCTGGTTAAGAATAATTGAAACAAAAAATAGATTTTTGTGGGAAATGTATTCACTCATCACTGCAGCACACTTTAAGCTGCATTAGTTGTTACTGGTGTATTAAGTAGTATCTAAATATGGGTCAGAATAAGTTGCTACTCTTAAACCTTTCCTCAGAGACCACTAACAGGCAGTTTTGTGAATATCCTTATTTGAGCACAGGTGCTTCAATGAAAATGACTAAATCATTAAATGTATATGCAAGTGAGCTGGGTTATGAATGCATCTGATGTTTGCATTCACTATGCTTTTTTAGCATTGCATTAAAAGAAAACTGTTGCAGGTGATGTTTACACCCCCAGGGTTGAGCTAGGCTCCAGAGCAGGTTCATTTTTGTAAAAGTGTACCCTGTCCATGTGAGCATGCTCAGCTTTGCAGCCGATCAGCAATGCTGTATACAGCCAGCTAGATGAAGCTGCTACACTGGGTCCTTTAAGGACCATAAATCGACATTCAAGTAAAAATGCTTGAGCAGTTACACGGTTGTTCTTTCGACATACACCCTCTCCTTGATAAATTCTAACAAATTATAATTATACTGTGTCATGATCTGCGTCTTCAAGGGGGCTTGAAATAAACCTAGTTCAAACCTACCCCAGCAGAATTGTGTGGTTCTTGTTCTCTGTGGCACAAAAGATGGCTTCTGAAAAGGGCAATGCTCAAAGGTACAGGTTTGTAGTGGCATAAGAACAAGACCACACCCCAATTCAGGATACAAATACAGAAACAGCCTCACACTGTGGATATGTGAAACTAGAACTGAACTTTATTGAATCATAGAACCAACATATTTATAAATCTCCCATACCACACCCTTGTGTACCTCTGTGTATGTGTGTGATGAAACACATCTGCCTTGCAACCTTGGTTGCTATAGAGGCACTTGAGATAAAACTCACCAGATCTATAAAAGACATGACAGATGTCTATAGCTAGCTAGGGCAAAAGAACCTTTATGTTAATCTCAAGTGTTTGCTCAGAATTCCTAAGAAGCAGTCATCTGCCTTGAAGCAAGGCCTGTATGTGTGCAGATGTAATGTTCTGCAGTTAAACTTCTGTGCAGAGCATTTTCACCATTTCCACATATATTCTGTTCTATAGCACATTTTCCCCTCTATAACATATTATAACTAGAATACAAGATAACAATGTACAATCCACAAATAATTACAATTCAACAATGTCACACACCCTTGGCCATATCCATAATTACTGGTAATATTACAGTCACTAACCAATGTAACTGAAACCAAACATTTCAGCTTCTTCTTCCTATTTTTAATCTGTCTTTTAGGCGAATGAGCATTTATGCTTGATCTATGGTCCTGCAATGACCTGCAATGTTTGAGGAAGAGAACGTTCATGGTCTGTGCATGTGTCTCTGTGTTAGTGCATGTGTCTCTGTGTGAGTGAGTGCATGCAATTCACTGGGGTTGGGAGAGATCTCAGGGGCAATTCACTGGGGCTGGGGGAGGTAATGTGGCAATTCACTGGGGCTGGAAGAGGTGATGGGGCATTTCACTGGGGCTGGGAGATCACAGGGGTAATTCACTGGGGGTGAGGGAAGTGATGGGGTAAATCACAGGGGCTGGGGGGTTACAGGGGCAAATCACTTGGGCTGGGGAAAGTTTAACCTGGGATTTAGATAAATCAACCAGTCAATGAAGGGACATAGACCTTGTTCTGGGTATTACAGAAATCTAAAGGAAAGCTGCAGCTCAATTCATAGACCAAAAAGATACAATGTATTATGTATGCTAATTTTCGCTGGGGTTTTAAGGAGGTGTCAACATTGATAGAAAACAGTTTGCAAATGCAAGAAATTCAGTAAACTTTAGGGTAACTGTTTAAATGTTTATTTTTTCATTTTTTTATTTTTCATACACTACCAATTCTCCTCTATCAGATGCATTCATAATTCAGCTCACTTGCATATCACTTTAATTACCATAACAGCATGTGAGCAGGAAAATGCACAAATCCTGGCGACAAAGCAGTGTTTCCCAAACCCCAGGACAGGTTTGGGAACCACTGCTTTAAAGGAACACTGTACAATAAAACAATATATGTTCGAGTCTCATCAAAAGCAATTAAGCAGGAGAAAAGCCATAATGCTAGCTTTCAATTAGAATAAAATAAAATTGCTGGACACAGGAGGCATTCATGATACACTGGTGAAAATTGTATATGTGAGAGGAGTGTTTGCGTTTCTGGAGAGCCGGACTTTCATCTATTGATGCAAACCTGCTTCTGGGACCATGATGGGGAAGGAGTGTGGTGTCAATTTCAGTGAGAGCAAATTATCAAACATTTTCTCCAGACTTATCCCTGTAACCTCATGCCCATCCCCTCCCCCCACTGAAAGATAAAAAAATACACCCTTGTGATCCACCTCTAAGGAAGTGATGTCAAAAAGACAAAACAGATTCCTCTTTTCTTAAAGAGTCTTCAGCATTTCAGATTTTCTGTAAAATGTTTTCATGGTAATAGGTTAAACGGCCATATTGATAGTTTGTTTTACACTTTAAAAGTACATTGTTTTTTTTTTTCTTATACTACAGCAGTCCTATAAATATTATATTTCTCTGACAGCTCTTGTTACAACATAGTGGCCTAAACATAAAAAGGCAGCCTTAAATTAAGTTTTTCTATTAAAGTTTATTACAAGCAGCCAAGTCATTGGAAATGAAAGCAAATCCAAGTGTTCTTTCTCTATCTTTATCACATGCTAAATATTGACAATAATGGTAAACATTTATTTTATTACCTTATTTCTATGTACAAACTGAGCAATAAATATATACTATTTGATGCACCTGCTATTCCCCTCTTAGAAATATGTTAAGACTTTCGGGGAATAATAATAATTTACATTTGAGATCATTGTTTTCATAGAAAGAATAACTATTTAAAACCCAAAATTGTAATTTCCATGTTCCTCCAAGTCATTTAAGATGCCTGGGAATTTTTAAAGGTGCAAGAAAACCTTTTTTTGCAATATTTGCATAGCATGTCTGTACTTGTAAACCCTCTGACCTGTTTGCAGTAGATAAAACTGCACTTCTCCCTGCTGATAGTTTCATGGGTATTGTCTGAGTTTTTATCTTTCATAAACTCTGCCCAGCTACAGATGATCTTTCTTTTGTTAGATCTGACAAATAGTCTGAGCCAAAATAGGGTTGGGGTCACAAAGATTGGTGTAGGCTATGGAAGGTCAATGGTGCCTGTTTCTATGGCAAGCCTTAGTGAATGTAGTGAATTACATTGTTATCTTTATTGCACCTGAAAAAAGGTATATGAAGTTCACAAAGCAAAAAAAATGATTCCAAAAACTCATCTGGGGGCTTGCCTCTATCAGCCAATCAGCAAATATATAAATGTAAAAGTTATCCAAGTCTGCACATCTTGATTACTGTACAATGCTGTTTAAACAGGCTTTACTAAATATTTTTCACAGCCTTGGTAATTGGTAATAAATGTTCTTTTAAATGGATGGAAAAAGATCAGTACCATGTTCCTTAAACATTTAAATTATTACTAGCTTTCTATATTTGGATTGTATGGAATTTATCTTAGATAAAAACATACCTATAGGTAAATTATATATTATTACCTTCAAATGAAAATTGCACTTTTAGAACAAAATGGCATAGATATTTAATGTTAAAAATTACACAAATATCAACCAATAATAGTAAAAATTAAACACGTGAGTAGCTCAAAAAGCAAAGTGGTCTGATTACGGCAAGTCTCCGTAGCACCACCAAGGGGCAAGCCAATCGCTATCAAGACTGTTTACTTCCAATAGGAAAACCAGCAGAGCACCTGATCAGAGGCCATTTAACTGTTATAATGATATTAAAATGAGGCTGCTAACATGTCAAATTATAGCTAATGTGTGCTTTTTAACTTAAAAATTACTAATGTGATCTGTTTCATAAGTTGGCTGGTCATTTTCTGACAAATGGTGGATTTACTAAGCATCTCAAGTGTATTTATCCCTTTATTTACTATGCACACTTTTGTATGGTCAATACTGAGGCCGGAGCCCTTTTCATCTCATCTTAGGTGAGAAAATGCTTGATAAATTCCCTCCAAGGTTGTGAATACCCAATACAAATGGTTTAAAATATTTGCAAGTGAGCATTACACATGTGTAATGTGTACATAAGGGTTGCCTAACCCTTTCACGTGAGGGGCCACATTGCAACTTTTTTTCCGACCACCAAACTTCAGAAACGGAATTAATCAAAGCAAATACTTACCTCCAATGAGAAAATAATGTGCTTCTTTATTTGACTCCTCACTATAGTTAATTTAGTAGAATATCCGACATTGCTTTTGCTTGTACAAATGCCTTTATCTGTTCGTATAACTTCATGTAGAGGCTTTTCCATCTCTTCAGTGATCTGAAAGCTAAACATGGCAATTATACAAGATCGTCATACAATGTAGGGAATTGCATTGTGTCATTGTGGCTCCATGTGAGTGTGTAATATTATGCTTTTATAATGACTTGAAACCGAGTTAGAGGAAGGACTGAGCGCCAAAGACAAAGGAAAAGGGGGAACACAGATAAAGGGAGGCAGACTTTCACCAGTAGCTTGGTTTGGCAATACCATTCCTATACAATTGCTGCAAAATAAGTTTGAAGTCCACTCAAGTGCAGTTTAGGGGTAGTGATCAGATACATAAAATGCATTGGAGGACTGTATGTTGGACAACCATGGTGTACATTGTTGTTGGACAACCATGGTGTACATTGATGTTGGACAACCATGGTGTACATTGATGTTGGACAACCATGGTGTACATTGATGTTGGACAACCATGGTGTACATTGATTTTGGACAACCATGGTGTACATTGATGTTGGACAACCATGGTGTATATTGATGTTGGACAACCATGGTGTACATTGATGTTGGACAACCATGGTGTACATTGATGTTGGACAACCATGGTGTACATTGATGTTGGACAACCATGGTGTACATTGATGTTGGACAACCATGGTGTACATTGATGTTGGACAACCATGGTGTACATTGATGTTGGACAACCATGGTGTACATTGATGTTGGACAACCATGGTGTACATTGATGTTGGACAACCATGGTGTACATTGATGTTGGACAACCATGGTGTACATTGATGTTGGACAACCATGGTGTACATTGTAGCAGATAGCGAGTCTCACATATTTCAGGACCCGCTACCCACACTGGGAAACAAGCTCATCAGATTTTCTTAATGTTGCCTCCTAGTGTCTATAGACTCATCACTCAACTCAGGGTTCCTCTTGTATAGGATAGGTCTTCTTCACTTTGGTTTTGTCCAGTCCTATTTTTCTTGCAATGTCAGTGATAATACAAAATTAACTACACTTTAATGTGATTTATAATATTTACACCACAAAAAAAGATTCACAAAAATGAAAAAGATACATGGAAAGTTTGAGCCAAATTTACATAACAAATAACTCCTAGTTCAGAAGTCAATCTGCCTCTGGCTACAAAACACAATTGGTGGCTGTATCCTAAAACACACAGCTCAGCATTACTGGTATGTCATTTACTTGAACCTGAATAACTCTGCCCCAACTTCCATGGTATATTTTATTTTAACTTTTTTCTAAAAATATATATAAAGCCTCAACTAATATATGATCTTTTATATGCATTTACAATTTGCCAATTACCATTTTGTTTTCTGCTGAATCCAGTGGAAATGTGGCACCTAACACTGCCAGTGCTTTTAACTGGACTAATGGTGATTTGTTTACAAGGACACACGTCAAGTGGCAGAAATAACCCAATCAAGAAAAAAATGGATCCCTGCAGCAAAAAATAATTGCATATAAAAAAAAATTAATTTTTTTCTTTGCTTTCTAAAATTATTTTTGCCCAATATCAAGTTTAAATATTCAAAAGACCATATAGAAGAAAGTGACAACAGCAATAGTTTAAGAAAGGATTGACTTTGTATTTGCATCAGACACTGCCCTGAATCTCCTTTATTTTCTCACTTCTAGTTTTAATTGAATAGAGATCAAAAAAGTAAAATAAGCAAAAAAAAAAAACCTATAAAAAAATAGAAAAAGATACAATATTGATTTCTCTATCTAGTCCAGTGTGAGTGAGTAATACAGCAGATACAATCTGTGTAGCCCTGGCAGAGAGTATACATACTCAAGTGTGAACATCTTAAGTATATACTGCCATATGTTCTGTAAGTTTATGATGTGTTGGTTGTTAATAGTCCATGTGTTCCATATATATAATGTGTGTGTATGTAACATATGAGTAAGGCCCCTCACACTATTCACTATTATATCACATATAATAGTTGTCAAACTGTACCTCGTACGTCCTTGGCAAAAGTCGTATGTGCCTGGCTGTTATTTGCAGGTTTTGGGTCATGTAGCCTCGTTTTCACCAGGATGTCTTGGAGGCAGATTGCACACAAATTTAAGTCCAATTTACAGAGTTTAGACACTCGAAAATCCTCTAAGCGAGATAAAAAATGGCCTCAGAAACAAACGAAAACAAGGCTACATGACCCCTAATCCCGCAAAACACCGCCAGGCACATACAACTTTTACACAAACCCGTATAAGGTACAAAATACACTATTAGCAAGGATGCAAAATCAGCCACAACCACCTACCACATACACAATCGCCGCCATTTTCCAACACTAACTTACAAAATGCAGAATTACACAGCTAAACAAACGGCTTCCCCTTGCGCACGCAGCCTATTTACACTACACACTACGCACATTGCTGACACTTACACCTCAGCTCAACAACACTGCAAATCTACATTGTATGCTGCAGGAACATCAAAACAGATTGTTAGCTCTTCAGCACAATGCTTCCTGCATATATTACTTCCAAATAGGTAAAGTATATTAATTTATGATTTATTAATTTATGATTTCATTAATTAACTATCACGAAAAAATACATATACAGAAAAAAAACACCACAGGATCGCAATAAACGACAAAGGCCTTCACTGCACGGCTCACAAGGAGCGCCAATGGTGCTCATAGGACACAAAGTACACCGGGGGAGAGGCTTGCAATAAGCGCCAAAAGGAGATCAGCGCGGACCTCACAATGAGCGCAAAAGCGGCTCTGATAACAAAAAATACACCAACCGAGAGGCGCGCAATAAGCGTGGAAGGCTCTCATTGCAGGCCACGCAATGAGCGCCAAAGGAGCTCAGCGCGAGGCTAGAAATGAGCGCCAAAGGATCTCAGACGACCAAAACAGTTACTGTCTGTGGCAAACAGCATTACCTGCCTTAAAACTTTATTGCCCCATCATTTTTGACGGGCAAGTCGCTGGTATATATATATATATATTTAGTCAATTATGCACAAAAATATAAGGATATAAGAATTTAAGCTGACCCAATAGGGCAACTGTAAAAGTAGTTTTTATGACCATGGCTTAAAGAGCTGCTAATGTGTATTTAGTTTGTCATGTACTTCACAAACAATCACATTTTTAACTTTTTATATTTAGGAAAGAATTTCTTTGAGTTTGAAATTTGTTTTTTTTATCTGGAATTGGTGACTCCTTATTTTTGGGGTAGCTGGTGTCTAGTGTAGGATGAGTCAGTCAGATGGGAGATTCACTACTATTGTACTCTAAATGTATACAAATTTACAGATCCAAACTGAATGATTGATGACATAGCCAGTACTGTTGCGAACACATAGAATAATATAAAAAATGAACTTGTTTTGGAAAAGTGTGTTATTTTAAAACATAACAAGATCCTCATGTTGGACCCTTTCTGTGCTTCTTATTACAGGGAGATCGGATGTGGCATTTTGCGGTGTCTCTCTTTCTGGTTGAATTATATGGGAACAGTTTACTCCTGACTGCAGTTTATGGGCTAGTGGTGGCCGGTTCGGTCCTGTTGCTCGGAGCCATCATTGGAGACTGGGTGGACAAGAACCCAAGGCTGAGAGGTAAATATTGTGTTGTGGATTAAACCATAAGGATTTAGTGTATTGAAGATAAAAAAGTATAGGGTTGTATGACCCGGTAATACTCTGTAGCTCTCCTCAGGTGATCTTTTTCTTAGGGGATTAGTTATCAATCCGATCTTTAGATTGCTCTCATATATTATAGACTTCCCAACACTTGTTGGCTTGTAGGTTGGTACTCCTTTCCGCCCTGAACTTCTTATCTCATATTCTTTCAATAGAGTGTGGGTATTAGGGTAATGTATATGTGTACTTTTCAGAGCGTTGGGAATATTATAACACTGTAAATACATAGTGATCCCGAATATAAATATTTTGGCCGGGTTTAATATACCCCCTTTGGAGTAATAGGTGTCTTTAATCAAAATAGTATATAAAACATGGTTTCAATATAAATATTCAATTTCTGCAATGTATGTAAAAAAAATTGAAATGTAATAAAATATGTTCAATAGCGAAAAATAAGAATGAAAATGGCAAATTATACAGTAAAATAAATAAATAGATAGGAAAAATACTTTACAGATGCGTTTCGTCACTTTTATCCTGTGGCTTTTTCAATGATCAAAATTACCTCAATGATATGACATTCAAATGCAGAGTGTAAAGCTCAGTGCTTCTCTCTATGAGGCAAAAATGCAGTTTATGGGCTAGTGGTGGCCAAGCCAGTCCTGTTGCTCAGAGCCATCATTGGAGACTGGGTGGACAAGAACCCAAGGCTGAGAGGTAAATATTGTGTTGTGGATTAAACCATAAGGGTTTAGTGCATTGCACAATACCTGCAGTACTCTAATCTATTCTTGAGCAGTCTACTTGTGTAATACATAAAATGCTGGTGCCTCACTGTATCTTCTGTGCAGTGGGGGATTAGTCTACTAGACATATTGAATGGAGAACTTATTTTTGCTGATTAGAGGTTTGTTAAAACCAATGTTACAGATTCTAGCAAAATGGAGCTGATTAGGCTCCTGCCCTACACATTTCACAGTTAGGTAGGTCAAATGTATTTTTAACAGTCCTACATTAATCATAATGATTGTTTCGTAAATAGAGACCTTGATCTCTCATACACCAGCAAGTATGAAGCAAGTATGTGCAGTTAGTGCTGATTTGTCAAAATCCATTTGGTAATAACCCTTATTTAAATGGGAGTTTTCACTTAATGACTATAATAATTCACACTTCTGCATTTTTGTGGTCAGAATGGTCAGTTTTGACAGCCCATGATCCTTTTTTCTAATCTAACATCAATCAGCTGCTTATCAGACACATACTAACATTGAGTTAGTCTATATACATACAGATTTATTTTATTAAAAAAATAAAACTTGTTTTCCACACCACAGAGCTGCTTACATAGGCACAGTGTTCCTACCAATAGTAACCCTGCATTCAAATAAGGATTTTAACCCTTTACTAACCTTAAAACCAGCAGAAGCTCAATGCAGAGATCTACAGTGTCTGACTCTTCCTTTTTCCTTCTACAGGGACACTAAACATCCCATTATTCCTTCCTGCACAAACTGCCATCACTTACTGTTACATTGTATTAAATGTATAAGCTGCTTGTGATTGGCCAAAATGAGTTATGAATGGGATTTTCAGGGGTGTTAACTAATAAAAGCAACTGCTTGCAAACTCTAGAGATCTAGCAAACATCAGGGTGAATTTGCTAATGTTTATTTTGGTATTTTGTCATGCAAAAAATGTTTGCATACACTACTGATTCTCCTCTACCATTAAATGTCCCAAACAGGAACTAGATGTTTGAATAGGGATCATTAATTCAAAGATTTTTAAAAATCAGCAAAAAAAACTTGCTTTCAAGCAATAGTCTACACCCTGTATATGGCCATGGATGGGTGTGAGTGGCTCTAGATGTGAGGTATTTCTAAAAGGCTTTCAGATCCATCTGAATAGACACAGACCACTTTGTATTCTTCATTGGCTGCCTCACATAATATGGTCATTTCTAAGGGAAATCACGTTTTCCAGTTTCTGCCTAGATGATAATATATGAGAATATTTTTTTCGAGTGGCCATTTAAGATGGAAAAAATTGTTTTTCAGTTCAAGGACCACTATAGTTCAAGAAAAAAGGCACATATTTTATTTGAATTTGACAGTGTCCCTTTAATGTTTCAGTCTTTTCACCCTCATGGGCATGTAAAATAAACTGTTTTTACTAGTTTTAAAACTACAGGTTTATAGTGCCCTTAGATCCATTTTTTTTTTCAAATCATATTAAATGGCCTGAGTAAAAATAAATTACTACAATTAAACTGAATAGAACTCCAGAAGTAATTATCCTACATATTTTACCTAATGAGATTAAAAATACAACTACAAAAATGATTGTACGTAAACAATTTATTTGAATGTTTTTGATATGTAAGTTCATGTTTTTGTATGTTTAATAAAAAATAAAAAAGTTAATTATTCTAGTAAAATCAAACATTTGGTGTACTTTGCACGTGTGTAAATGCTTCTCCAAGTGTGGATTATGTTTAATTATGTTTTTCTCACCATGTTACAGTGGCCCAGACTTCTCTGATTGTACAAAATGCTTCTGTGATTGTCTGTGGTATCATCCTGATGATGGTATTTCTATTCAAAAATCATCTCTTGACCATGTACCAAGGATGGCTCCTGGTGAGTCTCTTCATGAAAATAATATTCGTACAATTTAAATGCTTTCATATTAATAAACCAACAACTGACAAACAGTTATTAAATAGAATTATATTTTGGGGACTGATAAGATTCATATTGCATCTTAAAGTGCCCCAGCAAAGCTTCTAAATATGGGATAATGTAAAACTATAAGTAATAAAAAGTACAATTGAATGTTATTTAAAAATAATTATTTTCCTACAGCAAACAAGATTTTTTTTTTTGCCATTTGAGGTGTCAGTCAGCCTTCCTGATCTATCTCCAAACCAATATTGTAATAATTTGTTACAGATAATTGCCATTAATTGATCACCCCCTGAATCCGTTATCTAGGCATGGTCAGACCCAGGTGACTGCCCTGAAGATGTATGTCCTAAATACATCATTATGTATTACTCATTCATTACCGTTATTACTCTTTTATTTATAAAGCTCCACTTTCATATAATGATCCTAATGAATATAACTAATACTAGTATTAGCAGTAATTACTGAATGTTAATGTGTAATGGCAATCCTTATATAGCCTTAATATACACATTGTTATGTATAAAGCCACATTGAATGTATACAGCAGATGTAAAGTCTTGCAAAAACTAATGCCTCTAGTTTAAATCTCCAAATTCTTATTTGAAGACTTACTCCTCATAGGGATTAAACTGTGATTTCTGTTTGGAGAGCCAGTAACAAGGAATATATGATAGCCTTAAGTTAAATTGAACATGAACCACAAGGCCAAGATAACCACAGAATTATCCTAACCGCTATTTCTTCAAAAAACCTTTGTATTTTTCTCACTCAAGAGGACTGGAGATGGACAAGTCAAAATTGTTCTATGTTTGAGCTACCATGAAATCCCATCTCCTTCTCATTGATTACCAGCTTCGATTGTTCAAACCATTCATAGTCATCTGCTGCCGGCAGGACGAGTCAAACCCACAATCTAAATCTAGAAACACAATCCACAAAAACACAAAAATGCTATATGAAGTGTTTTGTATGCTTTAGTCAAACATTATGAGTGTTGGTAGTCACCACTAGAACATTTTTGTAATAATAGCTTTGAGTATTGTAAAAAACAGAAATGGTGCTATGATTATATTTATTTGGTTTACTGTGTTAATGGTTACTGGATTTGGACATTGTTATTACAAAAATGGTTGAATATGTCATGCTCTGATCTTTTTAATGATTTTAGCAATTTAATGATGATTCTCCTGTTTGTATGATCCTGTAGACGACCTGCTACATCTTCGTCATCACCATAGCAAACATTGCTAATCTGGCCAGCACCGCCACAGCCATCACCATTCAGAGGGACTGGATAGTTGTGGTCGCCGGTGGAGATGGGAGCAAACTGGCAGGTGAGCTATTACTTTTGTCGTTTAGAGAGTAGGACTAATCATATTTTTTTTCCTTGATGCTGTTGTTATAGTCGTTTGAGTTTTCACAAGGCCTTAAATCTTTGTGGACATTACCAGTATAAGTAATATGTAGCCTGTTTTACCCCATTTTTATTATTTTCTTTATTTGTAATGGGCCAACATATTCCGTAGCGCTATACAGGAGGAAGTGGATAGTCTAGTGGAGTGAGGCAAGGAGTTCTAAAGAGGTTATAAGAGATGAGGAAAGAAAGACGTTATAGAGAGCTAGTGAAGTATTGTTGTATGGCACAATTGAGGGCAGAGAAGTAGGAGCACAAAATACATTTGTAATGGAGGAAGTTTGCAGGAGTGCAAGATTTCATTCATAGTCAGTCACAGTGGGAGAGCACCTCTGGATATAGCGTGTTTGTTTAGTGTGCCATGTTTGTGGAGAGGAGTTAGGGCCTTTTCCTGTGGTTATTGGGGCAAAGGTGGAAGATAGTCAAGTTGCATTGAGAGGTGGCAGTGTCAGGGTAGATGAGGGTGGTGAAGGGACTGAGAAGGGGTTGTAGCACAGTGGGTGAGTGCTTGCAGGTTTCTGTGAGTTTTGGAGACAGGGAGAGGAGAAGGGCAGTGTGTAGGAGGTGTGGTAACATCTTAGGTTAGGAGATGGTGGTCAGATAGAAGGCGTGAGGGTTACGAAATACATGTTCATGGACACGGGACACTTGGGTCAGTGGATAACTCAAATACAACCTTTTCTGTAATTGTTGTGTAGTGTTTGTTTCTCTGTAAATATGGCAGCCCATAAATGACTTACTCATTAATGCATAGTATTTCCAGTCATTCCTAATCTCTCCATCAGTCAGTTTTGCTTCCTCCTAGTGATTCCTACTGGTGAATTCAACACTATAGTTCATCCTTTTGTCCATTTTGAAAATGGAGGCATACAGTGTCACTTGAGATGGTATTTTGCCCTGTTGAGATGGAGATCAGGAGAAATATACTGATTTATTATTCTATTTTACTTGCAGCACAACAGAATATTGCATAGCACTATACAGGGTTTAAGTACAAGGTTATAAACAGTATTAACACACTGCAAAATAATTAAGGACCCTGTCTGTGGCAACTTGAAGCTATGAAACTGTATTTACCAAACTGTGTTCTGTGGGAGCTTGAGGTTCCATGTGATTTGGACTAGAAGGGTGCCTGCAAGTGCTATAGGGAGATCAGATATACTCTTTGGGCAGAAATTATAACCTTTTTGACAGGATTTACAACATTCTTTGTAGATCATTTTTAGATACGGGTAGTGGTTGCTTTATTCCATGGGCTCATTTATGAGGTCTTGGGCGGCTTTTAGTACACTTGGAGCCTTAAACAGTTCAGTTTGCTGAATTAGTATTTGAAATACTGTCTAATTTATACTAATGACACTTATCTAAAATTAGCATGCCTTTGAGTGTGGGCATCCCTTTAAGTGTCCACAGAAAAAATGTCTGGCCATGTAATTGGAACTATTGAAACGGACACTACACCCGTTCCCCAGAAGACGCCTCAATAGATGCAAGCATTGATCTCCAGTAATGTAACGTAATATATTAATTTATATATACTTGTATGATAGGTTCACGTATTTTCTCAATGATCTATTAATTCTTTCTGATTAAACCACATGGCCACTACTGCATTTTTTATTTATATCTAGCTTTCTTATATTTCTAATGTATGTGTGGTATGTGTCTCTTTGGTCCTTGTATGACCTAGAGGTTATTTCTAAAAAGCAAGATCAGCAAGCAGTTCTTATCACTAAGAAGTGTTTTCCCCCTGGTGTAATAATGTGTACAGAGGTTGTCTGTATCTAGTGCAGTGTGTATTGTAAAATACACGTAGCACTCAGAAAATGTTACGCATGCAACGCACAGTTTATATTTGATCACTATGCTATTTTATGTTGGCATTCAATGGGAGGTTTTATTAAAGAATGTGTGCTGTAATTTCTGATGTAGCAAACAGTAGAACTAGTACATACTCAAGATTCAGCTAAGATTAAAAAAGACATTCACATGGCTGCTAATATTATTAGTTTGTTACATACCATATTTTTCTGTCTATAAGATGCCCCCATGTATAAGACGACCCCTATTTTTGGAGCCCAAAATTCAGAAATAAATAAATATGCAAATGTGTATTTTATCATTTTTTATTGTGTTACACATATATTTAAGGGCACTTACTGTCATGATTTTCACTGATTTCCATTCCAGGTCAATATCTTTGTGATCCCTGTGCATACCGAAAAAATGCAATTGCACATCGCGACTGAGTAATAAGTGAAGTGATCACAAGGATATTGAGCTGGAATGGAAATCAGTGAAAATCATGACAGAAAGTGCCCTTAATTATATATGTAACACAATATAAACTTATAAAATACACATTTCTAAGCTCACAAGCAGTGTAATGCAATCTAATTGGAACGCAATGCATTTCCAAATGTGTATTTTCTCCTGCCTTAAATCTAGTGGCCAGATGTAGTATTACGGCACCAGACCAGGGTATGTAATTGCAACATTCCGTGTATAAGACGGGCCCACTATTTTAGACTTTAAAAAATTGGTAAAAAATACCGTCTTATACACGGAAAAATATGGTACGTCACATACTTATGATTTTGTTTCCCAAACTACAATTGTGCACTAAATCCTAGAGTGGCTGCTGTATACTTCTGTATATGTGAATGTGGCTAGTATATACTTCAGACGTTTGTTCTTCAAGTCAGAGGTCATGTTCTTTACTCTTGGTGAAAGTAAAGTAATTGGAGGTTAAGTGAGTTGTAAAGTTGTTATATATGCTCTACAAGACACGTAAAGTAATACACCAGCATTTGCTCTAAAATAAACGTATATATGTATCTGCTTTTGCAATATATAATGGCTTGGGAATATATTTATAAACAATCCCTGAGGTCTTCAGGGATTTTAGGTTAGAAAACTATTCATGGATTTATCCCAAAAAAATTGTGTTCTAAATATTGTACCATTTACTGCCCATACTGAGATTGTTCTATGAAGCTACTACTCTTCCTTTAAATGAGCACTGTAGTTTAACAAAAACTGCACTTGTCTGTGAAATATGTAAAAAACTAACAACAATGTCTGTGTTAACCATGGACATAAAACATTTTTTTTAGAGAAAATCTGAATATTTTGATGACTTTGATTATGAATATAGGATTTCAATGTGTCTTTGTTTAATCATTTCATGAGAGCTGGACATAAGAGTGTGTTATATCTAGCAGTGGATAGACGAGTGAGTCCGCAAGAGGCCAGGCGTACTTGTTAGCTAATTGGATCTGATTAAAATTGATGGCACCTGCTTCCACCTCACAGGTCCAGAAGCAGAGATCTTGCATTGCCACTGTAGTACTACATTCACAATATACTCTTCTGAAGAACTACATTTGGAAATTTGCAATATATTTTAGAATGTAAAAAATGTATATAGCCTATAATTTATTTCCTCTTTACCTATCTATAGGCAGTATTCTGTCTAACAATGGGAATGCGGCATCTACAACTTCCAGTGCTTACAACATGATTAGTTTATAAGTACATACCCAATGTCCACAATAGTTAAGCTACTTTTGGCCAACATTTTTTAAGCTTTTAGAGTGTGTCCCAAAACATTATACCTTGTAACTTTATACATCTATTTCTCTGGATTACTCTTCACTCTTGTTGTTTTTAACATTTTGATGTAAACATAGCTATAATGGACAGACAAAATTTATGTTGTTGGTTCTTAACTGCCAAAATCTGCCTAAAAAAGTCTGATTGAATTAAGCCTCAGGATAGCCTTTTGCCTGTTCCAGGCTTGTATTAGAAACACATGGCAACTTCACATATTGTGTTAATTTTCCCAATAGACATGAATGCAACAGTGCGCCGAATCGACCAGTTGACCAACATTCTGGCTCCATTGGCTGTTGGGCAAATCATGACCTTCGGCTCTCCTGTCATTGGCTGTGGATTCATAGCTGGTTGGAACTTGGTGTCAATGTGTGTAGAATATCTACTCTTGTGGAAAGTCTATCAGAAGACACCGGCGTTGGCTATTAAGTCAGGCAAGAAAGCGGACGAGCAAGAGTTAAAGCAGCTGAACATCCAAGGTATTTGGAATTCAATAGAAGCTCCACATTATATCTTTATTATGATTCAAAATGTTTAGGCTTCTGAATGGTAGAGGTCATTTTCAAGTCTACCAAACCGATATGATATAACTCCTTATCAAATTGTCAAACTAAAGAAAAGATCTCGGTGCATCTTATATTTATGCTAGCTGAAGTATATTGTTTATAGATTTCCTCATTAATCGTAAATTTTACTTTTAATCATTACGATATTTTTATTCAAACTAATTTTATGAAGTAATGTAAGTAATCTTTAAAGGGACATGGATTGTTTCTTGATTTCATTAGGAATATAATAATAAGTGAATAAAAGTGAAAAAAGCTTTGGTTATTCAGTCTAAAATCTTATAAGTGCTTCCTAATTGGTTTCTGTCCTCTTCAGCTCATGAAGACATTGTACTTCTAAGTACAGGGTGTGCAGTGTCTCATAGTAACCAATCAGTGGTAACATTCTGCAATATGCTACTTTAGAGAAGTCACTGATTGGCTTATTATACTGTACTTCACAGTCTGTGTGTTCATAAGCTAAAGATTTTAGGCGGAGAAAACAGATCTTATCAGCACTTCTTAGTAAAATAAAATAGATAAAAGTAAATAGATACATAGGCATATTATATCCTTAGGGAAATCCAGAAACGTTTTAACTACATTAAAGGGTCACATGATAGGGACTTCAGTGAGTTTAATATTACTATGAATGTATATTAATATAAAGTCTTAGATTTTTGGATGGCATTAGAGTATTATCGGTTGTTCATGGAATGCCAAGCATGATCATTTATATTCAGCATATTACACCCATACATTTAATTGTTGTTCATGATATATTTTAATCACAAAATATATTATTATCTATTCAGTTATAGATACCAACACTAATAACAATGAGAAGCCCCCTGAGAATGCCCTCCTAATTGGGGATAAAGTCATTGCTACTGTTGAACCCCAGAAGGAGCCAAGCTGTGGTGAGAAAATGTCAGAGCCATTCCGTACCTTCCGTGATGGATGGGTTGCTTACTACAACCAGTCAGTATTCTGGGCTGGGATGGGTCTTGCCTTCCTCTACATGACCGTCCTTGGCTTTGACTGCATCACCACTGGCTACGCCTACACCCAGGGCTTGAGTGGTGCTGTTCTCAGCATTCTGATGGGAGTTTCTGCTGTATCTGGCATCATGGGAACAGTGGCCTTCACCTGGCTGAGAAAGAAGTGTGGTCTAGTCCGTACAGGCTTAATCTCAGGAATAGCTCAACTCAGCAGCCTTATTCTCTGTGTAATCTCAGTCTTTATGCCTGGAAGCCCATTGGACCTGACCATTAACCCATTTGATGACATTAGCACTCGTTTCCTCGAAGGAGAAGCATTACCCACCATTTCTCCAGGTGGTGTTCCTGATGTTTACTACACCACCGACATGCAAAACCTAATAACCAATTACACTTCACCCATTACTGATTCTGACGTCTCAGATTCTGTTCCATTGATTTCTGTCAGCTTACTATTCGCTGGGGTCATCGCTGCTAGAGTTGGTAAGTAAATATGCAAAATGGCATCATCATTGTTTTGTGTATATTCTGTTTAAAAAATAAATAAATGCAGATTTAAACTTTTAAGGAAATATATGGTCTTTTCACCAACTTTGAATATGCTGCTCCTCCCATAGTTATTGCTCTTGACAGAGTGACTAAGCCTGGTGCTCCAACAGAGACTGGGAATTCAAACAGCTGTTGACAAAATGTCCATACAGCCTGTGCTATTTTTTTTTTATCCTGCCATCCACAATAAGGACGTTAAAAAGATAGGGGAAGCAGCACATTTATGATGATGGGAAAGTTGCCAATTTTCTACGTTTTCTCAAAGATTTATTTATATTCACAATTAATGTAAAATGTGTTTATACTGTTGAGCACTAACATGTACACAGGGCTTTCCTCCACTTACAAAGGTTCCAATATATGTGTAAAAAATTTTGCACTTAACTTTTATTGCTATAAGATCTCTGTATAATAGGAGATGTGAGCTACTGAAGAACTTGAACATAACTATTGGAGTTCAGTACCGCAAATGTAATTTGATTTCCTCTTGAATTAACTCTTAGAATTGAGAGTTGGGTCAAAATATTAAGTATTGGGGACAGAAATGAAACTTCCAATGGAGTTTTCAGCTCTCTAGTAACTTCCAAACGAGGATAGCTCTAAATTTTTAAATACAATTGAAATTAAACTTAAATTTTATTTATATTAAAGTTTAAATTTAAGATTAAATTGAATGTGCCCTTTAAACATGCATTATATATCTTTATTTTAAATTACCCATTTAAAATAAATACTATCTATTGTTTTTTGCAGGCCTTTGGTCATTCGACTTGACCGTTACACAGCTCATTCAAGAGAATGTGATTGAATCTGAAAGAGGCATTATAAATGGTGTCCAGAACTCCATGAATTACCTGCTCGACCTTCTGCATTTCATTATGGTCATTTTGGGCCCCAACCCAGAAGCCTTCGGCTTGCTTGTGCTCATATCTGTGTCTTTTGTTGCCATGGGTCATATAATGTATTTTCGATATGCTTACACTAACCTTGGAAAAAAGCTCTTGGCTTGCTGTTCTCCTGACCCCAAAACTGTGCAAGCTGAACAGCAACATGGAGATTCCTCAGTTGTTTAAGTGGGTCTTACATTTAATTACCATATAATACATTGTGTTGTATTTTTTATGTTGCAAAAGTGTTTTTCCTAAAGTTGTTACAATTTACAATATGTAAAGAGAAACATCTAAGAAACTGGACAAAACCTCAAAAGATCAGAACAGGCAACCAGATCTTCTTAAAAAAAATTACTTTCTGCAACAGTGATATTCTCCAGATTCAGACTGGGTGACTGCTGCTAGATTAACGGGACATTTTCTTTACACATAAGGTTTAGGAAAGCATGATCACATATTCTATGAGCCAAAGTTATAACAAACTGTTGTTTATAGATTTGCAGCATGTTATTGACATCGTCAATATATTAAATTTACATCAGGAAGATCATGTCACACTTATGACTAATGGATAGAAGTGCTCGTGGTAGCATAAAATCATGTTGCCTTAATGCCATAGAATGTCCATTTGTGATCAAGTCCTTGCCAACAATTGTACATTCGTGATCAAGGCATATCAGTTAATTTTTCATTAATAATTGAGGCCTGATTAATGATGATCTTTTAGTGATCTAGGACTGATTAATGGCTGTACAATAAATATTAAGGTCTGAAGAACAGATGTTCATTTACATTTCAGTGGTTCTTTGTTAATGACCACGGCCTGATGCATAGTTGTCGATCGTAGCTAGATCAACAATTGTCTATTAATGATCAAGGCCTCATCAACAATTGTCTATTAATGGTCAAGGCCAGATTACTGATTGTCTGCCAACAATTGTCCATAATAATCAAGGCCTAAGCAACAACCAACTTTTCCCACTAAAAAAAAATGTTTGTAAGTGGCAGAGCCTGTATATTGAAGTTTCTCAAATAAGCAACAATTATATTTGATTCCAGTTTGTTCTGTGGTTAGCTCTCTGGATAGATACATTTTGTGTTATTAGAATACTCTATATTATCTGTAGTGCAAAGTATTATAATAGCTTTAAGTAGAAAAAGCTACATTGTATTGTACCACTTAAAATTAAACTTGTTAAGCTTTGAACCATGGCACAAGACTAGTATGACCATGCAAACCTTCATAACAATTGGACTCCGATATCAAAATCAACATCTTACTTTTGCCATTAAACAGATACAGTATCTTATAAGGAATCGTTCATTTTTTTTGTAGGACATATACATTCATTTACACAAAAGCTATGTATGTTTTATTAATATGCGTGATTTTGTACACAATTGTTCAAAGTCATCCGCCAGTGTTACTTGAAGGGATATACTGTTTCAAGTTTTTATTTTGAGCAACCTTGCCACTTAACCATCTACTTGAAATCTGCTTTTGCAAAGTACTTAAGTAACAACCATAAACGTATGTGGGACATATTAAATGGCTAATACATTATGATAAATAATGTAATACAGTTGTTTACTAAGCATTGTGGGAACTCTTCCTATCACCAATTGAAGACTAGTAATATTACAAAGCTACAATAATTACTTATGGCTTGTAATTAAATACTAGTTCCAGTGATAAATTGTGCAATATGGTTGTCTGCACTTTTATCTCAATTCGTTTTCTTTATTACAGTGTTATCAGATGACTGTAGTAATCTTGCGTTGTGAGCTTGGTAATTATTTCCCACTTTGATTAAAATTAAAGTAACACTGACATTGCAACATTGTAGAATAATGTGTCATTAATAAAAATACACTTTAGCTTGAAATGTGTTTTGTGTAGATGAACCAAATTCTTTAACATGGAGGCCCAATCTACTGGCATTTAGATATTTTTATGAATTCAGTAGCAGACACCCACTAACAAACAGGGCAAACAGATCTGAACGGAATAGCTAAAAACCTGATATGTTTTTATATTAATATAACAGAAAGCCACATTTCCTACTCAGGAACTGCTGAACATACAAATACAGTGCTAGGAAAAGATTTGGCTTATATACAAAGCTCAAAGACATAACTAAACTTTGTGTATATAGTTTTACATTATTATATCATTGCTGTTTTCTGTGGATGGCAGTTCAGACGGAGCTCCAATAGCCTTTATTGGGCTATTCTGAATCACCCATAATATCTTTACTCACAATCTGTAATAAAATACATAGCTGGTCTACACTAGCAAATCTAGTAAGCTATATTTACAATTCTGTTGTAAAATGTACTTTTTTTAAATAATATTTTAGTTTTTAACAATGTCATTTATTTTATACCCAGGAACATTCAGAGATATCAAAGTCCAAAGCAAATTGAGACAATAGGACTCCACTCAGCCTTTACACAATAAAACTCTATGCACTTTCTCGGGGGTAACTGCAGTAATGATTGTATAAGCACTTTTTTTTACTGGAAACTTCCTATGTTTCTTGACAGTTTTCTGACTTTCTACAATTTCATCTGTATTGTAATGCTAAATATGCTCATTTTCTCTCTGTTTACAATATTTAATAAAAATCAAATGCTGGTAATTTTTGTGTTGCATTATGTGTAATTTTCATAACCAATTAAATGACATGTGTGTGTCAACATCATCCAGATTTATGTGTGCGTGTCTACAGAGAAAATATCTATGGGAATACACTGGCATTCATGTATCTCCCTATGCTGTCCTTCAGACTTTCTCTCTGGCTGTTATTTCAGGAATCTTGTACTCTGCCCTGTTTATTCTGTTCTACACTGCCCTTAGCATAATGGGCATATTAACCTCTTTCAAGGCTTTTAAAGGGACTTTAAACTCCAAAGCAAATAAGTTTTTTTTAAGTTCTGCTTAAAGAGCCTAAATAAGTGGCTGTATAAAAATATTCATAATATATATAGGCAGTTTTTAGTTGAAGCAGATCTGTGGGTGAATCATTCTGTATCTATACAATGGTAAAGACCTTACTTCTATACAAGCGTGGAGCACAAGGCAGACCTTATTTTTCAAAACGCAGAACTGATCTGCCCACTTGGCAGCATAGGCAGCTTTCAAAGGCTTACCACATTCATGTGCCCACAAGATCCTGTTGATTTAGTTTATTGGAA
This sequence comes from Discoglossus pictus, assembly GCA_027410445.1. Classification (NCBI taxonomy): domain Eukaryota; kingdom Metazoa; phylum Chordata; class Amphibia; order Anura; family Alytidae; genus Discoglossus; species Discoglossus pictus. The sequence goes on from CM050173.1 coordinate 67,762,880, forward strand.
AATGAAGGTGAATAAGATGAGTTCCTCAGTTTATCCATGGCCTGCCATGTCCTTTCACATGACTTTGCTCCATTGAAAATGTATGTGTGTTCACTGAAATGTCTCTAAAATTTCTGGCTGCCACCACCAAGATGTTGCTCTAACTATGGATATCTAAGAATGCTCTTTAGCATATTGCAGAAACTCTGTCTTTCAGTGACCATATGGACACAGCATGCCAGGCACATCTGTCTGCGTTTCTGGTTGTGCTTATCCAATTGGTTTTCTTGGCAAAGATACTGGAATGGGTTTCCAGTTACTTCTCCAGTGGACCTCTATTTGTCTGACATCTCTGCTATGACCTGCCCATCGTGTTTGAAGCATTACACCATAATGTGCAATGGCTATGATGTGGGTTTAGACAATAGGGAAAACAAACAGTTATGCCTTAAACTGAAAGGTAATATGATCATTTGAAAATGTGACATGATATAATACACTGGTGACATCAATTAATACACCACTGTACCCCTTTACTAAAGTTTTTAGGATGGTTGTTCTGTGAATGGTGACACAAAATATATTACATCCTTCTCTACCCATGGGCATATACAACATTATACTCATATCATTTTTTTTTCCAGTCATATACATTTGTTGCTCCCAGACCTAGTCCTCACCAACAGGCCACAGGGGGGCTCAATGAAACTTACTAAAGTATTTATTAGGACATCTGTGCAGCTCCTCTCTGTCAATCACTCCACTGGCTTCCCATATGACCTTAACGCATAAAGCCCTTAACAACAGTGCACCCCCTTATATCTCTGCTCTTGTTTCAAAATACTCTCCCAACTGCCCCCTTCATTCTGCTAACGACCTTCTTCTTTCCTCCTCTCTCATCACCTCCTCTCACTCCCGTCTTCAGGACTTTTCTCGTGCAGCCCCTACTATCTGGAACTCCTTGCCTCGCTCCATTAGATTAACTTCCTGCCTCAAAACCTTTAAGAAATTACTAAAAACACACCTATTTAAAAAATCATATCACCTTCATCCTCTATAATTACAACTGCACGCTCCACAGCCTAATAACAGTCCTACCCACAATCTACAGTACAGCTCACAGACCCCTCCAATTGACTAAACAAAATGCATTCACGTTGCCATTTTGTATTTGTCACCCTCTTGTATCACACCTAAACCCTTAGATTGTAAGTTTGCAAGTTTTCAATTGTGTGTCCGTGTCTTGGAAACAAGCACTATGTACATTTGATTATATGCTCAAAAACAGGGCCCTCCATTCTTTAAGGTGTTAAGTTTGTTTTTTGCCATGTACTAACCCCCTGTACAGCCCTACGGAATATGTTGGCGCGATATAAATAAAGATAATAATAATAATAATAGGTATATTCTGTGGTTGCTTGAGGATTAGCTTTAGGGATACTGCTAGTGTATTTTATAAATTGATACTTAACTGATTAAACATGTTTACCCACCTTATCTGATTAGTTATGCATTAATCATAGTTGGAATTTAACTGGAATATTCAGATACATTTCAATTAGGATGCTGGAATTCAGTGGATTTTAATTTTTGTTTTGAAACATCTGTTTTATCTAGTTTTAGTTCCAGGGAGGTCTGAAATGTGTCCCCTTATTGATTTTGAGATTGGCTTGTAATCTTCCAATGATAATTTGAGATCTTTATTATGAGAAAAGAAAATTGCAGCACATCCGAGTACATTTTTGGAAAGTTGAAACATAATATGATATAATAACACATTGCAACCTGTAAAAAATAATGTCTGCATCCTTTTCTCGATAGTTTTTGTTTTCTTTAAAATGATCTATAACTACACATTATGCTTCCTTTGTAAGTTTTAACAGGATTCAAACAATAAATATAAGTAACATAGCAAAATTAAAAAAAGAAAAAGGAAGAAAATAAAATGGATGTCTAGTGCTTGAGGTACATTCTTACCAACCATAGCTGCCAGCCCTCAGAGTCCATATATCCCAACAGGAGGCCCATCTTCTGTATCTCTCATCTATCTCAGCAGACAAGACACTCATGGATTGAATACATTTAATATGTTGGAATGGTTAATTTCCAGTGTTTTGCAATTACACTTCTAGTTGCCAGGAGACAAGTTAATAATGTAGATAAAAATACAAATTTTTATGTAAATGTTACTAATTACTGGAATGTATGAAGTTTGGCTCGCCTCATCCCTCTTTAGCCCTATGGACCGGCAGATAAGGTCTCTGACACCAACTTTTGACTGTTGAGAACTGCTGAGCTAGTCCAGTCTGAAATGACATTCTTGATACCATTTCTTGTAGGTGTTGATTTTTGAAGAACTTGAAACTTTCAGTTTATATTTTTTGCTAGTAATTTCAACTAGTAAGTTCCATTGATAAAAAAATCAATCATTTGTCTGGAAATCGATCAGAATAATATGTATTTGGAAGAGAATATTTACCTTGGAAATGTAACTGGACAAAAGAAAAGCAAATCCTCTAATGTACCTTTACTCGTTCTTCATAATTTTGACATTGCAACTGACACACCCACCTCCCCTACAGCTGCAAAAATACTTTCACTTACATTTTTCCTTGGCCTCTCACAATGGACGGAGTCTACAACTCATAGGAATGGACACTCCATTGACCTAATCTTTACCAATCTCTGCACAATCTCCAACATTGTCATTTCACCACTCCAACTGACCACCAACTCCTGTACGCTAACTACACCTGTCCTTCTTAAATCCCTGCCAAGAGGACCTACGGAAACCTCAAATTGCTTGATCCACTTGTCTAAAACCACCTATTTATATTCCTTTAATCCAACTCCCTTCCTGACCCACACCAATCTAGCTTCTGGTCACAACAGTCCACAGAGACAGTTCTCACGAAAGTCACTAATGAGTTGCTCATAGCTTAAACAAAGGGTCACTACTCCTGGATCTCTCTGCTGCTTTTGACTATCCTCTTCTTATCCAAATTTTCTACTCCCTCCCACCATCCGTGACACATCTTTCTCATAGTTCACATCTTATCTAGAAAATTTTACATTTAGTGTCTCCTTCTCTGGCACCTCTTCTTCCATGCTCCCACTTACTGTTGATGTCCATCTAGGTTCAGTCCTTGACACCCTGCACTTCTCCATCTATAATCCTATGTGCAAATGACACTAACATCTACCTCTGAACCCAAGATATATCACCCTGTTTTCTAGCATGAGTTGCCAACTGCCTTTCAAACATATCCTCCTGGATGTCCACCCAACAGCGCAAAATCAACATCTCAAAGACTAATCTTCTAATCTTCCCACTCAAATATCTTTCACTGTTTACAATGCCACCTCCCAGGCACACTGTCTTGGGTTTCTTTTTCATTCCCCACTTATAACAAATAACAAAATAATGTCATTCTCACCTAAAAAACAATCATCCCCAAGATATGTCACTATCGTAAGCAAGAACCAACAACAATTATAATCCATTCTCCCATCATATCTCGCATCAACTAGTGCAACTCACTCCTTCATGGACTACCCATTACCTGTCTGTCTCCACTCCAAACCATTATAAACGCTTATCTATCATACTCCATGCTCAGTGTCTGCCGCTCCTCCCTGTCATTGGTTTCCCATAGCCTCCAGAATACAATTTTAATGACCCTAACATATAAAGCCCTCAACAACTGTGCAACCCCTTATGTTTCTGTCCTCGTCTCAAAATACTCCCCCCAAAACCCTCTTTGGTCTGCTTACAAACGTTTTCTTTACTCCTTTCTTGCCCCTTCCTCCCACTCCCCATGTGCCATTTTCTTGACCTTCCCCAATTCTGTTTAACTCCGTGTCTCGCCCAAAATGTTTTTTTCTGACCTGTGAAATGGTCTTCCAGTGGTAAAATTGTAGGAGTTTTGTCTACACAGTGGTTCCATATACCAATACAAATGATTACTTAGGCATCTTGGAATGAAATCAAACCAGAGATTGTACACATTTCTCAAAATGCAATGCCTTCTAATTAATAAGCTATAAATATGTATTGCCTGTGTACGTGGAGGATAGTGGCAATTTAAGAGCTGCCACTGTTCAGGAAAAATGTCATGTTTGTGCAGTATGCAACAAACAGAACATTATAAACTGTGATCCTGGAAGCTTATAGGAAAGAAGTGATGCAGGTTCAAGTCTAAACCCATTGATACAAATCCGAACCATCTAGTTTGGAGGTGACAGCCTCTCTTCCATACAGGAACTCAAAGAAATGTGGCTTTCAATGCCTTTTGGTAGACCACTCCCAGTCACTACATTAAGTGGATTTGTGTTTTTTTTTATTAGCCTTAATCATCATGAGTGGTAACCCACAGGGTGTAAACATTGCAAGGCATATATCACAAGAGAAAATAGTAATAGTATGATCGACTCATAGGCATTGTGCAGACATATTATATACATTGCTACTGCATTTTACTAAGTATTTGATTGGGATAGGTGTCAAATACTAGATAAATAGATGTGTGTCTGTGTATGTGTGTGTTTGTGAAGTATTTACAAAATTCCAAACTAATAACAGCAGTAGCGTAAATCATGACCATATGAATTGAAATACTGTACTTGATTTGTACACGGAAACTTCCATCTTGTTTAGCTTCAGAACTCCCATATTGCTTTGATCTTATCTATCGAAGGGGAGGAATGGGAAGGAAAAGGGAAAGAGTAATGTATGTCATTTGAGTTTTCAGTATTTGACATCGGCCCCATTCCCAAGCACTTTCTTAACATCAAGCAAGTCTTGCTCTTGCAGAAATTGAAATCCCCTCTTACACACACAACCTTCAACAAAGTGTCATGACTGCCTCTAGGGACCAGCAGACACATCAACATGTATTTAATTTTGTAATAAAAAATCAGCTTTATGGCATTTCCTTAACTAATTAACAGCCTTATTAAATTGCGATTCGGCCAATTGAATAGGGCTCTATATAAGCACAGAGCATATTTTTTACAGAAGTTTTTAGTTAGTGAAGACCTTGCTTTTGGATAGAAGTTCACTAACTAAACACTTCTGTAAAAAAATGCTATGTGCTTATATAGAGCCCTATTCAATTGGCCAAATTGCAATTTAATAAGGCTGTAAATACTTAATTGGACTTATGACTTTTTTTTATCATACAGTGTTTTTTTAATGACAGTTCTTTCCTGTTTTACAAAATAGATAGGCAATCCAATAAGTTATGTTATAAAACACAGATATATGAACTTTACAATACAGGTTAGTAAGAAGTGCCGAAGCAAAACATGGAACTATACACAAAGAGCCTTATTCTATTAAAAGCCCGCAAATGCCTCTAATCCGTAATTTTGGCTGTGGGTGTTTTCTTCTCTAAATGTTTAGATGTAATCTATTGACTCCAGCCGACGATTTACCTCCTTAAGCCTAAACTCATAAACCCTGCCTTTTTTTTTTCTCTAAAAGTTTTTATTGAAATGTATTGAAGTACAGTATCACCAGATTAATAGAAAACAGAAAAAGGCTAACATTATACTGCACCATATAAAGGTACCATATGACAGTCAAAATAAATATAAACCAAAATATCTATCCCCGCCTGTGGTAAGGTCCAAGTGAAACTAACAGCCTTATTAAATTACGATTCGGTAAATTTAAAAGGGCTCTATATAAGCACACAGCATATTATTTTTACAGAAGTTTTTAGTTAGTGCAGACCTTGCTTTTGGATAGAAGTTCACTAACTAAAAACTTCTGTAAAAAAATATGCTGTGTGCTTAAATAGAGCCCTTTTAAATTTACTGAATCGCAATTTAATATTCAATTGGCCAAATCACAATATAATAAGGCTGCAGGTTACCTACAGTGGATATAAAAAGTTTACACACCCCTGTTAAAATGTCAGGTTTCTGTGCTGCAAAAAATGAGACAAAGAGAAATAATTTCAGAACTTTTTCCACCTTTAATGTGACCTATAAACTGTACAACTCAATTGAAAAAGAAACTGAAATCTTTTAGGTAGAGGGAAGAAAAAATATAAAAATAAAATAATATGGTTGCATAAGTATGCACACCCTTAAACTAATACTTTGTTGAAGCACCTTTTGATTTTATTACAGCACTCAGTCTTTTTGGGTATGAGTCTATCAGCATGGCACATTTTGACTTGGCAAGATTTGCCCACTCTTCTTTGCAAAAACACTCCAAATATGTCAGATTGCGAGGGCATCTCCTGTGCACAGCCTTCTTCAGATCACCCCACAGATTTTCAATCGGATTCAGGTCTGGGCTCTGGCTGGGCCATTCCCAAACTTTAATCTTCTTTTGGTGAAGCCATTCCTTTGTTGATTTGGATGTATGCTTTGGGTCGTTGTTGTGCTGAAAGATGAAGTTCCTCTTCATGTTCAGCTTTCTAGCAGAAGGTTTTGTGCCAAAATTGACTGGTATTTGGAACTGTTCATAATTCCCTCTATCTTAACTAAGGCCCCAGTTCCAGCTGAAGAAAAACAGCCCCAAAGCTGCCACCACCATGCTTCACTGTGGGTATGGTGTTCTTTTGGTGATGTGCAGTGTTGTTTTTGTGCCAAACATATCTTTTGGAATTATGGCCAAAAAGTTCAACCTTGGTTTCATCAGACCATAACACCTTTTCCCACATGCTTTTGGGAGACTTCAGATGTGTTTTTGCAAAATGTAGCCTGGATTGGATGTTTTTCTTCGTAAGAAAAGGCTTTCGTCTTGCCACTCTACCCCATAGCCCAGACATATGAAGAATACGTAGCCTCCCAGACCAGTTTTCTTCTCGTCTTTTCATCAATTTTGGAGGGATCTCCAGTTCTTGGTAATGTCACTGTTGTGCCATATTTTCTCCACTTGATGATGACTGTCTTCACTGTGTTCCATGGTATATCTAATGCCTTGGAAATTCTTTTGTACCCTTCTCCTGACTGATACCTTTTAACATTGAGATCCCTCTGATGCTTTGGAAGCTCTCTGTGGACCATGGCTTTTGCTGTGGGATGCGACTAAGAACATTTCAGGAAAGACCAACTAGAGCAGCTGAACTTTATTTGGGGTTAATCAGAGGCACTTTAAATGATGGCAGATGTATGCTGACTCATATTTAACACAATTTGGAATGTGATTGCTTAATTCTGAACACAGCTACATCCCCAGTTTTAAGAGGGTGTGCAGACTTATGCAACCACATTATTTTTTTTATTTTATTTTTCTTCCCTACACCTAAAAGATTTCAGTTTGTTTTTCAATTGAGTTGTACAGTTTATAGGTCACATTAAAGGTGGAAAAAGTTCTGAAATAATTTTTCTTTGTCTCATTTTTTTACAGCACAGAAACATTTTAACTGGGGTGTGTAGACTTTTTATATCCACTGTAAGTTTTTCCGATTTTCTAGGGAAAAATATTACCATAAATAAAACAGATTAATAGGCTCAGTGTAAAAGACATCCAGAGCCTAAGTTAAAAAAATGATGTTGTACAAATATAGTATAACTCTAAAGGAGTTGAAATGTTTCAATAAAAACACTGTTGAATACGCAACAACAAATTGAAATTCAAAATTATTTTTTTGTCTCAAAAGTATACAAGTTTAAGTCCTGTAGGTTGCCAGCCCGGATCCATCACCCGTCCCGCCGCCTTCTTAGCAAAAGAAAGCATAGTGTTAGATAAAAAGGTTTCATGTGATAGGGGGGCTATAAGGAGAATGAAATAATCTCTGCCTTTTTAAGTCTGATTTCAGGGGAAGTGATCATGTGATCTGACAATATTTAAGCAAATCCATAATTTACTTCTTAGACACAGCCAATAGTCAATGAGTCCGTCATCATGGCGTCAATAAAACTTGGAAGTTACACATAATATGCAATTGAAGGCTACAAATTAATTAGTGCCAGTAAGTAATATTTGCTGATCAGGCTTATAATCAAGCAATCTAGCGCTCTATAAAATGCATTAGATTATCTGTTCCAGTCCATGTGGGCTTCATGATATGCATTAACCCCTTGAGTCCCAGTATCAATATTACTCAGAAATAACATTTAAAAATAATAACTTTTATTTGCATATTTGTGTCTTTTCATACCTACACATGCTTTTAAAGTACAGTATTGTGTCTTTAATTGCTGTTACAGCTCTAATAGGTGTTTGGAAAAGGCACTTGCGGGTCCTATTGAGGATTCGTAATATTTTTGACAGATAAATGATTTTTTTTTCAGTTGCGGGTCAGACTTTATTTGTGAACTAGAGCTACGGGTCTAGAACATTCGTTTTGTGTAACTTTAATTGTTTAGAGCTCGTAATATTTGAGATGTGCTAAAACCAATGGAGTTCATAGGCCGGTTTTGCGGGTTTGGCTGTCCGTAGTGATTGTGGGCGGGGAACTTGTAATCAGATTGCGATTATCTAATAGAATATATGGCGATTTTAAGAGTAATTTTAAGTGTGTATACATTTACAAATTGGGCAATAGAATAGCGCCCAAAGTCCTCAGACATTATTATTATTTTCAAATGAAAATGGTGAAGATTCCTAAAGAACAGTCTAATGACACAGTTAATTACTGAATAAATGAATAGAAGAGCATTTTAGTCAACAATGCATTAGTTTTTGCTATAACAAAAAGTTAATTTTCTTATCTCTGCAGTATCAGAAGTCAACCCTTTATATCTGAGGCATATAATCTCAGAGCACTGTGTATCATATCATCACAAAAGTCAACATACAGAAAAACGTTTAATGTATTAAATCATTTGCTTTCATTTCCATCACACTTGCACTCTTTTTCATTATTTTGGCTTCAAATTCTTCATTCTTCATTTGCTGAAATATAATTCACTTCATCCTGATAATTATCCCTCCAATGTTAATTTATATCCATCAAATGTTTTCAGCCTGGTCAGTGAACAATTAAGCTGTAATCATTGTAATATCTTTACACTTGGTTAAGCTACTGGAATGATTAGTAATATGCATGTAATCTACACACAAGAAGGACTTTGGATGAAAACACTGGTAGAATATTACTATATCATATCTTCCAAAAGGGGGTTTAACGTGCCATAATTTCCAAGATAATAGATGTATTAAAATCTGAATGTGGCAGAACCTCTACAAGTCTGTGTTATCCAGTGGAGAGTGGTTATGTTATTTTTAACAAATATTACCTGTATATAGGGTCAAATTTACACCTTTAATGTCGCTAGACATAGATTCAGTTGCCCACATCCATCCTCACATACCCTCTATGAATCTGAAAATCCCCAATCTGTGATACTCCCCAGAAGAAATTGAATGACTGATCTCAGAAACATGGCATATATTTCTGGGGAATTGTGGTTCTTTTGTCTATTGTTGATACCACTAATATCAAGACAAGCTTAAAACCCTAAAAATTATACATAGAAAAGGAATAGAGATGGGAAGGACAGTTCTGCCAGTCAGAGAGGTGCTTTGATATTCCCATCACAATCACTCTTTTCTGGTGCATTTACTGTATAAGCAGCAGTAGCTTCTAAAAATGTGTTAGACATATTTAACTGCTAGCACATATCGATTGCCATCAAAGGGTGGCATGTCCTGTGAGCGCAGCTCAATAGCGCAACGTCATCAGAGCACAGAGAACTGCGCTCTGATGATGTTCTGCACTCCAGCCTGGTGCTGTCTGGTGCCATCTAATGGTGATGTGGCATGTGAAGTATGTGTGACTCAGCAGTGTATCTATTGGAGGTGTCTTGTATAATGGGGGGCACCAGACAGGGGCAGATCACACAGCACCAGGCTGGAGCGCAGAGCGTCATCAGAGCGCAGTTCTCTGCGCTCTGATGACTTTGCGCTATTGAGCTGCGCTGGAAGAACTGGGTGCCCAATCAAAGTAACCCTAGAAGTTTATATCTGCACAATGGGAAGGTGGTAGATATTGATGCACTGAGAATACTTTAGTCTCTAGATCTCATTGGCTGGCAGAGGGCAAGCCTCAAAAGCGTTTAAACTTCTGAATATGTTTTTGTGTTCTGATATCTTAATTTGAAAAAAGAAAGCACACTCTGACTTATTATCATATACCCTCTGATGCAACAAAGAACACATTTCTGTCCATGTTACTTTATGGAGCAGTTATTGGGCTTTTGGACTCCAATATGCAACCCCATTGGTCTCTAGACCTGCATTGCAGACAAGATCACGCCCTTCCATTATAATGTGTTAGTGGAAGCCAGAGCCACTAATGGCTTTTTTTCAGAAGCCCAAAATTATGCTATATACTGATATACAGTATTTTAACATTAGTGTAAAACACATTTAATTACAAAAGCATACATTAAACCAATTAAAACTGATATGAATTGTATGTAGTCAGTTCCATTTATGCTGATTCCCCAACCTACAACTCAATGCCAGGAATTGGAAGTGACTTTATTCAATCAGGAAACACATATGAGACACAATTAGCACATATGTAAATCATCCACTTACATCAATATAGTTTAATTTACTCAGCCAACACCAACTCTGGCCAACCAATAGGCTGGGGGTGAGGAAAAACATACATTAATGTACCACTGTAGTCATATTGTTACAATTTACTGTTTTGAAGAAATACACTTGAAAATATATAACAATTTTAAATTGTATAAAAAGAAAGTCTCTAGTATATTCCCTTTTATATGCATTTAACGCTACTGTGGAACCTGCCATATTGCTGTGAATGTACATAAAGTGCGTGTCTACACATTGGGAATATGGTCGCAAGAACTGCCAGCAATCTCAACAGAACTATAGGGAAACTCACTTGTTTACAAGAACACATCCAACTCAGGAAGTAGCAGACAGCAGCAGGCAAGAACACTAAATAACTACATAGAGCTAAGAAAATATGCTTAAAAAGCTGCAAAATTGAAAGGATGTATTTAGCTTTTTTGATTTCTAGTATCATTTTTATTAGATATACAAACATTTTACTACAGTGTTCCTTCAAAACACTTTAAAAGTAAATTATAAGTTTGGTGATTAATAACATTAGCTCCTTGTGAAAGCTTAGTGTAATTAGTGCTTTTTCTGTTTCTAAATCTATATCAGGCATAGAATATACTGGTTTTTCTAGCTGGATTGGTTTAGCAGTTCACGTCATCCTGTTTATTTCATGCTCTAACTCAGACACTGCATTTCGACTACACAGTGGTCTGCCAAAAGGTAATACTATTATGAATTTAACAATTTAAAATAATAATATTCCGGGATCCTGAATCCATTATCATGCAATCATGCAATCTTAAATGAAAATGTGAAACTATATTGGTGTTCGGCTAAATTCAGTAATTATATTTTTAATTTATTTTCTTATATATAATAACATTTCCTATCAATACCTTATGCAAACGGGCAAATTTAGGCTGTAAGCAGCCCTAGGCCATTTGACTTGTGCAACCCCCAAGTCGTGCTTGTAGCTCCTAATTTGCCCTTTCTATATCTTAAATTATACAATATATATTTACAGTAAATTCCCTGTTATCCGGCACCCACAGGGACTCCCTATTGCTGGATAAGTGTAGTTGCAGGTTAATCGGGAGTCCCTGGATGTAAGGGTCTAAACGACCCTTATGACCCTTAAACCCCACAAAAACCCTCAAAATGCCTTTTAAAAGGCCTTAGCACCTAAACTGGGCAATTAGAAAAAAGTCAGTATTTTTTTGCTGCTTCGAACTGCCGAATAGTGCCGGATAGCGCCGGTTATGCCGGTTTAGAAGGAGTTTTTTTAAATGGGGAATTGATGCTTGTGCCGGTTGCTTGAGAGTTCCGGTTAGTTGGTTGCCAGATAACTGGGATTCTACTGTATATATATATAGTAGTACAGTAAATAAATAGTACCTTTGTGTTCACATTTCAATGTCTAAAACAAGTTAAAAAAAAACTTGTTTCCTGTCCAGAATTCAAACCATAGCTTTGCTCAAAGCTGTTTTATACAGCGGCATATGCTTAAGGGAAGCCATGTTTGATATGGTTATGGATTACAAGAGCGAAGCCTTTGTGGGCACATTTGCATGTCAGTGTTCCCGGAATGCAGTGTAATAACTGTATTTCTCAAAATTCTGGCAGGAAACAAGTTTTTTAACTTGTTTTAGACATTCAAATGTGAACACAAATGTACTATGTATTTAATATATATATATATATATATATATATATATATATATATATATATATATATATTTATTTATATACATATATAGATATATTTATTTATTTATATGTGTATTTATATGTATATATATATATATATATATATATATATATATACACTTTTTTGTAAGAGCAAGAAAATAAAAGGGAAAGTATAACATTACATGTTTGCATGTTTCTTAAGTGTTGAGAAAAAAAGTATTAATTAATCACAAGATATCTTACAATTACTTCTTACAATGATCTTATATGGTTCATACCAGTGACTGACAAATGTTTTTTAAAAGGACAACTTGGTAATTTCAGTGAGGCTCTTTTATACTACTTTTTATGCATTTTCATTAACTTACTGTTTATTAATTCTTTATTGGAACCTCAGTTGTTCCACTGATAAACAGAATGAAGCTCATGGACCTCTTGTTGTCCACCAGTTACAGTTTGGGAAGTTCTGGTCTATACAATGGCTTTTGGTGCTGGGTGACAGACAACAGCGAGAATAAATGATACAATGACTTCACAAAAATGTACAACCATTGGAAGAGAAGGTTAATAATTCCTGAGTCATGATTAGATGATATCGGTTGCCTAGTGACTGAATGCATGGAATATCTTACACCTGAACATATAATGAGAGCATCACTGAACCAGGTCATGAATAATACACAACATGATCCGCAGCTGCTCAGTTAAGAAAGTTGAATGAAGGAGTAGGTTCTTCATTCTTCATCTCGGCTAGACTTGTAGATTCTCCAACTTCTGTTAAGAAGAACAAGTTTCCACCATACCAGTGTTTTCAGAATTGCGTTGATGATCAAGTGAGAACCTGACTGATATACAATGGAGAGGTCCAGTGGACAAAGCAGCAGAAAGGGGTTTTGCGGTAAGTATGTGAAAAAACAATCTCTCTGAAGGCTGTACTGTGTTATATTGATATTTAAATAATAGGGATTAAACTTGAATTATATGAATAAATAAACCACACACACACATTAGGGGTTATTTTTAAAAAGGGTAAAAATGTAGTGGTGTTGAACAGAGTTAAAAGAAAAATATCTCCATTCCCTGTTTTCTACTGCCACTGGAATAGTCTGCCATTGGAATAGTCTCCCATTGGAATAGTCTGCCACTGGAATAGTCTGCCATTGGAATAGTCTCTCATTGGAATAGTCTGCCATTGGAATAGTCTCCCATTGGAATAGTCTGCCACTGGAATAGTCTGCCATTGGAATAGTCTCTCATTGGAATAGTCTGCCATTGGAATAGTCTCCCATTGGAATAGTCTGCCATTGGAATAGTCTGCCATTGGAATAGTCTCCCATTGGAATAGTCTGCCATTGGAAGAGTCTGCCATTGTTTTTTTTGTGGCACAGGAGTGGGCCTTGACAATTTTGTAAATCCAGGTTAGAATGAGGAGGTATTATTTACCATGAAAAGTAATGATGTGGCATATGTGAAGAATATGTATGGAAGTGTTTGTCTACGTATGAAATAATAAAGACATAAAACAATGTGACAGGGTCCATTTAAAGGACCACTGCAGATCAGGAAAAACTCCACATGCTTGTCAATTGAATAACCTTAGCAGCTGTGTAATCCATGGGTATCAAAGTATTTTTAGAGAAAATCTTTATTTTAGCAGACTGTACTAGAGTATGGAAGCTCCATGGCAGTACCACTTCCATTTCAAGGTATAAGGGGATGGTTAAAGAACATTCAAACATTTACATTTTCCCCAACTACAGTGGTCATTTAATAAACTACTGACATCACCAACATCATTAACGATGTAAAGCGTATTGAAAGAAAGTAAATGTACACTGCAACATTGAACGAGAAGCATTAGTTCCCACTGCATATTATATTTTTTACAATACAAATCCCTGATTTATTTTCCTGTTTTGTATGTTGTAGGACTCATTACCAATCATTTGACATCAGCAAAGTGTCTGCTCTACTTCAGTCATTCTCTGTCCACCTGGGTAAGTGACTGCTATCATTTTCACCTGGCATATTATTCATTTATTTTATAATCATTATGGACTCTGCTACATAGCATGACCGATCTTCTGGTCTTCTCATTGGGTGCTTAGCTTGGAATGGCACATAATGGTTCTGACCTTCACCACTACATTGCGCACTAAAAACATAGCCATGACAGGAGATAAACTGCAAGTCCTTCTCTGATTGGCCAGCAAGGAAAGAACTAGGGTTGATAGGAGTAGATATTTTGGCTTCCTGTTGCTTCCAACCGTAGTGGGTCTATCTATGTCTGTGAAATACATGATGCCAACAACAAGATATAGGGTGCTAATGTTTGCTTCTACTCCTGAGGCATCATTTAATCTATGACCATCTCTGATGGTCCCCAACTTTACAATCAGTGCAAGAAAATCCTTTGAATATTTCAGCAAATTATCTCATACCCAATGACATATCTATTCTCTGATACATAAACAAGTTTATTTTCATATTGACACTACACGTGTTGACATGCTTAATGTATGCTATTTAAATATGCCAAGCCAGATTGACATTTAGAATTCACTTACATATTTTGAATGTCTGCATTTGTTCAGTAGATTTTAAGGGACTTAAGAGTGATCAAGTTACAAAACCACATTCCATACTGAGTAGTACTTCCCTATGAGTTTGAAATTGACTTGATTATCTTACTTACACGTGACTGTGCACGATCAGCACTTCCTGAATAGCCAGTTTCTTAAAATAGTTTAAATTCAGCTAAGGTTTTTATTAAGTGGGCTGATTGTGCATGGCCTGCAGCTATGTGCTAAACACCAGAGTAGCACTTTTATTAATATGCTAATGTGAATCTCAGCTTGAGTAGCTGTCCCATTCACATGCTAATATAATTATGTTCTTGTACTGATGACAACTCTCTGATTGGTATTGGAACACATGCATGGGTATCCCCTGCACATCAATTCCCTAAACCATAAATGTGGGAAACATGAGCAGGAGGATTAAGTCCAGTGAATGACCATTGATTAGATCTATACATCCGTTTAAATATATGGAGAATAATTTGTTAAGATCTACAATGCAGTACAGAAGTTCTTACTTTGAGCATCACATCATACAGTCATGTTTACAATATGTAAAGCTGGGCTTGTCATTTTAACAGCTTAATTATAAAGGACTATCACTGAGGTTTCATATTTACACAAAATACAATTGAAACCTTTTCTGCACAGCATTTTAACTGCTTGTAATCCTAATTTATAGAGTTCTATGTGTATAGTTTTCTAGTTTTTGGATTTTTCTATTGAATTGAGTATATTGAGCAAGACTTCATCTAGTCCAACTCCACTACTACTGACCTAACACAACCCACTGCACCAAAAATAAAATGTTCAGCACTGTTTCAATTCATATTTATCACAAGCAACCTGTTTCTTCTGCTGTATTTCCTACAAGAAACGTTTGATGATACCAATGAAATTCACAATAAGGAAATATCATTTTACTTAATCCCAGTTTCTGTGAATACCATCTTCTAATGTAACCACAACATTGCTATCTTTGCTCTTTAGGGGGATCGGATGTGGCACTTTGCAGTTTCTGTGTTTCTGGTTGAGCTTTATGGCCACAGCTTATTACTGACAGCAATATTTGGCTTTGTGGTGTCTGGCTCTGTCCTCCTGTTAGGGGCCATCATTGGAGACTGGGTGGACAAGACACCAAGGTTGAAAGGTAAGTTAATTAGGACATGTGGCTGGATTTACTAAGAGTGAAGTAATGTAATCTTCACTGAAGTGAGATCTCCAATAGATCTGAATTTAGAATGTATGAATCTTGATTTGAGACATAACTTGTTTGGTGTGTATAATATTCTTACTGAGAATCCTTATGTCCATCTGCACCAGCTGCACAGACATCGTTGATCACACAGAATGTCTCAGTCATCCTCTGTGGGATCATCTTCATGGTCATTTTCCGGTATAGAGAACCGATCATAACACAAAACAGCTGGCTACTGGTGAGTGCCAATTATTCTTAACACTTGGAAAGTTAAAGACCAGTGTAATGTCTATAATATGCTCTTCTGAAGATTGACACTTTAAAAAAATGTTGTTTTTTTTAAAGTGTCTCTCTGAATATCAGACTACAGTATTTGATCTACTTCTGTAATATGTTTGATTTCACTAAATTCCTTACAAGATAAAAAAGACAGGAATAAAAATACAGAATACCCTACAAATTAGTTATAGGTTACAACATTATGGAATAGATGGATCTCCAGGAGAATATAACAGTATGATCGAGCACTCAGCTTTTCACTTTTATTTCTTCTAGCTGATCCTTAGAGCACAACAATGATCTGTTCCTTTGTCTTAACTTTTAACAGATATGTGTATAAAAACAGACCCTCCTTTTCTTGACATCACTTTATTTAAAGCTTGGTATTATAGACAAAGTCCTAGATCACTTAGGGCCATATTCAATTCTAAGCCCACAACTTGATCATAGACAGTCGAATGTCTGCAGGTGTGTTGCTGGCTCCCATTGGTCTCTGATTGCAATGCTATTCAATTGCTCAAGCCCGGAAGTTACTGGCCCAAAGCCAAAACCGTAAACCATGCAGTGGGTCGTATCAGTTCAGGGCGGGAACATGATCAATTCAGCAAGCCTGTAACCGCCCATTTCTAATCAGCCAATAGAAAACAAGACTGTCATTAGTATGGCAGTAAAACATGGAGGTTACATGTCAATCAAATATGTGATCAGACTCGCAAAACCTTCAAAATAAAGACTTATGAAAATGAATGCCAATACTGTTCTAGTCCATATGGGTGGCCTGATATGTATTAACTCATTGATGCATGAGATCGATTGAACCCCAAAAGTAAACGTAAAAATACATTTCAGTTATTGCAAGCTTGAGACTTGCAATTGCAATTAATTTGAATGTCTTTCATCAATTTCCCCATTATCTACAGTGCAGTAGTGATTTTTTTATTGCACTTACAGTGCTATGAATAGGTGTTTAACCCCCTTGCGGTTCCTCTCTAGCACTCGTGGGATTTTCTCCTTCATTTGCCGTTTACGGGTGTGAAAACATTTGTAGGCTTTAGCATTGCGAAAGTGAAACATCAAAGGCTTCTGGAGGCTGTAAGTTACGAGTTTAACCATCGCCATTTTTTCAAGGCCGTAACTCTGAAGCCGATTGGAGCCCGCAAAAAGACAAAATTTGAATAGCAAATTAGCTTCCGACCTCAATTACGGGCTTCCGGATCTCCCGAAACCTCAATTGAATGGGGCCTTATATAGTAAGTTTGGGATTTATGTTTGACCTTCATATGATTGTTTTTAAAGTTCTCTTAGTAGACATAATATTTACTAACTTAGAAAGTGATAGTTCAAGATAATAGTTCAAGATAAGATAATTGCTTATTTAGACTATATTCATGAGCATGGATTCTACAGTGAATAAAACCTTTTTTTAACACATTTTGTCTAACTCCAAAGACAGTTTGCTATATTTTGGTGATCATAATAGCAAATATTGCAAACTTGGGGAGTACGGCGACCGGCATCACCATTGAGAGAGACTGGATAGTGGTCGTAGCGGGAGGTGATAAATGCTCTTTGGCAGGTAAGATATCCAGCAATGATTTAGAACTATTATTATTATTATTATTGTAATTTTGTGGTAAATATACAGGAGATACAGTAACCCATGTTACAACCTTATATATACTGATTTAGAAAGTGTGGCGTGCCCTACTCTTTTTAGAGTGTACAATCTAAGCAGGTTAAGGGTATTAGAGGAGTGATGGACAATGGATTGCCCGGAGGCTGCACGTGGCCTTCAGATGCTACCCTGATCAATTTTCTCCTTTTCCTGTCATCAACTTTGGATTGTTGTCTTTAGCTTGGCAATGTCCCTGGGTGCCACATGTTCACCAGTTAGTAATGATCAGCTTCAAAGTGCTCCATGGTACATCCAATGATATTCTTTTATGCCCCTTCCCGGATTGTTACCTCTCAACAATAAGATCCCATACATGTTTTGTAAGCTCCTTGTGGACCATGGCAATCCCAGTAGGACGCAATGACAAAAGTTAAAAGGAAATCTTACAAAACAGCTCATTTTTATTTGGTGTTAAACAGAATGACTTTCATTGATGGCGTGTGTATTCTACTTACCGTGGGGTTTTGAGTGTTAATAGCTACAGCCCCCATTATAAAATTATGTGCACACTTACGCAGCCAGGGTGTTATCTATCTGTTTTTTCTTGAATTATGTTGGTTGCAAGGTCACATTAAAGATAGAAAAAATGTCTGACATAATTTATCTTGATTTCTTGCTTTAAATCATAAAACCCCTCAGTTTCAATAAGGGTATGTAGACTTTTTATTTTTGCTATGGTATTGTAATGTTATACTGTTTTGGGGAATTGAGACCACATTCCTAAGATATGTATATAATTGTCTAATTAACATACAATGTTTTGCCCATCCAGCATTACCCGTCTGTAGTGAGAATGTGGTTGGGTTACCATGTGCACATATCTTGTAAAAATGATTCTGGTTCTAATACCAAATTCCAGCTATTAATGTCCATAAGCGTAACAATTTACCATCCTGCATTTAACTACAAACATATACAATTAATGCTCTTTGTAGGGACACAGAAAAGTATGTATAATTAACAAGGATTGAGAATAAACTCTATTACTAAATAACTATTACTATTATTATTATTTTTTTATATTGTTATTGTCACAAGAGATAATGCTAGTTGGTCAACAATGGTACATTTTAATAATTGTTCCAAATGTATCTCAAGAATTGATATTCTTACTATTGTTGTACATCACCTTTTCCTTTGCTTTTATTCTGCTGGCTATTTTTCCTCTACTTTACAAGAAAGAAGCAAAAAAAATGTAAACCGAAAAAAAAAGGTGTTGAAAGGGCAAGTGTGTGGGGGTGTTAGTTTGTGTGATTAAGTAATCCAGTGGTTATATATCTCTATCTCTCCCAACCCATCTTGACAGCCCATATGTCCTAGTAGGCTGCCCATTTCCGGTTTGGTCTAAATCTGCAGATTCTTATA
Organism: Discoglossus pictus; assembly: GCA_027410445.1. Classification (NCBI taxonomy): domain Eukaryota; kingdom Metazoa; phylum Chordata; class Amphibia; order Anura; family Alytidae; genus Discoglossus; species Discoglossus pictus. The sequence continues at coordinate 67,782,148 of CM050173.1, forward strand.
TTTATTTGTATAGAGACAACTTTTTAAGCCCAACTGGAGGACATTTTAATGTACAAATTGTTCAGTTTATCGAGATTAAAAAGTTTTTTTTTTGTGAGACAAATTACAATGAAAATAGGCACAAGCTCCTCCCATCTCTATCAAACTGTGATAGAGTCTATCATTTGTTCCCTATACATTGCCACCATCGCCATGAGGCAAAGAGACATTTGGAGGAATTTGTGCTCCACACTCTGCCATCATTTTCAAAAGATGGGAGGATCTCCAATGTAAAGACTTCAATCTTTCCCAGCATCAGAGTTTTTTTTTTTATAGGGAATCCTGTCTTCTCATGATATGGCCAAAATATTTTACCTTCAGTCTCATAATCAAACCTTCCAGTGAACAGTTTGTCTTGATTTCCTGTAGTATTGATTTATTGGATCTTCTTGCAGCCCAAGAGACTCCAAGTAGTTTTCTCTAACATCACAATTCAAATACATCAATTCTACGTCGGTTGGCGTTCTTTATGGTCCAGCTCGTTCATACTTGTGTTACTACTGGGAATACCATAGTTCTAGCTATGCAGATCTTTGTTGTCCAGACTTGCAATAGCTTTGCTACCCAGAAGCAAACAACCTGTAATTCTATTGCCATAATCACCATCTGCAGAGATCTTGGAGACTAGGGCCCTCATTCAATTGCGATTTGGCCAATTGAATAGGGCCCTAAATAAGCACATAGCATATTTTTTTTAAATAAGTTTTTAGTTAGTGAAAACCTTGCTTTTGGATTGATTCTTACTAGCTAAAAACTTCTTTAAAAAAAATATGTTATGTGCTTATTTAGGGCCCTATTCAATTGGCCAAATTGCAATTGAATGAGGGCCTAGGAAAATAACATTTGTCAATGACTCCAGTTATTTCCAATGTTTTTGCAAGGAACTGAGTAGTTTTTGCAAGGAACTGCAGTCTGCCATGATCTTTGTCTTTTTACCATTGGGCAGCAGGCCAACTTTTGCACTCTCTTCTTTCACCCTCATCAATATGCCCTTTAGTTCCTCATCACTTTCAGCCATCAGAGTAGTATAATCTGCTTATCTGAGGTTGTTGATAATTCTCCCAGAAATAATGATTCCTGCTTTGGATTTGTCCAGCCCACCTGTGTATATACTACTAGTCCTTATTATCTGTGAGGGTGGTGGGGAATTTGTTGACTCATTGGTTGATTCATATAATCTTTAAGCAGTCATATTCTCCCCTCCTTTGTACATGCTCATTAGAATCAATTGCACTTAAACTTGCAACCCCTGATTGATTTGTACCCACCCCACTTTAAAAGGAAACATTACTGTCATGGCAGCTTCCATGTACCAACAGAGTCTGTGAAAATTAGGATTTTCCCTGAAAATACTTACATGTTCATAATTTATGCAACTGCTAATGTTGTCCATTTGCTACATAGTTCACATACATGTAGAGTTATTCTAATGTACAATGCTTCTTAAAATAGATAATACTAAATAAAGTGTGGTAATCTTACAGACAGCTGAATACGGATTCCATGCTGTTCAACCTTACTAAGCAAAATTTAGTTTTGTCTTATACCAAAGCATGTTTTATTTCTATATATTTTCAAGCATAAACAATTTGAACAATAAGTTGTATAGAGTTTTAACTTTTGCCATTTATTTTGCACATATTTGAAGGTATGAATGCCACCATTCGAAGGATTGATCAAGTCACCAATATATTAGCTCCAATGGCCGTTGGACAGATAATGACGTTTGGCTCACTGGAGATTGGTTGTGGATGTGTTGTTGGTTGGAATCTGATCTCAGTCTGTGTGGAGTACATGTTGTTATGGAAGGTCTACAAGAAGACACCAGAACTAGCCAATAAGAAACAAAAGAAAGAAGAAGAACAAGAAATGAGACCTTTAAATATCAATGGACTTGGAGGTAATTTTAGACATAATCAGAAATGGAACCAAGTATAACCTTTTTTATGTATAAAAACTGCTTCCCAATGCCTTGAGAAAGTCCACTTTGTGGGATATGGTCATGAACAAGTATCTCCAGTACAGGTGGGTTAGATAGAGATCCAATCACTATGATGAACACATCCATTTCCAATTAGGCATATATGTAAAATCTAGATCAGCAGTGATTCTTAATACATTTATGAACACTGTGTGCTATATAAACTAGTTTGAGACCTTTCCAACCTCTCCAACTCAGTTGCTTTTACCTTCAGTGAATATACGCCTATTTATTAGAAAATGAAAAACTGAGTTTCAATACACGTTAAAACAGAAATACTTTAACGTATAAAATATTATATGTAAATATGCTTTGGTGCGAGCCACCACTGTCCTTTAGTTTTGTGGCTTCTACAAGTGGAAGTTGACACTAGTTGTGAGATGACAATAGTTCAGCTACTTCTTTTGAAATGTGGGACTCATTATAATAAGTCTAATAAAAATCAATTTAAAAGGTCTCACTCTATTGAGGAAGAAACAAACAAAGCAATGACTCAGAATCAGCACAGAATGATATGCATATTATAAATAATACATTAATCTTATTGGATTTGTTTATTTTAAAATATGCTAACTGTCTGTAGCTGGGAACTGTTATTGTCTGATATGATATATTTATGTGAATAGTGTATTGTATAAATTATACCATGTTGTTGATGTCTTTCCCCAAAACAGAAAAGAGAGGTTTATCATCTTTTGTTGATGATGGTTCTTTTCATGAATTTTAAATATTTAAAACGTTATTTCTTTTGCAGATAATGATTCAGCTCCACAAGAAGAGACACCCAATGAAGTTGCCACTCTGGTTGTCCAGAAGACATCAAATGAGTCAAAGAAAGAAGACAAGAAAGCTAGCTGTGCTTCCAAAATAGTCGCACCTTTCTTGACTTTGAGGGATGGTTGGGTTTTGTATTACAACCAGCCATTTTTCCTGGCTGGCATAGCTCTCTCATTCCTCTATATGACTGTTTTAGGCTTTGATTCCATCACAATTGGATACGCTCACACTCAAGGTGTAACCAGCTCCGTGCTAAGTATTTTAATTGGGGTATCAGCTATTGTAGGCATACTTGGAACAGTGGCATTCACGTGGCTTCAGAAAAAATGTGGTCTGGTACGGACAGGCTTTATCTCTGGGATTGCCCAACTTTCAAGCTTGGCTTTCTGTGTAGCATCTGTCTTCATGCCTGGAAGTCCCATGGACTTGTCCGTTTCACCATTTTTTAATATTAACAATACACAGAACATGGAAGAAAATGCACTTTCCTCAGTTGTTCCTTATATGTGGTCTGGGAATAACTTCACAAGTGACTTTGACAACTCTCGTAATGAATCTGATTTCGTTGACACGGCTCTGGAGATTACTTCCAATACGGTGTCTTTAACCTCTATTATATTTTTGTTCACTGGCATCATTGCTGCTAGAGCTGGTGAGTATAACTTATAACAGATGCACATATACTTTTGTTTGTTGAATATTCTGTTGTATATAATACATAATTTAAGAATATTGGATTACTGTCTAATATAAAAGTGGATGAGCTCAGGGGCGGCATTCCCAAGAAAAAACAAAACAACAAATATATTAAAGCACCACAGTAATGCGCCATAAACATGAGCTAGATTCTAATTAGACATTGATCATTAATAAAAGGTTTTAGGTTCATGCTCATCTGCTGCGGTTATCCACCCACTATAAGGTCAGTGCAGGGAGGCAGCTTCTCAAGAAGGCAGCTGCTAAATTTTCAGTAACAACGTTATGCCAATACAATGCTCGCTATTGGCTGGAGACTTAGGCCCCTATTCAATTGAGCAGTTGTTAGTTACTGGAGCCTGTAATGTAGCCCGTAAACTAATTTGCTATTCAATTGGCGTCTTTTAGCTTCCCGCAAACAATTTGCAGGTTACAAGCTGAAAATCCATGCGGTTGTCAAAATCGTAACTCCGTCCCAGCTAAGCTTTTGATATTTTAAGCCCGTAAATGTTACAATCGCATATCACTATTCAATAGTTACAATTCCTCAAGCCTGCAATTGTTTTCACACCTGTAAATGGCAAATGTAGAAGAAAATCCTACGGGTACCAGATAGGACTTGCAAGGGGGTTAAACACCTGATCCTAGCACTATAAATGCTAATAAAAAATTAATACTGCACTTTAAAAGATGATGAAAGCAATGAAATACATTAGAATTAATTGCACAACAGTCTCAAATTCGCAAATCAGCAAATCAAAAATTATTGTTTTTCATGTTACATTTCCGTGTAATATCAATCTCGGGAATTAATTAGTTAATACAGTATCAGGCCACCCACATGGACTAGAACAGTATCAACATTCATTTTTATTATTTTATACATTGCCGGATTGCGAGTCTGATCACATATTGGACCTCTAAACGCTAATTGATTGACATTTAACCTCCATGTTTTACTGACGTAATAATGACAGTCTCATTTACCCAAGGGACCTATTTATTGGCAAGCCCACAGATTACATTATACAGGCCGTAAGTCTGTGGGCTTGAAATTTGCTACAATTACAGATCAATTCAATTGAACAAGCCCGCAATTTAAGGGCTGAAAGCTGAAACCGCAAACCATGCAATCATAAGTAGCATTTCAGAGCGTGATCATGATAAATTAAGCAAGGCCATGACTACTGATTTAGAAACGGCCAATAGTAAATGAGACCGTCATCATGACGTCAGTAAAACATGGAGGTTAAATGTCAATCAATTCGAGGTTAGAGGTCCCATATGCGATCAGACTCGCAATCCGGCAATGTACAAAATAATAAAAACGAATGGTGATACTGTTTCAGTCCATGTGGGTGGCCTGATATGGATTAACTCATTGATTACCGAGATTGATATGACACGGAAATGAAACATGAAAAACAATCATTTTTAATTTCAGATTTGCGAGCTTGAGACTGTTGTGCAATTAATTCTAATGTCTTTCATCGCTTTTCTCATCTTTTAAAGTGCACTATTGATTATTTATTTGCATTTACAGTGCTACGATCAGGTATTTAATCCTCTATGAATATCTTGTATTCATAGGATTTTCTTCTATATTTGCCATTTACAGGTGTGAAAACATTTGCGGGCTTGGGAAATTGTAGCAATTGAATAGCTACTTGCGATTTTAGCGGGCTTGAAAGATCAAAGGCTTAGATGGGTTGGAAGTTACGATTTTAGCAACCGCAGTGATTTTCAGCCAGTAACCCGCAGATCGCTTTCTGCTCGCTAAAAGACACCAATTAAATAGCAAATTAGATTACGGGCTCCAGTAACCAACAATTGCTCAAGTGAATAGGGCTCCAAGTCTAACTCTAATACCATGCAAATTACAACAAATCCTAATATGCACACAAAATAGCTTAACTTGGAGCACATATTAGCTATTGACATCCCTTTATCACATAATTGCTACTCATAATCTAAATGACTTAACGATATACAAATTAACCTATAAGGCTGTATTAATAAATTACTCTTTATAATATAAAAAGTAATGCTATACAAAAATAAATATTTAGTAAAAAATACTCAGGGAGTTTTGTTCTGACTGAAGAAATAATAGTTAATTAATAATATAGAGACCTTTAAGATGTGCTGATGTAGCCTATAACCACTAACCGCATACTATTTGTACTTCAGTAAATAAACACAGCATATTTTCTCTATAGGTCTTTGGTCTTTCGATTTAACTGTGACACAAGTAATCCAGGAAAATGCACATGAGTCAGAACGAGGGATTATAAATGGTGTTCAGGACTCCATGAATTGTCTTCTCGACCTCCTACATTTTGTTATGGTTATCGTCGCTCCAAATCCAGAAGCCTTTGGACTACTTGTGGTCATCTCAGTCTCGTTTGTTGCTATGGGCCACATCATGTATTACTGTTATGCCTACAAGACTCTTGGAAAGCAATTGTATAATTGCTGTCAACTATCTTCAGAAAGCCAACTTTCAGTTACGGACAACTCACAACAAGTTAATTCTGCCAGTGTTTAGAGGGATTAACTCATTGGTTTGGATTTCCAAAAGTAAACAAGCATTAACTACAACTAGTTGGCATGTACTGGATTCTTATAGGAAGAACCAAGAATACAGAATCCCATCAACTTCTAACAACATTGGACTATACATTTTTTTCCAGTGACTGTGATTGTTGGCATCTTAGATGTTTTTTAATTTTTTCATAGTACTAAGAAATAATATTATTCTTATATTTTAATGTTTTATTTTGTATAGCTACACATTGGTATTGTACTTCATTGTAGCTTCATTTGAAGACATAGAACTTTATGGATGGTTGTTGGATAGAACGAATCTTGAAAACGCTGAGCCATTATTAAATAATAATGTTTAATTTCCACTGGCAAAGACTATCTAATCAGATAACTAACTGATCATTAAAATTAAATGACATTATGAATTATTATTAATATGTGTAAAGTGAACTTGGGAGTACAATCTTCATAGTCCTCCCATTTATTATATACACATCCAAAAACAAGGGAACATTTTTCATTAATATTAATAATTAAGATTGGAGTAGCCAGTGGCGGAACTAGTGCATGAAGGGCCCGGTGCAAAGAAACCCCAATTTTGTTTTTGCATTTCCAGGCCCCCCGCCAACATCAACTCACACAGTATATATATATTTGCCCACCATATATCAAATGATTGTTGTTGTGAACTACCTACTCATAAGGCCCACAACACAAGCTGAGGTCCCGCTCCATGCTGATGATAGCCAGTAAGCTTGAAACAGCTGTACATGGATAAGATTCTCGGCTTGTGTAAAATCCAGCCTTGGCTTTGCATTAAAGCTGTGTAATACAGCAGGCATAAGCTTAAAGGAAGCCATGTTTGAAAATGGCGATGGATTGACGAGAGAGGCATTTGTGGGCACATTTGCATGTCCCAGCTCAGCTTCCCAGAATGCAGTGTAACAACTGTTTTTCTCGGAATTCTGAGCTGGGAGCAGGTTTTTTAACTTGCTTTAGACATTTAGATGTGAACCCAGATGTACTATTTATTTACTATATATAAATATATATATATATATATATATATATATATATATACAGTAGACACGCAGTTAACCAGAACTGAAGCAACCAGAACTCTCAAGCAACCAGAAAAATAATTGAGTACTGTGCTTTAAATAAAATTGTAAAAAAAAAGTTTACAGGCACCTACATTTCATCCACTATACGCCTCCGCAATACAGTCTTACTTGGAAGCAGACAGGCATGGGTGACTGAGCCAGTGCGGTGTTGTTGTTACATTCCCCGGGTTCAGCGCTGCACCCTCCAGCTGAACGCACCTGTGTGTAAGTGAGGAGTGAAAGCTGCTGCTGCTAGAACATATATACCTGCTAACTATACCTAATTAATCTATTACACAATGTTTCCTTATGCCTGTTCCTTCCTCATTACCTCCTATCTTTTCCTCAAGCTCCTCTTTTCAACTTTTCCACATCATGTCTCCAACATAACCATCTCACCTTCCATGCGCTCCTCTTTTATGCTCCCGTGAGCTACTCTCATTCCTCCATTCACTATCTCCTCCCCCTTCTAAAGCTCATAAGCAGAAACACTTCTGCAAGTCCAAATCCCACCTCATCTCCCTCTCTTTCTTTCTTCTGCTGGCTTCTTGGGACATACCTCCTAACACAGGCCCCTCACCTCCCACTCGCAGATTAAACTACTTGACCACTAGGGGCAGATAACATATTACATACTAGAATCACTTACCAAATTACTTTCTCAGCTGCTTTCCTTTTCCTTCTACAGTATACCCTCCTACCTAATGAAACTTCCCTTTCTTCTTGACCCTTGCTATTTCTTATCTGCCTCTTCCATTCCCTTTAGATTGTAAGTAGAGAGTTTTCAATCTTGTAGGATGCTTTGGGAAAAACACTTTCTACAAAGATTCTAAGCTCAAAACAGGGCCCTCCATTTTTTGCAGCTTGTTAAAATTATATTTTTCCTTGTTATTTTCCCCTGTATAGCGCTATGGAATATGTTGGCGCGTTACAAATAAAAGTAATAATAATAATAATAATAATCAAGCCATTTTTGCTTCATAGTCAGACTCCAAGTGTTCGAACATATGTTTTTTTCATGGTATCATTTTTCTTTAATAATAAAGAGGAAAGTATTCAAATATTTACTTAAGAGATTACATAGTGGGAATACATTTTACAGATTGGTTTATACTTTTACATTTAGTGTACTTTGTCATACAGCAGGAGGCTAGTAATGCACCTTTATAAAGTATGTGTACTTGGTAAGAAGATATTTCCTCTAAGTATGTTTTTAAGGCAAGATAAAAGAATCCCACAAGATGCAGACACTTACAATACTAAATAATACATTGTAATTTATGACATTGCTAAATCGCCTAATCTTATCTGGCACAACAATACATCTGTATCTGGTACACATAGAGTTATATCATTTTAAAAATGATATAGAAAAAAAAGTTGGTTCATTTTTAATAGTTTAAATAAGCTATATATTTTCATTTTACTAGTTGTTTCCAATGGATCCTTGGGGTTCAATTTTGTGTGAGCTATGGTGGATGCCAAAGCTTGATACCAAAAATATTACTTATAAGATGTATTTTTAATTGTTTTGTATGACAATTGGGGGATTTTTTTAAGAACTTTCTTACCTGAGATGAGGTGAGAAATGAGAAAGCTTTGTTGTGTCTTTGAGGGGTCCTAAAGTGACGTTTTGAGTTTATGGTTGTAGGATCATTTGAATGTTGTTGGTAATTAAGAACCATTTTGGGGTACTGGGATTTAATCTGTATTTTTGGAAGTCAACATCAGTGTGAGATTGGTTTTGGCAACTGTGAAACGAGACTGGAGATTCCTCAGACCTTACAGTAAGTATGTGGGTGGAAAGAGGGTTAAAAAATCCTCCACTGTAAATACAGTATCCTACCCACCATAAGTTAGCTACTTTAATATTAATGCCTTATGGTTTTTAATAAAACCTTACATGAACTTTGTCATAATATTTGAATTAATATAAAATACCCAGTCACATGAGAACAAACAATATTCATTTTTAATTATTTCTTAGATTTTTTTTTTCTGTATTAATTTTTTAGTTTCAGTAACGCTGCATTATTAATATTTTATAATACAAATATAGAATGCAGGCTTACTGTACTAAGCATTTAATTTTAAAAGATTATTTCATTCATAACTGTATTAAGCCAGGATTAAATTATTACTGTTAGTAAAGCCATTTTATATGAAGGTCAGGATGAGATTAGATTTCAGGTTGTTACCTCTTTTGCTGGATAATTTTGCCACTTGAAATCTGGTCACATTCTTGACCTGGGCCAGATTTATCAGTAGACAATCTAGGCATCTGCCTAAGGTGCTCCATTTATAGGGGTGTCTGTCTGGCTGGATAAGATTTGGTGATAGTGAATGTCTCTGCAGTTCATCCTCTAGATTAAAAGGCTAAGGTAATGATCCAGCTTTTCTAATTTTAAGCCGTAATGATCACTATAAATAACTTTTCAATTTATTATGCAAAACAAATGATCTTTTATGAGAAAATATTCACTGAAAAGAGCTGTTTTTTTTTTCTTGAGGCTGGAGTTCCTCTCTTTTTCCTAAACTGTTGCAATACATTGAGCACATTGAAATTTGCCTAATCGCCTTTCTGTCTGGAATTTCCTCAAGGAAAACAAAGCCAATGCCTAGGCAGCAGCATATAAAAAGGAGGGAGGAAAACGGTTGCAACCTTTTCATTCCTGTTTTTCTTTCCAAATTATATTCAGTTCTTATTTGTTCCCTTTCATCTCTCTTTTGTTATCTTCCTTGACATTCCACCCTTTTCTTTAGTTTTGTACAGAGCTTAACATTTTGAAATAAAATACAAAGTGCTGGCCACTATATTTACTTTCAGGCAAGGAAGGATAAAAATGAACACTCTCTTTCTGTCTTCCATATATATATACCTCAATATATTAAATGACATATATATATATTACTGTATATATATATATACAGCTTCTGTATTTGCTTTGGGTAAATAATAGTCTACACACAGGTTTAATATCTCACCAATGTAGACTAAATCTTTAAATAGCATTCCACGACCAGACAATAATTACAGATCTGCATTGTCAGCTTTTCTAGATAAACAATATAACGGGTATGACTAGGCATTTTAGTTCGTGGACGGGCAGGTTTAGCTGAGTCATCGTCCTAACTCAAGTTACATGTTAGCTTATTCACACAGTAACCATATAACAATCTGATCGGATGTCATGTAATGAGGGAGTCACAGAAGCCAGCTTGTATGTTGGCTCTACAAATGCAGACAGAAAAGAGGGAAAGCTTGCACATGTTTCTATGATTGTACATAGCTTTGGTCCACTTGTGGACTGCTGGGCATGCTTCTCCTGTTCGTATGCTGGAGATGTTCAGGGGATCATGTGAGGCTGACAATGTTGCACCTTCCAGATCTTTGGTATTCCCAGTAGTAACATACAAATGTGAGAGCTGGACCAAAAAGAAGTCTGAGCGCCGTAGAATTGTCACCTTTGAATTGTGATGCTGGAGAAAAAGTGCTTAGAGTCCCTTGAATGGGAAGTTGATCCAATCAATACTACAGAAAATGAAGCCAAACTTTTCACTGGAAGGTTTGATCATGAGACTAAAGCTCAGATATTTTGGCCAAATCATGAGAAGATTTCCTATAGAAGACTCTGATGCTGGGAATAATTGAAGGCACCCAAACAAGGAGACGACAGAAGTGGAGATGAACTTGAGCTTTAGGGAGATCAGAGGGGCAGTGACTAAAAGATGTTCCTGGAGTGCTGAGTCCTACAGTGTCATGGAGAGTCCAATGCAACTGAATGACTGAAGTAGTATTAGCCAGTTATTGGGATTTTGGGCTTGAATGCCTTAGGAGACCAAACTGAAGAGAAATGGTTCTATTTTCATGTAGACCATGTCACCACCGTATTTCACACTGTTCTTACTCTTTTTTATAATGTAATAATATTTTCTGTATATAAACTTTGGAAATTGCTAAACTAATGTCTACATTTGAAGAATACACTATTACAGTTAGCTATGGTAATAGTATAAACGATACAACAATGGGGGAGCTAGTCAATGGATAGTCACAGTGCTAAATAATTTGGGACAATTTCTTCCTTTCTCTGTGTATATATATATATATATATATATATATATATATATATATATATATAGTCGTGGACCCCTTGCTCACTGTGCCTTAGGGAGTTCAGCTGCACCTCACTGTCGAGGCACATAAAGGCAGAAACGTGTCTGGAGTTTGCTGTTTCTCCTGTTCAGGGTAGAATTGCCTGGTATTTCGGGACTGGGTCACTCTTTTGACTGATATACTACAGGATATTTCTCCATGTGAAGGGCACAAGTGGCTATCAGAGGTTGCTCTCAGAGTGGCTTATCATGGCCATAGAACTAACCTATTAAGGTTGGTTCGTTCTCTGATGAGCACCTTTGACTTTGTTGTTTTGTATATATCTATATATATATATATATATATATATATATATATATATATATATCAATTATCTACCCATCTCAGCCTTCACTAATACATTAAGAGTCCTCCTCTACTCTAACTGCTGCTATTCTGTAAGGTGCTGTGGTGCCTTGCATCTGCTGCATCTGCAGCAAATTTACCCTGAAACAACTCCTTTTCTATGTATATGCCCTTTTATTTAACTCTCTATGTCCAATGACCACTTTTAACATAATCCAATTATATACCACACATTCCACATACCCACCTCCACTTTCACAGATCAAAATCTTGCCAAGCAAGTCAATGGCAATTGAAGGGCAAACTTCTCAGCATCCAGTGAAATACTTACTCTTTTCCAATACCACATTGTTTACTTCGCCCTTCTCTGTTGCATTTCTTTAAATTATTTATAAACTCAAATTAAAGAAGAGCTCCGAATATTCATGCATCAACCAACCATCTTGGTCTTAACCACCATTTGCCTAGCTCCCTCTGTCACAATCTGCTTCTTCAAGGGGAATCATGTACCCAGCAGAATCATGTAGTTCCTGTTCTCTGTGCCACAAAAGATGGCTTCTAAAGAGGTACAGGCGGAGAATACTGCATACAGGTTATTAGTGGCCCATGGTAAGACCACTCCCCAAGTCAGGATACAACACCCAGGAATAGTCTCACACCTTGTATATGTGAAAACTATCTCTCAACCTTTATTGAATAATCAAAACAACATATTTATACTCTCCAATACCACAACCTTGTGTACATTTGTATATGTGTGATGTCAGCCCATCTGGCTTGCAACCTTGGGAGATCAAATTCACCAGATGTCTATAGCTGGCTAGTGAACAAACGTTTATGTTAAACTCAAGTGTTTGCTTAGGATTACTTGAAGTACATACATCTGTCTTGACCCAAGGTCTGTATGTGTGAGTGTGCAATGATAATAACCATGTACAGGCAACATATAACCACACAATAACACATAGTCCCAATGCAACAATGTCATGCTCTCTTAGCCATACTCATGGCAAAATGAGTCCTTAAACAATTAAATCATGACACCCTCCTTTAACTCTTTGCCAATCCATAAATATTTCATCAGCTGCTTAGCAGTTTATCATGCACCCTAAAATAAAACACACACTACTTGTAACTACTATAAGAAAAATCTCAAATCTCAAATCCAGCGGTGGAGCTAGTGCTTATCTCCTTCCCTTATCTCCTACTTACTATATACTATATCTACATAGCAGCCAGTCCCTCTCAGCAGCCATCTTCACATTGCACCCAGCACATCCAAACAACCACCTCAATACAGCACTCAGCTCTTAGGATCTAACCCCAGTAAGCACCCTCTGAGCACCCAACCCCTCTCAGCACCCATCACACACATAGTGCCCATCTCCTCTCAGCACCCACCTCACAGAACCCATCCACTTGTACTTTGATGTTATCCAACTCTTGCTCTTACCTCTTCCCTGATACAATCCCCAGTGTGCTGAACTGCTTTACACTGCCATATCTTGGAGATTCAGTAGTAATGTTCTACAGAAAATAAAATTCTTCCCAAAATAATACTCCTCTCTGGACCCCACTAGAGAAGGGCCCTGGTGCACTTCACCACCTGCGCCCCTGCTCAAATATATTCTCTCCGTCTTATTTGTGCAAATTAGATAAAAAATAACTTGTTCCCTTGTTCCCTTGTTCCCCCCCCCAAATGAGGGCCCTGGTGCATTGCACCACCTGCACCACAAATCTATCTACTTGTCTGCCATTACAACTTTCATTTGTAATAGGTTAAACAGTTGACTTGCTCACATTCCAACAAACTCCATGACTCGTTTTGTCAAAAATATGATTATGTGAACTAACCCATACAAATATATTTTTTCTTTTTTTCTTTTTAGGTAATATTCTTGATTGTTTTATCCATACCAGTGTCATCTGAGCCTTTGTTTCCTTGTTTCCATGTTGTGCCCCAATGTGGTTGTTGCCTTAAAGAAGCACGGAAAACATAGTTTTTCTTGTTATTTCTGAAATAATGTTTTTCTAAATTTTCCCACAATGCATTCTTTTCAAATATGATAATGTTGAACAAACTGTTTTGAATGTATTATTGGATTAATTGCTTCTCCATGACCAAAAAAACATGTATCTAAGTGTAGTAGTTTATAATACACATGGTACAAAAATTCCATATAAATCACACACTGAAGTGCCACTCAAGAAGTACAACCGGTACATACTGCCATCCAGGTGCTTGCTGGCCTCGCCCTATTTGGCCTGGTGACCTTGTGTTCACCTTCTTGGGGGTTTTGGATTATAACTTCTCTTGTAAGCACTTATAAATTAGGGTTTCTCCATTCTCGGCTGTTGCCTCCAAATGTTTGATCAACACTGTTCGGGCCACATATTTGGGGGTGAATGCCCAGGATGGTAAATCCTAATTTGCATTTGCCCTCAAGAGAAGTTCCAGGCCGAAACCACCAAGAAGGTGAATGTAATATTTCCTTTAAGAAATCTAACTTCTTTTTCTCTCCTTGCTGGAGAAATAGTAACAGTGGAGACAATTTATGTGGAGTCTGTGTTTAGAGGATAAGAAGACGTGTTAAAATATTTGCATTAGGTAAGTGGATATAATATTAATTTGGTTGATCTGTTATTGCACTGTAAAATTGTTTTGAAATAGTTTTTCTGTTTCATACATTAGTAATTTATTTGTATCCCATTATCGTAATGTTTTCTGCCTTGTGATATCTCAATGTAACATGCAACTCCACTGACTTAAATGGAAAGCGGATAAGAAGCTATTTTGCGTATCCTGTAGGAAAAGTAGAAGGATGGAGCATAAGTTTGAACACACCTGTCGATGTATAGGTTGTGCTTATCAACCAATGGGACCTTGAAAAGAAGATTGCAAAGTCATGCATACAGATGCTAAAGGACCACTACGGTATGTAGCAAACTGACAATATTAGCCTGCTTCCGGAACAATACCTTGTTATGGTGAAGGGGTTTGTGTACCTCAATGAAGCTGTGAGCTATACCATGTAGGGTCACCCAAGATGGGCAGGTCATAGCGGAGAGGTCAGACAAATTGTGGTCCACTGGAGAAGGCACTGGTACCCACTCCAGTATCTTTGCCAAAATAACCTTACGGATTATCACAACCAGACACAAGATGTGCCTGGTGAGCTGCAGTCCATAGCGTCACTAAGAGTCAGACACAACTGAACGACTAAACAACAACAGCCATTATATAGATAATTTAGTAGGACTGAAATAGACACAACGCTGGTTCTCTCTCACTGCACCAGAAGCAGACCCCTTGCATCATTCACACACACAATTTCCATTAATGTATCATGGATCTCTATTGGATCCTACTGGGGTATTACATTTGTTACATAGTTACATAGTTACATAGTATTTAAGGTTGAAAAAAGACTTTCAGTCCATCAAGTTCAACCTTTTTAAGATCTCCTTTGATCTGCAATATGCGGATTAACTATTAATTCATTAGTTGTTAATTAATTATTAATCAATTATTTAATTTTTTTTTTTTTGTTTCTTTTTTAATTATTATTAATTAGTCCAGAGGAAGGCAAATAGAAAAAAAATAAAATAAAATAAAACAAGCGAGACTTAGCCAAATGTCTAAAGGGGAAATGTTAAAAATTTGGATCATTACTGTCTCTCTAATTATCCATGATAACCCTGAATACCCTTTTTAATTATAAATAAATCTAGTCCCCTTTTAAAGTTATTTATCGAATCCGCTGTCACCACCTCCTCTGGTAGAGAATTCCACAGATTAACCACCCTTACTGTGAAGAACCCTTTTCTTTCTTTGAGGTGGAATCTTTTTACTTCTAACCTCAAGGGATGTCCTCTTGTCAGTTGAAAACCTCTTGGCACAAAAAGCTCCCCTGACAAATCTTTATACTGACCCTGGATGTATTTATATAAGGTAATCATATCTCCTCTTAGATAAGTTTAATTTGGTTAGTCTTTCTTCATAACTTAGCCCCTCCATTCCCCTTATTAGTTTTGTTGCCCTTTTCTGTACCTTTTCCAGCTCTAAAATGTCCTTTTTATGAAGTGGTGCCCAAAATTGTACTCCATATTCCAAATGAGGGCGTACTAAAGATTTGTATAGTGGCAGAATTATATTTGCTTCCCTGGCTTCTATACCTTTCTTAATACATGCTAATATCTTATTTGCCTTTGCAGCTGCTGCTTGGCTTTGAGCACTGTTACCTAGGTGGTTGTCCACAAGCACTCCCAAATCCCTTTCAATATCTGATACACCTAGATTTGCTCCATTTAGATTATAAATTGCATGGCTATTTTTCCTTCCCAGATGCATAACCTTACATTTATTCGTATTAAATCTCATCTGCCATTTAGATGCCCATTCCTCAATTTTATGTAAATCCCCTTTGAGGGAAAGCACATCAGTATCTGATTTAATTACCTTGCACAACTTTGTGTCATCAGCGAAAATGGAGACCCCACACTCCAATCCTACCTCTAAGTCATTAATAAATATGTTAAAAAGGAGAGGACCTAATACTGAACCCTGAGGAACCCCACTTACCACATTAGTCCAATCGGAGTATGTTCCATTTACAACAACCCTTTGCTTCCTGTCTTTTAGCCAGCTCTCAATCCATGAGCAGATATTTACTGCAATTCCTGTATCCCTTAGTTTGCCCAATAGTCTCCCATGTGGCACTGTATCAAAAGCCTTTGCAAAATCCAAAAAGACTACATCCACTGAGTTGCCTTGATCCAGGTTCCTACTAACCTCCTCATAGAAACTAATTAGATTTGTTTGACATGACCTATCCCTCATAAACCCATGTTGACTCCTACTTATAATCCTGTTCAAATAGACATATTCTTGTATATTATCCCTTATTAACCCTTCTAAAAGCTTCCCCACTACAGAAGTGAGGCTCACTGGTCTATAATTCCCCGGATTTGCTCTTGCTCCCTTTTTAAATATAGGTATCACATCAGCTTTTCTCCAGTCATCTGGTAGAGACCCTGTGTTGAGTGAATCTTGAAAAATTAAATATAATGGTTTGGCTATTACAGAACCCAGTTCCCTTAGTACCCTTGGATGTATTCCATCAGGACCCGGGGCTTTATTAACATTTATTTTTTCCAACCTCTTTTGGATTACTTCCTGTGTTAACCAATCATTTGGCAAAGGTAGTGTAGCCCCATTATGTCGCAGTGTCCCAACCACTGGTACCTCCCTTGTGTATACCGAGGAAAAGAACCTATTTAGCTCATCTGCCTTTTCCTGGTCACTCATTTTCAGATGGCCTGTTTCACATTGTAATGTTCCTATAGCTTCCTTCCTCGCCTTCTTCCCATTAATATACTTAAAAAATATTTTAGGGTTAGTCTTACTCTCTTTTGCAATTAATTTTTCATTTTCTATTTTAGCCAGTCTAATCGCGCTTTTGCAAGCCTTGTTGATTTCCTTGTATTCCCGTAAAGCAGTCTCTGTCCCCTCTTGTTTGTATAATTTAAATGCCTGTTTTTTACTCCGTATCTTGATCTTTAAACCATTGTTAAGCCACATGGGTTGTGATTTACTCCTTTTACTTTTATTCCCACACGGTATATGCCGATGTGTATGTATATTTAGTAAGGATTTAAATGTTGTCCATTTATGTTCAGTGTTTTTACCTATCAGTTCTCTGTCCCAGTCTATACTTTGTATTGCTGCCCTTAGACCGTTAAAATTTGCCCTTTTAAAATTAAGAGTTTTTGTTGGCCCCTTAAAATGTTGTTTTTTTTAGTTCAATCTCAAATGAGACTGTGTTGTGATCACTGTTTCCCAAAGGTTGCCCTATTTCAACATTTGATACAATATCAATATTATTTGTAATGAGTAAATCTAAGATAGCTTCATTTCTAGTAGGCTCCTGTATAACCTGGGCCAGATAATGATCCCTGAGTGTACTCAAGAACCTGCTCCCCTTAGCTGAACTGCTGGTCTCATTTATCCAGTTTATTTCAGGGTAATTAAAATCTCCCATTATTAGAACTTGCCCGTGCTTAGCTGCATTTCCAATCTGTAACAATAATTGTATTTCCTCACTTTCAGCTATATTTGGGGGTTTATAGCATACTCCTACTAATATTCTTTTGGAATTTGCTGCTCCGCTATTTAACTCTACCCACAAACATTCAACTTTATCACTAGGTCCACCATAAATATCTTCTCTGACTATAACCTTAAATTCAGGCTTAACATACAGACAAATCCCTCCTCCTCGTTTACCATTGCCTCTGTCTTTCCTAAATAGGTTATAACCATCCAGATTAACAGTCCAGTCATGAGATTCATCCCACCACGTTTCGGTAATGCCTATTAAATCCCATTTTTCATTAATTGCTAATAATTCTAACTCTCCCATTTTTCCTGGCAAGCTTCTGGCATTAGCAAGCATACACCTTATGTTATGAGTCTGTAGTTCTGAAGTGCCTGCCACTGAACTTGAATTACTTAGTACTACCTCCATATTGACTATACTACCCCTCCCCCCATCTCCTCCCCCATGAGTTGTTAATTCATCCCTTATACCCTCTACACTTTCTACCACATTACTTATAGTTAGTCCCTCCCCCCCACCTACTAGTTTAAAAACTCCTCCAGCCTTTCTACCATCCTATCCCCTAGTACAAAAGCTCCCTCATCATTAAGGTGCAATACATCTCTACTGTAGAGATTGTACCGAAGTGAGAAGTCAGCCCAGTGCTCTAAAAAGCCAAACCCCTCCTTAGTGCACCACATCTTTAGCCACGCATTAACCTCCCTAATCTCCTTCTGCCTCCCTGGGCTAGCACGTGGCACTGGTAGTATCTCAGAAAATACTACCTTGGAGGTCCTTGTCTTCAGCTTATTACCTAGTTCTCTAAAATCATTCTTTAGGACACTCCATCTTCCACTAACTTTGTCATTGGTACCAATATGTACCAAGACCGCCGGTTCATTTCCAGCCCCTCCCAATAATTTGTCTACCCGATCCACAACATGACGAACCCGAGCACCCGGGAGACAGCAAACTGTTCGATTGCTGGGATCTGGGTGACAAATCACCCTATCTACCTTCCTAATAATAGAGTCAAATAATAATTTGTTTTTCTAATTAAAAGCTAGATCTATGACTTTTTTCTTCCTTAATTATGCTCTTAGTGCTCAAATATTTTTTTATTTGGATGCATCTAAAAAATATTATATGTAGGTGATATTTTTATTATATAATGTTATATTTTTAGGGGAAGCAGTTATTTCGAAGTAATTGTAATAATCAGCCAAAAATATGTTAGTTCCTTGTATTGCTCCACGTGATAATTTGCTTTTGTGGTCTACAATGCGGTTTCACATCCTTAATTTTCCATGTTTCAACAAAAAAAAACTAGATTAGCGTCTGAGTAGTTCCTGAATTTCTAGATTTTGTCTTGTGTTCAGAAAACTGCTGATATAATGAGATGTTTTTAGAACTGTTTTTTTTTTTTTTAAATGTTACTGTGATCAGTTTTATATAATTGTATTAATATGAGAACAAGATAAGGAAGTGACTCAACAGTCACAAACAATAACTTTAAAGCTCTTGATAATATTTTTATTTTATAATTGGCAATTAAGGTTTTTTTTTTTAAATAAAATATATTGAATAAAATTTACTATTTAAAGCTGAATCTGTTTTGTTAGAAAAGAACAAAAAGAGGCATAGAGGGACATTGAAAGAATATTCAAACTAAAGCCACCTGACATTTAGATGACTGAGCATGCAGATACCCCGGAGAGTAATTAGCCATAATAGTCACTTATTAGTCTTATCACTTGCCTTTTATTGCTACAAGCCTTATGTATATTAGGTGATGTGAGTTTTGAGGATCACAACATGAATGTAATTGTCACAGCTTGCAACTCAACTGGCTCTTGTGATGGCTCTTGAAATTTTGACCCAATCAGCTCCAGAGCTCAGTGTTCTGTCTCAGTCAGGTTCCATAACATTCACGAAGATAGTTAATCTTCTCTAGCGGTGTTCATTAATACCCAAGAAACTTAGTTTTAGGTGGGACTTGCCCGAAATGCTTGGTGAGTGGATCAGAAAGGCTGACTGCCATGATTACCTAGATCCTGTATATAGAAGCTTCGTTCCTCTCTCTGTAATGGTCTGTTTTCAAATGTCTAACCTGTGTTGATCATATGATGATTTATAGACTTCTAAAGAAAGAGGTGAGGGAAGAAGGGGAGAGTGCTGGAGGAAGAGATAGACTGACAAAAAGGGGTAGGGAGAGCAAGTGATGGAGAGTGAGAGATGGGGAGATATCTACTGGAGGGAAAGTGAGGTAGGGAAAGGAAGAGTTGGGGAGAAATGTGAGGAAAAAATGGGGAGAAAAATGATGGATATGTGGGGAGAGAGAGAGATGAAGAGAAAGATGGCGGATAGAGAGATGGGGGAGAGAGAGAGAGCTGTTGGAGATAGGGATGGAGAGAGATTGTGAGACAAAAATGGCAGAGATGGGGAAAGGCAGGGAGACGGACATAATGGGGAGTAAGATAAAGAGAGAGAGATTGGGCAGAGTCTGGGAAAGAGATGTAGTGTATAAAGTGAGAAGCAGAGATATATGTATAAGAGCCATATTACAAAGATAAAGGTGAGAGAGAAACACATGGGATAAGTGGCAGATAAATAAAATATAGTGAGAGAAAGATGTAGAGAGAGATTAGATGAGAGTGGGATCAGATTTATCATTCGTCAGAGTAGGCAGGTGACTATATGTGCCTGTCTGTCGGGGAGCCATGTTTTTGCACTGAAAAACATGTTAAATGTTGTTTTGGGGGAGAATATAGCAAAGGTTTTCTCTGATTGGCTGAATCTCAATGCCCATCTATACACTTCCTCTCTTCTCAACAAAGCATTCTGAGAGTCTTAGTCTTGTCTTTATATGAAACTCATTAACTACAGACAAAAGAAACACAGTGGCAAAAAACAGTCAGAGGTGCTCAGTCTAAGAACAAACTAATCCAAGTGGGTTTGTTCTATGGACATGATAACCCTCTCAGAGAGCAGCCTCTTTTAGCTCACTTGTTCTCTTCACAGGGAAGAAATATCCTGTAGTTTATCAGTCTGGTCGCACTCAAGAGTGATCCAGCTCAGATATACCCGACAATTCTACCTGAACAGGAGACACAGCAAACCCCATATGTACATTTTGGCCTTTCTTGTGCCTCATCAGTGTGGTCTAGCTGTACTGCCTAAATCACAGTGAGCAAGGAGTGGTAGGAGGCTCTAGACGTTGGAATCCATGCTCACTGTGCCCACATGGGTTAGTTTGTTCTCAGATTCAGCGCCTCAGCTTTGTTTTTTTGTCCAAAAGAAACACACTCGCCAGAATTCTGGGGTGGAAACAGCTTTGAGATTTTCCATGTGAGACAGTGACATTCTGAGACTGCAAGCGAGGAGCAGCTGAGAGCAATAGTGCGAAGTTTGATAAAGGGAATTTGACGGATAGGGCATTGATTTAACTTGATTTTTTTTTTTTTATAATTTATTAAGCAGCACAAAGCAGAGACTATACAGTTGTGCTCCAAGGTTTGCAAAACCTGGCAGAAATTGGGAAAAGATTGCATTTATTTCGAAAATATGAGTGATCACATAAAGACATTTATTATCACATATTTGTTTTGGCTCCATTTTACATCATAATGGTAACAGAAATCACCCAAATGGCTCTGATCAAAAGTTTACATACCTTTGAATGTTTGGCCTTGTTACAGAAACACAAGGTGACACACACATGTTAAAATGGCAATTAAAGGTTCATTTCCCACACCTCTGGCTTTTTAAATTGCAATTAGTGTCTGTGTGTAAATAGTCAATAAGTTTGTTAGCTCTCACGTGGATGCACTGCGCAGGCTAGATAATGAGCCATGGGGAGCAGAAAAGAACTGTCAAAAGATGTGCGTAACAAGGTATTGGAACTTCATAAATATTGAAAAGAATATAAAAAGATATCCAAAGCCTTGAAAATGCCAGTCAGTACTGTTCAATCACTTATTACGAAGTGGAAAATTCGGGGATCTTTTGATACCAAGCCAAGGTCAGGTAAACCAAGAAATATTTCACCCAAAACTGCCAGAAGAATTGTTCGGAATACAAAGAAAAACCCACAGGTAACCTCAGGAGAAACCCAGGCTGCTCTGGAAAAAGACAGTGTGGTTGTTTCAAGGAGCACAATGCGACGATACTTGAACAAAAATTAGCTGCATGGTCGAGATGCCAGAAAGAAGCCAATGCCACAAAAAAGCCTGGTTACAATATGCCCAACAACACCTTGACACGCCTCACAGGTTCTGGCACACAGTGATTTGGAGTGACAAGACCAAAATAGAGCTTTATGGTCAGAACCAAAAGAACTATGTTTGGAGAGGGATCAACAAGGCCGATAGCAAAAGGAATACTATCCCCGCTGTGAAGCATGGTGGTGGCTCACTGATGTATTGGGGGGGGGGGGGGGGGGGTCGGGGGATGCTCTAAAGGCACAGGGAATCTTGTGAAATTTCATGGCAAGTTGAATGCAGCATGTTATCAGAAAATACTGGCAGACAATTTGCGTTCTTCTGCACGAAGGCTGCGCATGGGACGCTCTTGAACTCTTCAGCATGACAATAACTCTAAGCACAAGGCCAAGTTGACCCACCAGTGGTTACAGCAGAAAAAAGTTGAAGGTTCTGGAGTAACCATCACAGTCTCCTGACCTTAATATCATCAAGCCACTCTGGGGAGATCTCAAATGTGCGGCTCATGTAAGACGACCAATGACTTTGCATGACCTTTGCCAAGACGAATGGGCAGCTATACTACCCCTGCAAGAATTAGGGGCCTCATAGACAACTATTACAAAAGACTGCACGCTGTCATTGGTGCTAAAAGAGGCAATACACAGTATTAAAAACTAAGGGTATGTAAACTTTTGATCAGGGCCATTTGGGTGATTTCTGTTATCATTATGATTGAAAAAGGAGCCAAACAACTATGTGATAATAAATGGCTTCAAATAAAAAAATTTGCATGACCAGTCATATTCTTAAAATAGTTGCCAAAATTTCACAATTTCTGCCAGGATATGCAAGCTTTTGAGCACCACTGTATATAGGCGTACATATTTATATCTAAGATAGATCAGAATGTCAACAAATAATATATTGCCAATATGTATAAAATGTTTACATATATGTACAGATTTCATTAAATATACACATTTCATCTACAGTTCTCCCTTAGAGTTTGTGTTTGGGGTGGAGATCGACACCTGATGAATCTGACTGGAGGCACCTCAGATGTAAATCTGGCTCTGAAGGAGAAATGTGAAACACATATCATTAATGGATGGAAACTGCCTAAGCGAGGGATGAAAGAGAGCAAGAGAAAAGCTGGATGGAGAAGAAGAGAAGGAGGAAAAGATGTAGAAGAGACAGATGGAACCAGGGAAGGAAAGAGAGGGCAGCGAGACAGAGTAGGGTGTGAGAGAAACCTCTAAAATACCCATAACATTTTGTGAGGCTAATCACTATTTACAGGTATGTACAAGGTGTGATACAATAGGCTCCATAGTATAACATATAATTTGTGAATATAGCTGTTGGACTGAAATGACCGCTCATGTATGCCTCCGTGACACAGCATAATACAAATAACAACATTTCTAAGAAATAATTACATTTTCTTAGCTATATCCCAAGATGTCTCTCACGTAAATAAGCTGAGTTCCCGAATGTGATTAGTATATGTACTTGTTCTGTTAGTGCTCAGGTAAATGAAGCATAAAACAAATGTTTTGCTCTTTCCCCTACGTGTTGGGCGACACACAGCCTGTGAACTGCAGGGCACTCATTGACTCACTGCTGGTGCAGCAAATTCCATCTCATTAAAACGCAACAATTAAGATTTTATTTGCTGATTTAGATATTGCTCCCGACACTTAACCAATGGAAAATATTGAAGAATGTGTTTCAATGGCAGTGATTGCGCATTAATGTTTGTTACAAAGCATTTTGTCATTTGTCGTTCACCTTTGAAAGGTGTAATTAACCATGTGAGTGCTGTGGGTAAGTTGGGTGAACACTTATACAAGTAGAATTACTGCCCACAAGTGTTTCCAAAACGGGATTTTCTCTGCTGATACCACAGTATAGTAATATATATGGTAGAAAAGTTTGACTTTAAGAGCATAATTAGGCAAAAAGTTACAAAGCTCATTTTTAGTTAGATAAATACATGTATGCCTCTGCTGGTTCCTGAAGGCATCCATGACTATGTGCATGTGAGAGGGATGTTTACATTTCTGGAGGAGCCAACCTTATATTTTTTGGGAAAAGCTGCCTGCTATTAAAGATGTTTGCCAAATACCAAAAGTTATTCCACAAAGCCACCTCTCCTCTTCATCATCCCTCTTTTCCATCCCTCAAGCATCAAGTTGAAACCAGACATAATGGAACCATCTATATATACATGATTTTCTCTACTGATGTATGTATGCTCATGGCTTACACAACTGATAATGCTGTAAAAACTAATTGCAAATAAAAGTGAAAATTGTATGCGTTATTTTTGTTTTCTAAAATCAGAATGACTATTATCAAGTGGAGGTTTTCATAGAAAAATAATAACAACCCATTGGTAGTCTTCGTATGGGATGAATGAGTGAGGCGCGTGGTTATTGAGAAACACACTCTGCAGAGTCACACTCATTAAGGGGACTCAATGTAAGTCACACACTCACGGAGGCACTCACACGTTGTCAGACACACAGTCACTAAGATCCTCAAACGTCAGGTATGTATTCACTGAGACACAATTACACAAAATATATTGTATGTATATCCATACAACACAATGTAATGAATGTGATATTATGCATTTGTGAGAGTGTTCATGTAATGCAGCGTGAGAGTGTTCATGTAATGTAGTGTGAGAGTGTTCATGTAACGCAGCGTGAGAGTGTTCATGTAACGCAGCGTGAGAGTGTTCATGTAACGCAGCGTGAGAGTGTTCATGTAACGCAGCGTGAGAGTGTTCATGTAACGCAGGTGTGAGGGTGTTCATGTAACGCAGCGTGAGAGTGTTCATGTAATGCAGGTGTGAGAGTCTTTATGTAACGCAGAGTGAGAGTGTTCATGTAATGTAGTGTGAGAGTGTTCATGTAACGCAGGTGTGAGGGTGTTCATGTAACGCAGCGTGAGAGTGTTCATGTAACGCAGCGTGAGAGTGTTCATGTAATGTAGTGTGAGAGTGTTCATGTAACGCAGGTGTGAGAGTGTTCATGTAATGCAGGTGTGAGAGTCTTTATGTAACGCAGGTGTGAGAGTGTTCATGTAATGTAGTGTGAAAGTGTTCATGTAACACAGTGTGAGAGTGTTCATGTAAAGCAGGTGTGAGAGTGTTCATGTAACGCAGGTGTGAGAGTGTTCATGTAACGCAGTGTGAGAGTGTTCATGTAACGCAGAGTGAGAGTGTTCATGTAACGCAGCATGAGAGTGTTCATTATAACGCAGGTGTGAGAGTGTTCATGTAATGTAGTGTGAGAGTGTTCATGTAACACAGTGTGAGAGTGTTCATGTAAAGCAGGTGTGAGAGTGTTCATGTAACGCAGTGTGAGAGTGTTCATGTAACGCAGAGTGAGAGTGTCCATGTAACGCAGCATGAGAGTGTTCATTATAACGCAGGTGTGAGAGTGTTCATGTAACGCAGTGTGAGAGTGTTCACGTAACGCAGCGTGAGAGTGTTTATGTAACGCAGGCGTGAGAGTGTTTATGTAACGCAGCGTGAGAGTGTTCATGTAACGCATTGTGAGAGTGTTCATGTAACGCAGCGTGAGAGTGTTCATGTAACGCAGGTGTGAGAGTGTTCATGTAACGCAGCGTGAGAGTGTTCATGTAACGCAGCGTGAGAGTGTTCATGTAATGTAGTGTGAGAGTGTTCATGTAACGCAGCGTGAGAGTGTTCATGTAACGCAGCGTGAGAGTGTTCATGTAACGCAGCGTGAGAGTGTTCATGTAATGTAGTGTGAGAGTGTTGTTACCAGGCAATGTTAGAATGAATACAAGCAATTTTATGACAGTCATGTATTGTTCCCTAGACACGAGCAGAAATGTGAAGGCATTCAGAGAACTTCAGAACTATCAATTAACAACCACATATAATACATTGCAGAGAAAAACATTTTGATGTTGAATACAATGAGTCCATCTCATCATGAGACTCGTATTCACCCACTGGATAACTTTAGTTGTATCTTGAATTCCCATTTTTGGTCCCTATCACTTCCACTGTCAGGCTATCCCACCGATCCACTCTCAAGCATATTAGTCTTCCAGGAGAAACGGTAGGGTCAAACAAAGATACATAGATGTAGAAGGTTCCTGGATTTTACAAGGTATATGATATATTTGGTGTATCTATTTACTTTTATGTTGTTTTTTTTTTTTTTTTAAATAAGGGGATGTAAGCATTGTTTTACATCTAAAAACCAAACAAATAATCCCTGTATGGGTGTGTCCTAAGACTCAGGATGTGCAGTTTAGTGTCATAGCCTATCAGGGATAACATCTCAGCATCATGTTGCAATGCATACCAGGTTTGTCCAACTCTAGTCTTTGAGGGCCGGTATCAAACAATAATGTAAGAAAATGGGTGGTTAAGACAAATATGGTTGGATGTTGCCTTAGAAAAACACAAGTATACTGAGCTCTTCTATCTTGAGCATATATTTATACACAGTTGTACCTTGGTACTCGTTAAATGGTTGAGGAAAAACAAAGAGCCAAACACAATGAGTACCAAATTCCCAGTAATGTAATATAATGTAAGTAATGGAGTAATGTGAATTTCAACATCAAGCAAGATGACTACCGAAAAAGCTCTGAATATCAAAGCAATTTCTACTCATCAAAATGTGTTGACTACCAAATTTGATGAGTTCTGAGGTAGACGAGTACCAAGGTACTAATATATATATATATATATATATATATATATATATATATATATATTATTTAAAAAAAAGTGGGTCAAACAGTGGCTCAGTCATTTTGATTTAAATATACTTTCTCGTGTTGGAAATTATTAGTATTTTTAGTGAAGCTCAACATTAAAGTTGCATTGTAATTTACAAAAGTCAATGATTAGTAAAACCATGGCATACGTGATACTGTGCAGTCGTTGGCTGGTTTGTAGACAGGATGGTGGCTGCTCTTTATAAGGTACGCTTCATAGCTGTTATAGAGTAACATATGTGGCTGTAAATTTGAATCTTTAAATGCAACTTAATGTCTCATCTTTAAAGCTTCCGGTTACTCATAATGTTTTATTGTACTCTGGGAATGGGACCAAGTTGTGATAGGAATATGTGCAAAAGTGACTTGGAAAGATTAGCAAGTGAGAAGTTAAGGTGACTTCTAGGAACAGTAAAAATAAGACTGCATTGTAAAATGGCATAATAAGGCACACTTATGGACATAACTTTACACATATATTGTGCAATCAGGTAAATAGAAGCTACCTGTACTTTCATTTGACCATGTGTAGATCAATGTCTCTCGACCTTCCAGTGGACAAGTTGGTTACCTTTCTAATAGTAGTGGTTTAAAATGTTAGGATGTCCTGATCCCTCTTTATTCCTTAGGGCCAGCAGAAGAGGTCCCAGGACCAGTTATTGAGAAACACTGGTTAGGTGGGAGTATTTGTATACCAGGTTTTTCTATATGGTCCTTTAAATATTTAGTAATGGGCAAAATGTTTATAGAAAGCACAAAACACATGAAATATTTAATGTTTACTTACAATTATTTTTTTAGTTGCTCTTTCAGGAGGGTATGTCCCTGTAAACTAATTAGCTTTTTATTAGTCATACCTAAACCACTCTCATTTTTCCTTTGTGCAGATAAAATCTTCCTCTGCATTCCTCTCCCACAAGTGAAAGTAGATCAACATAAATCAAAATGATATATTAAACTGCAACATAATTGCATAGAAAAGATAACAATGATCTTTATTATGCAACTAGTCGTTTCACCGTCATAAATGACGGTATAATATTTAATCTCCCTCCCATGTGTCTCTCTCCCCTCCTCCACCCACTCCAGTGTACAATGGGCTGCTGATGCCGTGCTTGGAAGCGCGATGTGCGGCTGGCGCAGCGCATTGACAAGCAAATAGCGGACACGGCTAGCGCTGCAAACAGTGCATTTACAGCTAGCACCGCGCATTGACAGAGTGCGCGGCTGTTGCCGTGCATGCCAGCGCATTGCTGAATATAGTTTCTGTAGTGCTCATGGTCTTGCCAGCGTTACACACTACGGAAACTATATTAGTGATGAACAAAAGTTTGCCAATAAGCAAATGCAGTTGTTCAAGAAAATTGATATTTTAAATATATTTAGAGAAACAAGTGATAAAAAAAATCTATTTTTGAACGTCTGTTTACACTTGACTTGTTCCAATTTTTTTTATATTCTGCGTTATTATTTGCTCTTTTAACCCAGGAGACGTTCAACCTCTGGGGCATAACAATATACACACAAAAAAGGCAAATGGCACTATGACTCTGCAAAATTAGACCCATGCGCATCATGTACACTTTTCCATTCTCAATATATATATATTCTTATCCCATGAGGGTGTTTTGTATGACTCATCCTGTTGTATTGGAATATATGCATTTCATGTGTTTGGGGATTAGTTTAATGTCCCTATAGAGACGAGATTGGAGAGGGGGAAGTTGAAACAAAGAATAATTCATCTTAGGATCAGATTGAGGGAGGTAGAAACATCTTGTGGACAATTTAACATCCAGCTATAATAGTTTAATACAGTACCGAGGGCCATATTAGTAGATTTCTAATACATGATTTTAATAAACCACAAAAACATTTTTTTCACATTGTGCAGATGGAAGCTAATTCTTTGTATAAAGTCTCCTCACATTCGAGGAAGTAGTTCAACAAAAAACAAAATGGTAGACTGCTAAATAAGGCAGAATTTTTTTTTTCTTTAGATTCTAATAACAATGTTTTAAAAGAGTAGGTTTTCAACTACAGTGGTACTTTAAATATTGATATTGAGGTGTTCAACTGGTATCTCTCAAAGAGTTAAAGAAATTGCTTTAAAACTACTAGAATAAGAGGTCTTAGTCCTACATCACAGAATATTTAGTGGGTAAGTTTCTAGTATGAAAAAAAACACAGTAAGGGAGATGAAGCATATGGGATATGCTTAAGGGTCAATTTAAAGTTGTAGGGGTCGATATCATGGACATGTTGCATGGGTCTATTGGTTCTTATTTACAGGAAACAAATAGCTTCTATGAATTTAAAACATCACAAGGACGGGCAAGTCCTTCCATCCCCCTCTGTAAATGAAATTCAAGTTTAGTCCATCAGTTAACTGGTCCCATCCCCCTCGCTTTTACACCCATATGAAGAGAGAAAATATGCACATTAACCCTCTGACTAGTGAATAGGACCAGTAGTACATTGAATCCAATGAATGTGCACTCCCCAGCAGTGTAACTGTTAAATGAATTCCCAATCCACCTAGAAGAATATTAGGTTACAACACAACACTGGCAGTCAATATGCGGCTCCTCTTGTGTCTAGGTCTACGTCATATAACTAAATATATATATATATATATATATATATATATATATATATATATATAGTTGTCTCCATCACATTGTTTTTCTACGATGGAATCCATTACCCTAACATTTGCTAAACAATACATTGTAGATAATAAAATTCCATTTTAATACATAATGAACTTACCTTTAGTGTATATGTATCTATGTATATATCTATATCTATATATATATATATATATAAATAATTGAAGAGTGAAGCAGCCGTGAATGTCCAGAAATGTAGTAATTATTAATATATATATATATATATATATATATATATATATATAGATTAATGAGTATTGCAATATAATTTGATACCTTTTGTATTGGACAAACGTCTTATTTATAATGACGAGACTTGATAAAGGGAGGTTAAGCCACTAGACTACACAAACTGTGTAATTTCTTGTCCCCATCATTGTTTTTCTGCAATAAAATCCCTTATTCCCAACATTTGCTATATATTTTGTTAATAAATACCGTAATAGCATATTTACACATATATATATATATATATATATATATATATATATATATATATATATATATATATATATATATATATATATATATATATATATATATATACACACACACACACACAATTATGTACTATGTTAAATGAAACGTGTATGTTTTTTGCATGTTTATTGTATTACATAATTTATTATACAACTCTATGAAATTCTAGAAGTCTAGCAAACCACAATTTATTGGGTGTGGCTACTATGCAGTTTGTGGACTTGTTAATTGATAGTATTTTTCAAAAATTTTAGATTTTAGATCTACAAACCTTAGCCTAGAACACAATCAACTATATTATGAATTTACTACCAATATTGGAAAATTGTATTTTGTGTGCATTGCCAGAGTTTGGAGTAGTATAGAAATTATGTACGTATTTTTCAAATTTTAGTAAATGGTCCTACACAATCTTTCCAAAAGAAAAATTGTCCTAAATATAAATGAGAAAAAAAAAGGGGAGAAACAAAATATAGCCTGTTATTTAGCCTTCACATTTAATTTAGTTTTTAACAGTGTAAGACACAAATTTTGACAATAGTTAAGAATCAATAGGCTCATCCAGTTCTAATTTTATCTAAAAATTTAACACGTTGCTGAATCCCTTTATTTTTTTTACCATCTCTGCTAAAAGACTGTTACTACTATTTATGTAAACAGCCCCAAAATGTTTCACCTTCCAACTTGAAATCATGACCACTTATTCCTGAAATCCTGTCTTTCTAGAAGAAACCCACCTTCCTGTAGTTTATTAAATCATTTGATTTACAAATCGGCTGAAAACATTTTGAAAAAGAAGATAAAGAAAATTAAATAAATTAAAAATTATTTGTGTTAACATACTAAAAGCAGATTTTATTTTCCTTTTTTCCGTGAAGCATCACCAAAAAAGTGTTAAAAATAAACTTGCAAAATATGAAAATATTTTTCAATATTCAGCATTTTCTTTAGCAGAAAAAAAAGGAAACGAGATCAGGAATGTTGTAATTTCTATATGAACTTTCACCCAGTAACTTCTGCGGCGCAGTCCATTTGGCTACAGAGTTGTACAGTTGCCATGGAGGACCCCCCACCCCCTCCCTTCCTTTCACTGAGTTTTACAGATTGAATTCCCATGAAAATCGACAAACATCGAGGCCTTAGGCGCTCACTCTCTGTACTTATAAGCAAGGAATTATTTAGGGGTATTTGCCTTTTTCAGTTTTTACTATTGTGTCACAAACAAAGTAGCATTTTATGTGTTAAGAAATATATACTAATTCAATCTATATTCAATATTTTAAATTAAGAAGTTTGTGTCAAAGGGGCTGCCATCTTGGAATAGTAGTTTGAGGGATTTTCAGCTTAGACTTGTTTAGACAGTTGTTTTGATAGAACTACATTGAGTTGTTGCTTGAATCCAAAGACCCCCCCCCCCCCCATGTTCACCCAGATGTTTTTTAGAAACCAAATTAAATATCTGCAATCATTAAAACAAAATTAAATGCAATCTTTAAATAATGACAATTATTTTAGATCTTCTAAAAATAATTTGCCAATTTTTAAAATAAATACAGCCTTTATTATTTAAATATTGTATTTGATTTTACTTTAATTGAAGATCTAACAAACATGGGGGGGGGGGGGGGAGATGGAGTATTCAGATAACATCTAAATTCAGTAGTGTATTTGGAAAAACCACATGACAATAGGACTAAATGGACAAGAAAGACAAACCCTGCAACGGCTTTCCAAGATTGAAGCGCCCATGACAGAATCTGCTAAATTTATAATCTTCTCTAAAAATGTTTTAATTCACTCAACAGCTGCTAATTAAGAATTAATCTTTTCGGATCCTGGGTAGTGACATTTCTGGCACTGTACCCCAATTCAAGGCTATGAGAGCAATGTATAGATGCTGAAGGAATCCGTGTTTAAAGGGAATACAGGGGATACATTTAGAGCAGCATTTGCATATTACTACCCAGAATCCTTGGCTGTGGCAGAAATATTGTCCTGTGTTTAGCCTAGATTCATGCCTGCCCTAATGTTTGAACCCCTTTACCATATAGTGTGTCAGCTGGGTGGTTATTCCTGGTCTCCACTGCTCCCGTCAGCAAGGCAACGCATTGATTGCAGCAACATAATCCCAGGAAGGTTCATATTTCACAATGACTTGGCGTAACCGTCTCAATGGGCTTGAACAAATAATTACCTCTCGTTTGGAAAATAGACCTGGCTACTGGATTACAGGGATAGAATGGCACCATTTTTAATATTACTATATAAATTAGTATGCATAATCTCTAGAAAGTATAGGTAACTGGTAGTGTTTATTTAACAAACATCCATTACTTTAAAATAGCTTATACCCTATTCTTAATTTTTTTCTACTGCCTTGAAAAAAGTATATAAAAATAAAAAATAGGTGCAAATTAGACAAAAAGCCTATAGCCTCATGGATATTTTATGTGATAGAGACATTTAGCAGTTATAGGCATCCTAATCTTCTTTTATGGCTTAGAGTTTACATAAAGGTGTACCCCGTTGGGATTCTTTACAACACAATTCATTTAAAAAAAAAAAAAAAAAAGTGTAAATTTAGGCCTAAAAAAAGAGAATGGATAATGTAGCAGAAATAATGTCACAGATTAAAATTTCCAATGGAACAAAGTAAATGCTATTGGGCAACAAACCCAACTGGACAGGACAAGTACAATGTACAGATTAGTGATCCAAAATGGTGCCAGCAGCTCACGGCAGAAGTGTCTTGCATTGTATCTTCTAATATCAGTACGGTATCTTGCTTCCTTGAGTATACACTTGGAACCATTTTAGGTATTCCATAAAAAGATGTGTGGTACATACTCTCAGTCCTTCAAAAATAAAAGGCATTGGTGATGTTACAGCCGGAAACCTACTGCAATTTGGGAGCATCTAAAACCGAAGATCCAAAACTGTTAGTTTGGGGGGCCGCAAATATTGTAATCACAGCGTTAATACAAGACCAGCACGGAGTAGTGACAGGGGAATGGTTATCATTGTCCAGTACCCAAAGAGGCCAAACCCAAGAAAACATCCTAGAAAACCCAGAGAACAAACACAGGGCCAACAACATTCTGTCCAACCACAATAAGGGCAGCAGTTTCTCTCTGGGTAGTATTAAAGTTATTTCAGCTGTAAAGTAGCCTTCTAAAAATTATTTTGAAGCCACAATACCAGCTAACAACTTGATTTCTTAAAGTTTCCTAGTATTTCAGGTCTAAGCACATCTCTGGTAAGTGGAAGTTGCTGCCAATGGTTAACCTATGTCAAATCCCAGAATAGGGTAGCTTTGGATTCTGACAGGACCAAGTAATGAATCACATTCATGCGCGCCGCTTCCATTGGCCTAGGCCACACGTTCAGAAAGCTGTATAAATATAAAAGCAGATTCTTGGCAAACAAGAACAAATATGGTGGCAGGGATCAGAAGAAAGTCGCAATCTGATTTCCTGATGAATATGAGCATTTAAATAATAACGGTTTGTAAACCCTGGCCTACAAGTCATATTTGCTTTCTTGCAGATGAAGTACAAACTGGAACTCTACTAAAAAGGAACCATTTTTGTGGTGCTCTCAACACTCAATGGCAGATCATTTTGAAGACTTCTCAGTTGCACAAATATTTGGAGACCATTGACAACTTGAAAAATGATGGATTGGGGTCCAACTTAGGTGAACCTTGCCCATTTTGCAGAACCCAAAATAAATCCACAAATTCATTTCATATTGTGTTTTAGAGAAGAACTATGGGTTATTACCATTTCTTCCACAACCTCTCCAGTTAATCCCCATCCCAGCCCTAGTCTTACAACAATTACAGAATAAAAAAAGCCACAAGACACATTTTCCTGTTTTTAGGTGTATTGCATTAGACAAGGAGAAAGCTCTGGATTAAGAACAATATAAAAATAGAAGGTGCAAATCATGAAGTGACAGTCCTACAAGGCTGATACCCAGCTGTAATCTGTCTTTCGTATCCTTCTCAGTTCTTTTTCTTGGGATTTTGGTAATTTTAGAGTAATTTCATCTGAAAACGCTGTGGGGAGGGTCTCCTGGTCCTCTTTAATATCCTCAATATCATCTTCAGACTCATCTTCTGAGTGCTCACTCTCCATTTCTTCATCCTCAATGGTTTCCTCTTTGCTGTGGGATTTAACATGGAGACAAATGTGAGTTGGTGCCATTGAATTTAAAGGGAGATAGAAAAAAAGATTCAAATTGTATTTTAATTGAAATCTGCAATTAAATGCAGGCACTCTTGCAACAGAATCTCATTAATATTAATCTAGTTTATTCTGATACTTAGGCAAATGGCTGTGTGGTTGAAAATACAGATTCCTATTACCGCCAGTCCAGTTTTTAGATTTGGCAAGTGGAATCCTTTTCACTCTGCCCACACCTAAAAGTTTGTTACTTTCCCTCATTGTATCCTTGTGGTGCCACCCTCAGAATAGTCACGGTGTAAAAGGGCAGGTAACAATATGTGAAAATCCATATAGCAGTTTATAGGGCACACACCACAGTTAATAGCTCCTTACTGGGCCACATGGTGCTTGTCCCTGCACTAGGAACTTCAATTACGGGACCGGGTGGCTAGAACGCTTGCAGAAAGGGGGGCCGGGCGGCTAGAGCGCTTGGAGAGGAGGGGGGGGGACCGGGCGGCTAGAGCGCTTGCAGAGAGGGGGGGGGACCGGGCGGCTAGAGCGATTGCAGAGAGGGGGGGGGGGGACCCGGGCGGCTAGAGCGATTGCAGAGAGGGGGGGGGACCGGGCGGCTAGAGCGATTGCAGAGGGGGGGGGGGGGGGGGGACCGGGCGGCTAGAGCGATTGCAGAGAGGGGGGGGGGGGGGGGACCGGGCGGCTAGAGCGATTGCAGAGAGGGGGGGGGGGACCGGGCGGCTAGAGCGCTTGCAGAGAGGGGGGGACCGGGCGGCTAGAGCCCTTGCAGAGAGGGGGGGGGGGGGGGGGGGGACCGGGCGGCTAGAGCGCTTGCAGAGAGGGGGGGGGGAACCGGGCGGCTAGAGCGCTTGCAGAGAGGGGGGGGGGGGGGGGACCGGGCGGCTAGAGCGCTTGCAGAGAGGGGGGGGGACCGGGCGGCTAGAGCGCTTGCAGAGAGGGGGGGGGGGGGGCCGGGCGGCTAGAGCGCTTGCAGAGAGGGGGGGACCGGGCGGCTAGAGCGCTTGCAGAGAGGGGGGGGGGGGGGGGGACCGGGCGGCTAGAGCGATTGCAGAGAGGGGGGGGGACCGGGCGGCTAGAGCGCTTGCAGAGAGGGGGGGGGGACCGGGCGGCTAGAGCGCTTGCAGAGAGGGGGGGGGGACCGGGCGGCTAGAGCGCTTGCAGAGAGGGGGGGACCGGGCGGCTACAGCGCTTGCAGAGAGGGGGGGACCGGGCGGCTACAGCGCTTGCAGAGAGGGGGGACCGGGCGGCTAGAACAGCTTAAACATAGAACAGGTATGACAAACCAGCTTCTACTTAATTAAATTTTGCCTATTTGTAACTCTCTGCACAGGTGATGTTTCACAGACCTATATAAAATACATTTAATTTTGACATTATTATACTGCAATTAAAACAAAGAAAGATTTTTTTTTTACCTTTTGTTCTTCTTTGAGATTAATAAAGAATTGATGAAAACGCTGCACAAGACTGAAGTTGGTGGCAAAACATGCGCTGGTGTATGGAGAAGCTGAAAACACAAAACCGAACATTTTAGTCCAGGATACATTATATTATATTGCACTAAATAGATAAGAATGTAGCTCATGAAGATATATAACCTTTGAAACAAATATTGTTTTGATCAAAAACTCAAAAAGTGCACAACATTTTTTTCCCCCCCATTAAAAAAGTGATATGGAAGCTTCCTGCATTTTACTAAGTATTTAATATCCCGGTGTACATATTTACTTATGTACTTTATTTTATGAAAAGCTGCTTATAAGGTCTGTTTTTACAGCTCATGAATACACAGACTTGGTTGTGCTGAGTCTCATACCAACCAATCAGTTACCATCGCTCGGCAACATTCTGCAACATGCTGCAGAGAAATGGTCCCTGATAGGCTAGGACACTACACTGCACAGGCAGTCCAGAAGCCTTCCATATCCCTTAAAAAATGTCATCTTCCTGAATTACTGAGATTATGATGTTCAAGGTACGGCATCAACCAACTTAGGGAACTCTATGGAGAAATCAAGTTCTTATTCAAGACGGATTATCGGCTGACACAATAAAACCTTGTAAGATGTTAAAGCCTTTCTTATACATGCAAGTCCATCTAACAGTGGTTGATGGGAATATCCCTTATGAGCTGAAATTCGCAATTTTAAAATATTTATACTGCATTCAGTAATGACATATAAAATATACAGCACAACCAGATAGCTAAACATGATTACAAATTAATATACACAAGGATATATTGATGATGTATTTTGGCAGAATCCGTTCAAATGATTTTTTAAAACATATAATGCAGAACAAAGCATGAGAAACTAAGGTAATAAACCAAAAAAAAAACAGAAATAAGAACGGAATATCTTGTGACTTCTAAAATTCATGGGATGAATGCCAATTATCTAATTCACGCCGTATTGATCCATAGACAGAGGAAGTAAAAACAAAAACATGCAATTAAGCGGTTAATATGTCTTAATAGATCGGTGGGAACAGCATCTTGTGATTACCAGGGTTTATAAAAAAAAATCCCCTTTTTTTCCTATTAAAGGACCACTGTATAATGAAAATACTTGCTTGAAAACGGAGTCTGGCTAAGAACATAAATCAGCAGAAAAAAAAAAAAAGTTAGAGATAATTTGTAATTAGAAAAAAGTATTAAATAGCTTTTACATACATACATATACATATATATATATATATATATATATATATATATATATATATATATATATATATATATATATATATATATATATATATACATACATACATACACATATACACACTCTTTGGTGGTAGCTGTGTACCAGGGCTTGTATCTATTGATGCAAGCAGTGTGCTTCTGTGTCTAACAAGTACACCTGCCCCCTCCCTCTTCTTTCTTGCCTCCACTACTGACACGTAAAGGGATTAAAAGCAAAAAACAAACAAAAACAAAACACGTTTATCATAATTTATCAAAAAAGTACAAAATTATGAATTTATTCGGAGCCTCATATATTTGCAGGGGAGATTTAGAAACAACAGATCCCAATGGGATCCCATGAATCCCAACTAACCAGTGGACTTGGGGAGGTATTTCCTGAAAGCAATATGGCCACACGCCCACTACAAGTAAGCCTGCAGTCATTATTAGTTTAAAGCACCAGACACACACAATAAACAATAAGTAAAACATTACCTCTTTGATTGCCATTGCGCCATGACTTTTGCGGACACTGGGAGCCGCGTGTCCTGATTCCATGTCCTGTTTCTCTTGGACCTGCTGCCGTTTCTTACCCAGCAGTATATGGAAAGGTGTAACGGGCAAGCTCTCTTCCACTGCCAACTGGAACCAAAACACAAAACACACAATGTTACACACCGTTTGTGAACTGGGCTCCTGCAATGAATATAGCACAACAGCAATACAAATATAAAAAGTGCACTACACCAGTTCTGTTATCAGTAACTAATTACCTCATTAGTGGATTACTGATTTCTTTTGGCATCTGAGGTATCAATAAAGTCTGCGTGTTCACACTTCACAAGCCATATACAATATCAAGCCATAAATCCAGGGAGACATTAATCAGTAATTAATAAATTAGGTGGTGCTAACAAGGCCAGTCTGCTGGAAGGATCGTTTGAGCCAAGTTACAACTTAAATTCAAATCTAATTTTCTATAACTTTCAAATTTTATTGATACCTAACTGTCTTACTAGAACTGGGACCTCTGCTGTGCCCCTTTGAGGAATTATTCAACTTTACAAATAGAAAACTTGAGTACAGCGTTCCTCTTTTATGCCACATTTTCTGCACATGCTCATACTTCTGAAGTTCATACTGCTTTAGAATGAAAACAATGCAGCCAGACTATCAGATGCTAATCAGTACATTGGCAATAATCACCAGTAATGAAGAGATTACAGACTATGCACAGTGGGTTGGAGAGAATAATTTACATGTAAAAACTGCAATTGTTTATTTAAGTTTACCATAAGAAAAAATATTTTCAAAAAATAAAAAAAATAACAATCAATAAATAAATATAGGGTTCCATATTTTGAACAATTGATAATTTTTATACATATTTTCTTATACAAAATTACACTTTAAGGATTAAATATCATAAAAACAGAGGCTCTTGCTTCATTTAATACAGCCCCATGAAATAGCTACTGATATAAGAATGTCCCAGCAAAAAGGTGCTGGGGGACCTGAAACTGGCTTCTTGATGAGAAATGAAATAAGATTACGGAGAATGTCTTAAACTTAGCAGCAGCCAAGCTTACTGTTCAGTATTGGTACGTGGCCTCTGCCTTTAGTCAGCAGAATTTGTTTATGACAGACTATATAAAATGTGCTGAACCTTCACCCGGGCACATCTCACACAGCTCGGAGTTTGGCAGAGGGTGAGCATTACCTGCTTGCTTAAAGGCGTGAGCCTCTCCTCTGGGGATTTTGTGCTAAAAGTCAGGAGATCCTGCAAAATGATTAGGAGTGGGACATGTTAATATGGTATAATGCAATGGTTTAAAGAAACTAATAAACAAAAACTCCATTAGACGATGGATTTATCAAATTAATATATATATATATATATATATATATATATATATATATATATATTTTTTTTTTTTATTTTTTTTTATATATAATTTTTTCTCTGCTCCATGTTGGCCTTTCTCCCTAATCCCACCCATCAGTTTCCTATTGGTCCATTTGGTTGTGTGGTGCTAGCTCCGTATCATGTGAACCAATAGGAAAGCTACTTGCAATGCTGTATGCACTAGAAGACATGATATAGAACAATAGTGGGCAACATGTTCCTGCAAGGCTCACAATCAGTCCAGGATTTCGATCTCTCTCTACATAACTACTAGATGCTTTAGGGAAAGCTCTGTGTACTTTTGATCTTAAGGTCAAACACAGGGCCCTCCATTCTTTTCCATTGTGTTAAAGTGGCTTTTGGTTTGTACTTAACCCTTGTATAGCACTACGGAATATGTAGGCGCTTTAAAAATGAAGGAGAACAGCAACAACACACATTGGTAATCCAATCAGAATGAATGAAACCAAGTAATCCAAGTGTGCTAATGAGGACAAAACCTGTATACACCAGCATCGAAATGCAAAAGTCTTGGGACTGTTGAGGGTGATTGTAGGACCGAGTTCCCCAGCACTGCTACAGAGATTCCCTGTGGTCTACACATTGATGGATGGGAGTAGGGAGAAAGGCCAACATGGCAGCCTTCTAGACTCAAAATTAAACAACATTAGTAATAAATAATAAGGTTGATCGTACTAAATGCAACTTATACTTTTAAAGAGCGATGAGCTGTTCAACCACTGCAAATCAGTCTTCCTTACGTGTCGTAGTGAATTAAACTTCATGGTAATTCGGAGATACCCAGGTGTTACATACAGACCCATATTATGAATTCCCATTACCTGGGAGTCTGTGAGGAGGTAGAGCCGAGATTGGTTCAGCCACTGGTGACTTTCTGACTGTATATTTTCAGTTACGTCTCTCGGTACAAACACGGCCCACTGCACCGTCCCTCTGCACACGTCCTTATGGACATAGAATGGTCGGGGCTCACTGGGTTTGAATACAAACACTGCAAAGAGAATGAGAGAATATTGAGGACTGAATATTGTATTAATATATCATTAGATATGTTTTACTTCACACTAGTGACCTCTTCCTGTAGTCATGGTCTTCAGTAAAGCCCCCTCACCTGGTCTGACAGCTTTGACAAAGATGTCACAATTTTAAAAAGGGACACAAAAAAAAGGTTCCAAAATCCAAATTGCAAATCATGTTTTTTATAATAAAAAAGTAAATGTTATTAAAGATATGTTATTTTGAGAAAAGCATTTTAACCAGACCTAGAGAGGTCCCTCCTCTTGGTAGCCCTGTACAACCTTGAAGAACACTAGTTCTCTAAAATATGGTTAGGCAGAGCATGGTAACCTTTATTAAACTATTACTGTGCATTATACACTGGCATACCACAGCCGCAGTATGATAGGGGGTGGTAACTAGAAAGCGTGTTTGTATGATAGCTTCAGGTTTCAGTCACTGGTTTTCAATTCGGAACTTCCCCCTGGTTGGCTTCACTCCAGTCACAATACTTCACTCAGGGGGGTGGAGAGACTGGGGCTTATATTGCAGCAGGAATTATAAATGCAGGTATACCCCGCTTAAAGCCGATTCGCTAGAGAGCTGTTTTTCCTGCCAAACGCACCTTAATGCTACACCCTGTTATAACACTGTTTTTTCCTGCCGGACCCCTTTTCACGCTCCGATTCGCTAGAAAACGATTTTATTTTGTCCAAAGAAAACAGAATCCAGGATGACCCAGAAGCTTCAACATCAATAATTTAGTTTATATTTCTGCTAATGTTCAGTTTGTGTTTGTTTTAGGTTTGTTTGAAGTTCATATAAACGCAAAAAGTTTAAATTTAATTTGAATTTGTGTTTTTTTTTTTTCACGAGTTCCCCTTTATCTCCCCCATGTTACACTGCCCCGTGTAGAGCCGTTTCGCTTAGCACTCCTATTGCCTGGAACCATCTACAGCGTTAAACGAGGCATAGCTGTAAATAGTAATTGTTTAAATGCACAGTAACATTTTAACAAATAAATTGTAAAGCCCAAACTAACTATTCTTTAGCGAGCCTTTAGAAAACCACTAAAGAGAAAGTGTTTTTTTCTTAATATTTTTTATATAGAAATATTTCAATAAAATGGGAAGAATGATTTTTATACTTACAGTTTGAGCTTCCAGAAACACTAGATATCGCGGCCATATTCTCTGAAAGTGGATCTGGCTGGAGGATCACTACATTAAGCTGGGCTCGCCACTCCACTGGGAAAGAAAACAGAGGGCTGGTTATTTAGCGATACGCAGAGTATGAAACAATAATTTAACAGGGTTAAATAATATAGATTGATCCATAAGAGTAACTTTGACGCGGTCACAACATTACATTAAACGATCACGGTGGTCATACAATAGGATTTAGATTTGTTTAATGATTGGTTTGCAAAAAAAATGAAACAAAAAAAAAACACTATTGAAAGAAAAAGTTTCAATGTCGTCTTTAGAACTTGCATCTGAACTTGAGAACTTACAGATCTGTCTGGGGCCCTCTAGCACTTCCCATGTGGCCCCATCTTGCTTCTCTTCAACAATACACAATCCATGAAAACTATCTAAAAACTAGAATATAATATCCAAATGTACCCCTAAACTCTTATCTGCTGTACCTGGTAGAGAGAAGAAGCTGCAAGGCAAACGTTACAATTGTAGAAGTTACTTTGACTTTAAACTGTTTTTTTGTTGTTGCTAATCAGCAATATAAGTATAGTATTTTAACAGCTCTGATTTTGCTTCTTTTTTTTTTAAATGTTCATTTTACGGTCAATCGGTTATTAAAAACCTATTGTATGAGAACTATAGTGGGAATCTTTTCTGAAACGTCTTCAAAAAAGAACTCCATAATATTAAATTAAAAGGATATGGAAGGTTTCTCGGTGTTACTAGGTATCAAACATATATATTTACTTGTATTTATAGCACTACAGAATTTATTGGCATGTTACAAATCAACAATAATAATAATGTACTTTTTAACTATGAAGAGCTTATAAGCTCTGTATTTACTGCTTAAAATCAAACAAATAGTCGCTGTATGGATCTGCTATTTACGGTGTATGCAGAAACAGACTCTGTAGGGCTGGAAGTGCAGTGTCCTAGCCTATCAGGGACCACGTCTCAGCAGCATGATGCAGATAGATAGTCACTGATTGGTTAGTTTGAGACAGCACAGTAAGTACAGCAGATTTTCATGAGCAGCAGAGGGCATGAAAACATACTGCAACATGCAGCTGAGACATGGTCCCCGATAGGCTAGGACACTACACTGCCCCTCCAGCCCTGCACAGCCATATGCTGCAGTGTGCCGACCCATACAGGGACTATTTGTTTGATTTTAGGGGGTAAAAAAAGAGCTTATAAAGCAATTCTTAATAAAACAAAAGTACATAAAAAAAGCAAATACACATGTTTAGTATATATCTATTCAAATCCAGAAACCATCCATATCCCTTTAATAACAAACCCTTAAAACTTCATCCAAATTTCTATAAATACATGTTCAGAAAGGACAACTTCTGCAGAGCACTTGTATAAATCAAGTCTGGGCTGGCAGAGAAAGTGTAAGGAGCAAATGATTCCTTATTTATACAAGGTCCTTTCCAGTCTGTAATTTAGTGTTATATTGGGAAGAGATGCTAAGCAGGAGATTACAGAGCCTGGATGCTCCTCTAGACGCACCGTTGGGTCGTCTTCAAGCTCTTATCCAGCTGTTGTAACACAGAAGAGCTTATTTTTTGCTGAAGGTACAGAAAGCCCTCTGCTAGTCAGCACCTTGGAGCCCGCAGCAGACCGAGCATCTGGGCACGTAGAGGCGCCAACACAAGCACCTCCATCAATGAACAGGGCGAGGGCAATCAAAGGGAGCTCTGTTACAGGAAGGTGCAGAAGTTATATTAAATTACCTCTGCACCATCAAAATAAAGCAAACTTTTCATTTAAAGTGATAGCTTTCACAGCTCTCAAACTGGTCAGATGCACCACAGGATTTATTGAACTTTATTTTATTTATTTTTTATGGTTTTTTTTTTTTGATTTTTTCATAAAAAAAAACGATGCATTACTTATATGCTTGTACATTGATGTAAATACCATACATAAGATTTATATATAAGGATGATATATTAGTCTTAGAAATTAGTAAATTCACGCCTTTTTAAAATACACATTGAGGCTCTCAAAGCGGAAAAAAATGATTCAACTGCTTAACGGATTGCTGCCGTCAGCCGTTGAGAAGTAATAGATGTAGGAGTCATACTTGTCTTCCAATTAAATCATATGCACTTCTAATTGCTGTTCGATTAAATGAAATTAGTAAATAATTAGTATATGTGTTCACATTTGGACATGTAAAAATAAGTTGAACACTTGTTTCTAGCTCAGAATTCTCAGAAATTGCACTGCACTCTGGGGAAACTGGGCAGGGACATGCAAATGAGTCTACAATATATTCCAATGACATTTAAACAGGTTTTACTTAACATACTTCATGCAAAACACAACTTTGGTATTGTTTAAAATGTGCGTGGTTACATGCATGGAAACAAAATTGTGTCCTATGTCCCTTTAGTTAACGTCTGAAGGAAGCTCAACACAGCAATAGAACAATTTTAGAGTTAAATGGGCGATACAAAAAACTGTATAAAGAGGTACATTTTAAAATGGAAAAGCAAAGTTTTATCAGGTGGTTTCCAGTGGTCAGTGTTGATGAATTTTATATTCCCCACTACTCAGATCCGCCAAGAATGTAACAAACTAATAGTATTTCCAGCTTTGTAAGCCATTAATTTTTTTTTTTAAATAAATCTTATATTT
Source organism: Discoglossus pictus (assembly GCA_027410445.1). Classification (NCBI taxonomy): domain Eukaryota; kingdom Metazoa; phylum Chordata; class Amphibia; order Anura; family Alytidae; genus Discoglossus; species Discoglossus pictus. The sequence goes on from CM050173.1 coordinate 67,825,640, forward strand.
ATTTCCATGTTCTCAATCTATAACACTACCTGCCAGCTTGGAGTCGGAAGGCATTTACTTATCTACTAATTCAGGCTGTATAATATCTATAGTGGAGGAAGGAGATGGGGAGGATTATGTGCTATATTATTGGAGCCGGAGGACAACTACTATTTATGACCCACTCCTTGCCCTGCACATGCTCAGATTCAGGCAAATCTGAAGGTTATATCAAATGCAAATGGGTCAGATGCAGGATGCAAGTCGCAAGCTGATGATGTCACTGCTAAGCGTCTAGGCTGCCGATTGCGCGTTCGATCTGTCTACTTGTAGTTTAATACGGCAACAACCCCAAATGTAACAGAAAGCAACAGTATAATAACATTTAGAGTAGACCAAGAGTGGAACAGAAATATTGGAAGTAGCAGATATATAACAGGAATATTGGACGTAGCAGGTAAATAATAGAATAAGCAGTGCAAGTACAGAGTTGGAAAAAATCAACTCTCATTTCATCAGTATATTATCACTGCTAGCTATATATATATATATATATATATATATATATATATATATATATATATATATATATATATATATATATATATATATATATATTATAGAATAAATATTCACATGGTACAATATACCACAACACTTTATTAAATAGCACAGTGATTATATTAATAATCACATCACAAGCTCTTTATATTATAAATTACTCTGGCCACTTTATATTTAAGCAAATGTAATATTCCAACATCGCTAATAATTAATAATAATAATTAATTTTATATATTGTTGTATATTTCTAAAGAAGCCTTACTGCTATTAACTGAGGTCCTGTATAAGATATTTCCAACAAGCATATCACTTATTAGGATTCCACATATATTTCAACCCTGTGTCTGTACATATTTTTAAGATAATTATACTTTAACCATGAAGAAAATAAAAGTTATGTTTTAATATTTATTCTCTATTGAGATTGGAAATTCAGAGGTGTGCCCTATAAAGGGGGTCTTATTTCTAACCTTTATAACATCTCAAGGTTAACTGCAACCCCTATAAAGAGATGTGAACGCCCCTCCCATACACACAACCTTCACCAAAGTATTATGGATACCTCCAAGGACAAGCAGAGGAATCCATATATTTTTTCCTAATTGTGTGCATGAAAGGGGATGTGCGTTCCTGCAGGAGCAGGATTTGCAGTTTCTCTGGTCACCATCTGCTTTTCAGAGATTAAAAGCTCCAGTAATTCACAAATGTTTAGAGAGTGTAGTTGGCGAACAGGCAAAATATAGATAGTTTAAAATGACATAATATAACCTTTATTATGAGACCATGGTATTTGCTTTGATTAGTCGTCAGATGTAGATCTGATCTCTATTCAGTTCTATGGAAAGGTTGCTACCAACCATGTAAGTTTGCGAGTTTTCAATCTTGTAAAGGTGCTTTTGCGCACACTAAATTCTAAACTCAAAGACAGGAGTCTCCAGTCTTGCAAGGTGTCATGTTTGTTTTACCTTGTACTCAATCCTTGTTCAGCACTGCAGAATATGTGCGAGTATTACAAATAAAGATAATAATAATCATAATAATAATGTTGTCGAACTTAAAACCGCATTAAACAGAATACCAAGGTCGGTAAGACGTGCTCTAGATATTTAATATAAAACCCCCAGACACCAGAAGGTTCTCCCACATTTTCCTCTATAACCACTTTATGGCTCACACAGCTGCTAACGTTGTTAGTTTGTTACATACTTCAGTATCTGGAATTTTTTTAAAAAAATGTTTGTTTCTAACCTGGGATTTGCTTTCATCACATTATGAAAATGTGAGGATCATAAAAGGAATACAAATATGTATTTTTCTTACGTGTGCAGGTAAGTAAATTCCAGCAGCTCAGGAATCCATTGTCGGTGGAAGCGAGGAGGTATTTGGAACAGCTCAGTCTTCCAAAACAGAGGTTCCTATGAGAGGAAACCGAGACGTTACACACATACAGCATGGCCTGTGCACGTAACATAACACAACACATTATGTTTCCATTCACTCAGAGGTTGGTTCATTTCAGGGAGTTTCCCTCTATTAAAGGGATATGGAAGGATTCTGGATGTTACTAGGTATATATCCCTTTGCACTTACTTTTTTGTACTTTATTTGACTAAGAATTGCTTATAAGCTGTTTTTGCTGCCTTCAAATCAAACAAATAGTTACTATATGGGTTTGCTCTTTTGCCCACCATAAACTTTATATATAATCCATCCTAAGCTTTGTTTAAAGCTGTGTAATACAGCAGGCATATGCTTAAAGGAAGCCATGTTTGATATGGTTATGGATTGCAAGAGCGAAGCCTTTGTGGGCACATTTGCATGTCCCTGCCAAGGTTCCCAGAAAGCAGTGTAATAACTATTTCTTGGCATGAAACAAGTTTTAAACTTAGATATATATATATATATATATATATATAAATAAAATGTATGGTGGGCAAAAAAGCCATAGAAGCCCACCATCGTACAGTAGTTCATTTGCGTTCCCACTTTTGAATGTCTAAAACAAGGGGGAAAAAAACCTGCTTCCTGCTCAGAATTCTGAGAAATACAGTTATTACACTGCACTCTGGGATGCTGAGCAGGGACATGCTAATGTGCCCACAAAGGTTTGACTCACATTTGCCCACCATAAATTAAATGAATGTTGTGGTAAACTACCTCCTCCTAAAATCTACTACACAAGCTAGGAACCGGCCCCATGCTGACGAGAGGCAGTAACCTTGAAGCAGCGGTATATGAGTAGGTTTCCTGGCTTGTGTATAATCCATCCTGAGCTTGGTTTAAAGCTGTGTAATACAGCAGGCATATGCTTAAAGGAAGCCATGTTTGATATGGTTATGGATTGCAAGAGCGAAGCCTTTGTGGGCACATTTGCATTCCCAGAAAGCAGTGTAATAACTATTTCTTGGCACGAAACAAGTTTTTTTTAAACTTGTTTTAGGCATTCAAATGTGAACACAAATGTACTATTTATATATATATATATATATATATATATATATATATATATATATACACACACACATATATATATATATATATATATATATATATATATACACACACACATATATATATATATATATATATATATATATACACACACATATATATATATATATATATATATATATATATATATATATATATATATATATATACACACATACACACACACACACACACTTAATAATAAACTCTTAGATAAAGAGTGAGGATCTTTGTAGCCAATTTATAATTTTCCATGTTCAATACCATAGATGGGCCGAGTGTTGCACGTTATTAGCTCATCACAGCTGAGCAAGCACTGGTACAAGCCAAGATGCCGGCAGTTTCCTACCGTATTTTGCCAGGAGGTTGGCAGAAGGTGTGTTTGAGGTCCCAGGTGTTGGACTCCCAGATAGTGATGACCTCTTCGAAGCTGACCGCCAGCAGGGAGCCGTCCTCTGAGAAGCAGCAGTTCGTGGCCTTGTTTCGGTGGTAGCTGCCAACAAAATCACAGCTCCAACCGCTACTTTGCTCTGCAAACACAGGAAGAAATGAATGGTCAGATTGCAGTGATACTCAGCAGGATGTGAAGAGCCGACAGGAGAAGGTAACAGAGCGGCCTTTGTGTGATGGGAAAGATCCACGAGTCAGCTCTCTGTGACCTGGTGTAGCGCCCTAACATCAGGAGAGAGTTTTTTTTTTTTTATTAAGCATTGCTCATTTATAAGATTTATATTCAATTGTGTAAGAAACTTGCTGTGAATGCTTATTTGGCCTCTGATCGGATTGTTCTGAAAAGCCTTTATACAAGTCAGACAATCCCTGCAACGATCATATTCGGGTGGAAACTACTGGAGGCTGATAATATAAACCTTGAAAGAGAATATTAAATATTTCAATTCTGTTTTGACTGTGGCAGTGTTCGCTTTTAACTTACTTTGGAGGGCGGTAGCTTTCTGCTAAAGTTTAATCAAAACATTATATTGGCATACTGCTCTCAAGTGGTTGGAGTCTCATTGTGTTAAAGTGGTTTCCCTTGGCAACAGGCTTCTGCTGTGGGAGTTGTCTAAGAATGATGGTTTAGCCTCTTATGTAATAAGATTGTTCTTAAACCATAGTCCTGATTCTGAGCATGGGAGGTGGAAGGAGTGAAATACCAAAAGTTGGTCTGATTATCCAAAAAGCCTTACTTCCTCCACTCCAGAATAGATAAAATATTAGCAGAGCCCACCATGTCTGGCTGGAAGGCAAGTGTGGAAAATAGACAAAAGGGAAGCCCCGAGAATCATGCAAACTGCCAAAACTAACATTTGTTTCTTTAAATAACATGCTACTAAAAAAACTCCAGACTACAGGGGGTCGTTACATTTCCTAGGTCATGTCCGCTGCTAAATAAAGCCAGTCCTGATTGATGTTTTGATTGGAGTTGTGACCGTTCAACACGCAGAGACAGCCACCTAGTGGCCAAACTACATACTGCATGCTAAACAATAGAGCTTGTTGACGGACACCCTAATTAGAGTCTGGCAGACCAAAGTCTTAAAGCACCACTGTAGTGCCCTAACAGGAACTGGATGTTTAATAGAAATTGTATTAAAGATGATTTGCTAAATAAATTATTTAGAAAATAATTATTCAATAATAAACTTATTTTTAAAGATAAACTCTTAAACCACTAGTTTAGCTGCTTTTCTCGACCCCTTAGGAGGTCATCAAAGGGTGGTAGGAACTCTGACCTGGAAACAGTCCTAAATAGTCACTGAGATGCAATCTTGTGTCCTTGCCCAGGTAAGCCAATAAAATACACCAACATTGAATATTTATTTTCTAGATCACGGAATAGGAATTCTATAAAGATCAACTCTCAATTAAAGATATAGATCCTGTTAAAGCAGAGGTCCCACAGCATCTTTGGAGATGCAGTCTACAGACTAAATGTGCAGTCCTCCTCAGGGCTTAGTTTGATGGGGAAGTATGTACTTCATTATCATACATGGGTCATATTTAGCCCCATGTTCTTCATACATAGATCAGCATTAGTCATAAGCTCACACTTACTGTATATGTCTGAGTTATCTGTCAGTATCCAGACCTTAAAGCGTCCATCCTTCCCTGTGGTTACCAAGGTGGGGGCTTCGGTCTCAGAATCACCACCGGTTCTGAAGCACAAAGATGTGATCTTGTCTTCATGCGGCATGTTTATGGTGGTATTTAGGACAAAGCTGAAAGAAACAGAAATACAATTATCTATGACAGTATTTTCTATAACATAGTAAATATATTGTAGTACAGCACCCAGCCACATTGAGACTTCCTATACACCTATAAAATAAACATTTTAGTGAAAAATGAGATATTTTGGGCGTGTTTATTTTGACACTCATATTGCTTATTGTCAGACCTGCACTTTCTGCCCTCACTAATATACTCCTCCAGCTTGCACCAGAATATGCAAAAATAATGTCACCGTTGGGAGAAGAGCCATCCACACAGCTGGGCAGGGGGTCACTTACAACATGACAAGGGGACGTTTTCTTCAGTCAGCCATTAAGTGCGATCCCTCTCCATAGCAGGAAAGGAGGACTTAAAGAATTAGAGTGTAACATATATTATTGTACACAAAACTCTTCCATTAATAAAAACAATCATAACACTTACACAATGGATGTTTATACATATAAAATAACAGGCACATAATAAAGTATATATGCTGTATTTATATATTATACATATATATATTCAGTTTTGAACCCAGCCATCTATATTTTCTTGAATTATGCAATTATAATTAGTTTATTAATGGAAGAATTTTCTGTACAAGAATACATACTACACTATTTAATAAAGTGCTCCTTTCCTGCCAAGGGCGAAACACACGAATGGATGACTGAAGAAAGCTCCCACTTGTCATGTTGTAAGTGAACCTGGTCAAGAAATGTGGATGGCTCCTCCCAACAGCGACTTGTTCCTATAGTCCGTTTCACCTAAAAAAAAAAAAAGAAAGATGGACGAATATACTAGTGAGGGAGAATGTGAGAGGGGAATTAGTAGCCCCGATATTGAGCAACACGGGTTCCCTGTTGGCCCAGTGGTTAGGATACAGGTGCTTTCACCACAGCATCCTGGGTTTGAATCCAGCCAGGGAACCAAGAGGTCACACTGGTCAGTACTCGGATGGAGACCACCTGGGAATACCAGGAGCTGTATGCTGTGGCCCACTGGAGAAGGAACTGGCAACCCACTCCTGTATTTCAGCCATGAAAACCAAGTGGATCAGCATGGTGTGTTGGCCATGACTGAGCAACGCAATTTACATACTGAGCAAGAAGAGTGCAAGAGTAGCAAAATAAAGGTACCCTCAAAATATTTATTAAAAGTATAAAAGATTAAAAGTTTAGTGGTTCTTTAAGGGGTATTAAGCAATAATTAGAAATAAATATATTCTCAGTCAGAAAAAACAACAACATCTCTCCGTTTAATGGTGCCAAACAGTGTGTTGACTTCCATGTATTTTTAATAGTCCCTGCATTAGGTTCGAGGTCTCGTTCTATAAGTCGAACATATTTAATGGAATCAAATTAGTTCTGTGGCATTTACCATTGAGTCTTGTCCTTGTACTCCCACAGCTTCATCTGCATCTCCAGGCCCGGTGTATCTCCTCCTTGTAATTCTTCCACCGTCGCCAACCAGTTACCATGACTGCTGAATGCCACCTTCACCAGGTCCATGTACTGCAGCCCGGCCTGATGGACAAACTCCTGCTGCACAATGTCCAGCTGAGGAAACATAAAATAGGAAAGTTAGAAAAGTAACAATATAATCTGGAGGGAGATCTAATTCAGAGGTCAGCAACTTATGGCTCCAAAAGAGAAGACTTGAGTAGTCCGCAAGAAAGCATGAGAAATGGACCTTGAGCTTCTGCACCACAAAGCTAAAAACATTCTCATCAGTTATTTTGCTTCTTTTTTTTTTCTCTGCAAATCACATCAAATACTGCCCCTGAAAACCCAAATTTATATATATAAAAAAAAAAGAAATAAAAAAAAGGCATTATGGGCATATTCTGTAACTTTTTAAATTTCTCTGGGTGTCTCCACTTAAAAACACTGCGACTTAAACGTTAACACAGCTAATAACAATAAGGCGCATTAAGACATGGCAAGCTTTTTAAGAAAAAGCTGCATTTTATCTGTACCACACTTCTAGATTACGTTATACATTTTTCAATACAGTTCCAAAAAATAAAATCACATACAGTACTTCGATATCTATTTCTGTGGTCCTGGTTTTAAGAGCCCACCCTCCCCCCGCCATTAAGCCAACACATTTTCTACTAATGGTATTTTAAAATTATGAAATGAGCGGTCTTACTTTTTAGAAGCAGTTTTGGTGGGTGGTCTACATAATATGGTAAGAGGAAAAGCCAATCAAATTTATTTTCTGAAACCTCATGGAATATAGTATTTTGCATTATAATAGATTTAAGTTGAGAGGAGCACTCTGGTTGTCCAGTTTTGCCCAATAGTTCAATTGAAAAAAACAAAAAACAAATCAAACATAAAAGTCAAGCAAAAAACCCAAAAAATCAAAACCCAATATTGATATCAAGTTCGTTTTAGTAGAACAGAAGGATATCTTACATTATATAGCTGTTTATCATCATGTACTGAATAAAACTGGAGGTGTCCTGGTTTGCCGTTGAGTACCAAAGCTTTACTTCTGGGGTCTATGGTCAGACCTGTCCTGACCTCATCTCCTAAAAAGGAAACAGAATTACATCTGTTAAAGGGCCACTGAATGCTCGAGCAAAATCAGCAGAGCTCTGCAGTGAAGATGAACAACTCGCAATACAAGCTTTAAAAAAAAAAAAAAAAGGCATTTTCTAAGTGAAATCTCTTTTTATATGTTACACGCATAGTTTTATTAATTGTTTTACAGCTTAATATCAAACAAATAATTTCTGGAAAGAAATTGTTATTAAACATACCTTTTACCAGTCCTTGGATTATACCGGTAACCTTTAAACTGATATTAATGATTGAGATCTCTGTTATAGGGAAAAGAAGAAAAAATTAAAATGAAACCTGTACATATTTTTCTTGTTTATTGGTGTAAATTCCCAAATAACCTCATAAACGTTAAATCTTACTAACCAGGAAGATTTATTTTCAAGAATCTAGATAAACCGTTGTCAATGAGCCTGGAAGGCAGTCCTTAATAAGCAGGCCTGGATTTTTGTTACACAATGGCTACAGGAAGCCTTTTCCATAAAATATATATTTTTTGCTTAATCACATATTTTAGAAGTTGAGTATATCACTTCTAGTTTTTAGGAGCAGCCATTCCCAAATGACCTTATACACGTTATGTGTACATATAAGAACCTACATAAGCAGTTGTCAATGAGCCTGGAAGGTAGTCCTTAATAACCAGGCCTGGATTTGAGGATTTCCTTTGTGTGCAAAGGGGAGTCAAGCAGGATGACTGAAGTGATAGTCTCTTAGCATGGATATCCTCAAACCCTTGCATGCGTTTGGTTCTGTAGGACCAGCCTTGCCTGCCCCTGGACGCGATCATGGACCGATCCTAATACCTCATATGTGCACTATATTTAGTGGATATTTATATTACTTTAGAAACCTTTTCCTGACAAGCCTATGATGCATTCAGCTATTCATTTTGGTATTGTTATTGCAATTTTGTTTAGTGGGTTCTAATTTGATGTTTTAGATCGGGTGCCATTGCTTCATAGGTGTTATTGTGAGTGTTGGGGTTATGTAGTACTTTCTGACTAATAATACTGAATATACTTTTAGTTACATGATGGCGTCTTTTCCTTCTAAATATAAATAATTTTTGGTTAATCACATATATTTTAGTTGAGCCTATCACTAGTTTTTAGGAGTAGCCATTTCACATCCATTTAAGCACATGCCGCACCCTACACACAGGGTGCAAGCACATGCCGCACCCTACACACAGGGTACAAGCACATGCAGCACCCTACACACAGGGTACAAGCACATGCAGCACCCTACACACAGGGTACAAGCACATGCAGCACCCTACACACAGGGTACAAGCACATGCAGCACCCTACACACAGGGTCCAAGCACATGCAGCACCCTACACACAGGGTCCAAGCACATGCAGCACCCTACACACAGGGTACTCACTGTTATCTACATGAGCCGTGCAGAGCAGAGTCCCGTCTGGGGAAGTGGAGATATGTTCAATGGCTGCTCCCAGACGTGGAAGGAATTCCTTCTTGTGTTCAGAGCCGCACCACTGCACCAGCACGGACTCCACTCCTCCGCTAAAGAGCTTGGTACCTACAGACAGGGAAGCAGAGGATCATTAGGTTAGTACTGGAGCCTGGGTGGACACACCGTACAGCATAATATCAATAGAGAAAGGTCCACACAGCATGATAAGGGAGTGCCAAGACCAGGATATCATGAGGAGGTGAGTTTGATTTAAGTCTCACTCAGAGCATAATTAAGCAGGAAAAAAGTCATATCGAGCTTTTAATGATTGAAAATACATTTTGATGCCCTGGAGAGATCCATGATGCATTGGTAGAAGTTGCACATGTGAAAGAGTGGCATTTACATTTCCAGAGAGTTTTTGTTGCAGTGACTGATGCAAGGGGTCTGGGTTTCTGAGCCAGTGAGTGCGAAGTGATGTATTTCAATTGTATCCATTTATCTTTACAGAGGCTCTCTCTTCCTTTCTTCCCTGCATCCCTTGCTCCACTGATAGCCAAAACACACAGTATAGCAATACATTACTAGGAATTATAGGATTCAGCTCTTGGGATGTGATGTAACACACACAAAATGGATTCCTGGAATCAAACAATCTTACAAATTTCAGATTTTCTCAAAAAATATTTTATGTCCATCACTTACACAGCTGCTAATAATGTTAGTTTGGTACACACTTAAGTATCTTATTTCTTGAACTACAGTGATCCTTTAACACCATTTCAGTATCACACTTACAAAACTTTTAAAGCTCAGTGATTGCAAGGTGTGCGTGTGTAAAATTGTATTTTGCTTATACAGAACCACAGATATGACAGCAAATATGGACAACACCTGTCAATTATACTTAAGTCCTCAGGATAACCTTATTTTGTACGATTTATTATTATTTATTTATTTAATGCTATATGGGTCCCTACCGCTTTTGCTGGAAAAACGTATATACTACCATTTCTGAATCGTAATACTTTTACACATCACCTAAATCTTATATCCTATAACTTCAGTTCACGACCTCAGGCTGTTTTTGTATTATATTTTCAGAAATATACATTCAGCCACTAAATTAATAATTTTTTTTTTTAGTAAAACACCCCATGTCCTTATTCACTCCTTCCCTCAGTCCGGTTGCTTATTTACAAAGCACTTGACATAATCAATCACGAAAGTAGTTTATTTTTTCTCTGCCGTGTACAGGAAAAGACATGCTTGTACCAGCCAATTAAAGAAAAATATAAATCGGATTTTCCAACTAACCAAAGCTGTGTCAGGGAAAATGAATCCTCCAATGTAAGCCTGGCAGCAGGAAAAGTCCGGGCAGTGACTTTACTGCCAAAGATAACTGTGTGTTACCTTCAAGTTAGTTTTGGGCTTTATCTGAGTAAATAACATTAAAATGAACCTGCATGAAGGCTCCAGAAACTCATGTACAGACAGAACACAGGAGCACTGTATGTCAAGCACTGGCAGATGCAGGTTGTACAAATGTATCCATGACGGTAGATTAAAAATGGATACGGTCACCCTATAGGAAGTTTATTTGATTTTAAAGAACATATAGATGGTCAGTAAGACTGACTTAATTGCAAAACTTAAAATGTTGCTACACTGTAGGAAAACACATTTTTTTTTTTTATATAACATCCAACTGATTACGCAGTTATTATCTACACGTTGTCTTCTACTGACTGGTGAAGTGACAGCAGAGACACCAATGGAGCAGCAGTTGCATTTTTCGTTGTCAGCTGGTTTTATATATATATATATATATATATATATATATATATATATATATATATATATATATATATATATATATATATATATATATATACACATACACACACAAAGGTGAATACATTCAGTGAGCAGGTAGGTGAGAACGGTAATAAAGAACTGAATTAATAAGGAAGATTTGTACTCACCTTGTGAAGAAAAAGCTATATCGCTCACGGCGTCATGGTGCCAATGTAGAGAGCTGTAGGTGTACTCTTGTTTGTGATTGAAGTTTCTCCTGTATAAAAGAATGAAATCTCATCATACATCCTTCAGTATAAATGATTACATTACCCAAAGCACAATTAATATGATTCCTACTAATTTATGGCCATATTGTCTTTCTATTCAATTCTCTAATATTTTGACTGAATGATTGCTTCACTTTGTGTGCAAATTCCTAACATTTTTTTGAGCACTAGTAGTTTAGTTACTTCATATGAAGAAGGGAAAAAAATGCAGGTTTTTATGTTTTTATATTTTACTGGCACTAAGAAAACCACCTGCAATGGCGCATTTAGGTTACACAATGTCCTAGACCCATCCATATTTGTTTATCACCTATGGCCAGTTAGCAATCCTCCATACTGTTGCTAATGATCCTAAGTTTGTATTTAAATATATCTCACTAGAGATCGAGACAGACAAGAAATGTTACAATATTATGGATCAATACATACATAACCACATACAAACACACACAGACTATATATATATATATATATATATATATATATATATATATATATATATATATATATATATATATATATATATATACATACATACATATACACACACACACATATATACACACACACAGTTATGGGCTAAAGCTAAACTTAAAAATATATATTTTAATAAATATTTCTAAAAACACTTTTAAAAAAAAGGCCTATATTGTTGCGGTCATTGTCTGGCTTGCAAATATATAAAACCGGAAAAGATATTTAAACATCCAAGTACAGGCAGGGAATACCCCCTTCATTCTTTCTTCAACTGTACTACAACACATGTGGTATATGTTATGGTTTGTGGAAAAATCTACGTCGGAAAAACGGACAGACAAATAAGACGACGTATTTTGGAACATGTGTCCTCCGTCAGAAACAGTCTGGATACACCAGTCGCAAGGCACATCAAATTATACCACCAAAATAACTATAACAACCTTGAATTCCACATTGTAGATGTAGTCACCAGTGGAACCAGAGGAGGTGGTATCAGCAATAAGCTACTTCGGACAGAAAGCGAATGGATCTATTGTCTCCAAGCTCAAACACTGCATGGCCTAAATAAAGGCTTTAGCTATGGAGCATTTATAGGCTCATAATGATTCATCTTCTCTTTTCACAATCTTAGAAAGGAGATTGAATTAGTTCTTGAAGTATATCTTGCCTAAGATTTTTGTCCTTGTGCTCTTATTTAACACAGGTGGCACCATTATAGCTAAAATTATGTGCAAGATAGATGAGGTTCGTCATCACCTAGGAGAGAGAATAATGTTTATATGTAAATCTATTTAATGAAGATACATGTCAAAATAAAATTGACATTGTTTAAGTGAATTGAAGATATAAAAGAGCCTCACATCTCTAATAAACCAGATCCATCCGTTAACCCACAAGAGCCATATGCTCAAAAAGATCATATTGATCCCCTCAATCTAGAGATCGCTTAATTCAATCTAACAGAAATGGTCTTAATCTAATTCTATCTAAGGAGACGCTCTATGTAAAGACTACACGAGCCAAACATAAGATGGCATACTAGCTAATGGAAACTACCTATCTGCCATACACAAGATGGCGTCTGATTTTACTGCAATGTCTTGCTCCTCTTGTTGCCAAACTTAGATAGAAAGCTTCTTCTTCTGTAATCTATGCTAAAAATAGCATTTTATCAAATATGGCCGACTCTAAGGCATAACAGCGTATTTGCCACACACAAGATGGTGCATAGTGTCGCCAGAATGTACTTTGCCACACACAAGATGGCACATGGTAGTACTGTGATAGGTTGAAAGACCCAGCGTATCAGGAAGGCTTAATAGCTTATTTGCCACACACAAGATGGCGCAGAGTGTCGCAGGAATGTATTTTGCCACACATAAGATGGCACATGGTCGTACTATGATGGGTTGAAAGTCTGAGCTTATCAGGAAGGCTTAACAGCGTATTCGCCACACACAAGATGGCGCATAGCGTCGCCTGTATGCATTTTGCCACACCCAAGATGGCGTATGGCCTCACCGTGATAGTTTGAAAGACCAAGCTCATCAGGAAGCGCTCTTGCGCATTTTTTATGATGCAGACAGCCTTGAATTCCACAAACCCGCCAAACGATAGCAGAAATGTCATAGCCTTTGACAAAGACAGTTTGTCTGTCGAAACCGGTCAGGAAAGAAACACTACCTGAGTGTTTTAGCAATGTGGCACAACTGAGCAAGAAACGTTTTTTTTTTTTTTTTTTCTCTTGTGTCCGTTTGAATATGTGTGTTTAAAAAGGAACGTTTTCCATCTCACACTATCATTACCAGAACACACCTTTTCCCATGATGCTGGCAGTGGGTTTATCCCACTTGTAGAACTTACTGAAAAAACAGCTATATATCTAAATCTAATTTCATAAGAGACCTTTTAAGACATCTACAATTATAGTATTATATAGACTTATATTGTACATACCATCCCTTAAGCTCAGTGTTTCAAAGATGCCATTCCCCCATATCTGTTTTTATAATTCACTATTTTTTTCCCCCCACACTCCCCTTTTTTTAACAATAAATTTATACAAGAAGGGTATCCGATGATTTTGGTCTCCAAATATATGAGGATTACCCATATATTGAGAAAGTAATATCATAAACCTGTTTATATTATCTTAAATAATCAGGGTTGATCGCCCAGTAATTAATTCACTAGATAATTATACCCTTATAGTATTACAATATCTTTGCTCGTAGCACTTTTTATAATATTTAGCACTTATAGCACTTTATTATCTTTGCTGTTAAAGGCAAACCTCACATATTAGCACTTTAATCTCAACCTTCATAAAGCACCTTATTTCACCATTAATTCTCAACAGAACTTTATAACCAACTATTATCTTCAGTTGGACTTATTTATTATCTTTTCAATTTATGGACTTTAAAAGTTCCTCATTTCAACAAACGATAGTCACATAGATATTAAATGCACTTTTATATTTACTTGCACTTTGGTATAATACCAACTTTCTCTAGTACTACATTTGTAGTAGCTATACAAGACCTTTACCCTTAATTAGTTATAAATACATACTTCAAAATTTAAGGCTAACTCTAATAGTGGCGTTTTTTTCAAGTGTTTTTAGAAATATTTATTAAAATATATATTTTTAAGTTTAGCTTTAGCCCATAACTACCTCTAATATAGTGTAATGCACTTAACCTTCAGTAATAATCATTTACACACATACATATACTCATTCATCTCATGTAAGTGAGGCTACCTGCTACCATAGGCCTAACTACCAGTGTACAACATTTTTACTAAGCCAAGAGTAGTCTGAGTGATATCAACTGTGATACTTACTGGTGAATTTTAGGTGGCCACTGTGGCGCTTATATTAAAGAGTTTAATTTGTTTATTTAGTAACTAATAAACAATAAAATCTGTCGTCCTTTCCTGTTATGGTTACGGCACCAGTCCGCCACTGCAGTGCGCCAACCGTTAGATGGCGCTGACGATATTCCAGTGCCATATCAAGCCTCTGGTAAACTTTTAGGGTTAGGCTACCATTCTTAGCTTAGAACTTCTCTAACATATCGACAGTGCTGCAAAACATCAGCACCGCCATCTAGTGGTTGGTCGCTGCACTGCAGTGGTGGACCTGTGCCGTAACTATAACAGGATAGGTCCAAATCTGTACGTTCAGAAAAAAATAAATAAATATATAAATCTATGCTTTAGTACTGCAGGCCATGGCAGAACTGGTTTCTCCATCTGTTTAGATGTGTATTAGTAAGAGCTGATCTGCCCAGGAGGCTGTCAGAAGGATTGCCTGCAGTGACAGATACAGTCACCTATCAAAGCAGCTTTCTGGGCAGATCCAGTGCCACCCCAAAGCTCTGCATGAATCTGCAACACTTAAGGCCAAATGAAAGTTTCACAATTCTTGAAAGTCTTATTTTACTGGTAATGAAATACTAAATAAACAAATGAAACCCTAAACTACCGGCTGTGATCATTTAAATGACATTTTACATTTACAAGTCACTCAGTCTGGGAGTCTTAAGGTACAGTTAGCTTTCTTTTGTGCAGCTGAAGGATGGCTTTGTAACCTCTTTTAACAGTGTATTTATTTTGCTTTTGCGCGCCAATTCCTCTATTTTAGACACCCTTCCTGATTTATGTTGCAGGGTGACATCACATAGTTCCTTTAATTCAATGGCTTACACACAAAATCCAAAATTATTTGCAGATCCAATACAACTTCAGACAAACGTGTCTGTATCTAAGCTGCCAAAAGAATGTGTAAATGTCAATACTGTCCAAGAAACAAATATAAATTCTGTTATTATCTGGCACAAAAATGCCAAGCTAGTTCCAAGTCTCCGTGTAACTTGTTGGGATCATCACTCACCAGAGGCGAATCCTGCCGTCCTTGTGCCCCGTGGCAATGCAGTCCTCCCGGGGGTGACAGGCCACGACCGTGAAAAGGTTGTTAGCGCCCTTCTTGGATGTGGCACTGAGTGGGATCCTTAAGGATTAAAAAACAAAGTGCTTTAACGGACCACAGACAACTAAAATTAACAAAAGCAGTACAGATTTCAAAACTCAATTTAAAATATCTCTCTAAAATGATGGACACCACAAATATATACATTTCTTTATGATAACTGTATTATCACATATATAGTTGTGAGCATACGAGTTGTTGCTAACGCTTGCAGGCTCGCGCAGGCGCTCCTTGCCAGCAACGGCGACCCTCGCAAACTTCACGTCGTAACGCAAACAAAATAAGAGACACGTTACGACCTCGCAAAAAACGTCATCAACACGCGCACATCAAAAATACAACAATTACACACAACAAATACATAAAAAGCTTACTTACGGGAAGAGGGAGCATCCAGCACCTCGAAAACTAAAGTTACACCTCAATTTAACTGAAATTAAAGCAATTTAGACACTAAAAAATTCTCTAAGCGAGAGAAAAAATGTCCGCCAAAAAAAACGAAAACGAGGCTACAGCAAACACATCACCAAACACCGACGTATTTGCCGAAAAACACCTACGAGATTAGAAAACAAGGACGCAACCCGCGCAACCCTAAAAACATTACAAACAACACACACATAAAAAGGTTACTCACAGCAAGGGGGGGCGCCGAGGACCTCTGCAAGTGAAGTTACACCTCCATTTAAGCACAAATTTTGTAGTTTAGAGACCCGAAAATCACCTAAGCGAGAGAAAAAATGGCCGGCGAAAAAAACTAAAAAGAGAGTAAAGGTCCCTAAACACACAAAACACTACCATAATCACGCAAAACACCAAACAGCTACGGATATTCCGAAAAACTCGCACGACAAAGAAAACGAAGATTACGAAAAACTTGCACGACATAGAAAACGAACGACGCTACATCAGCCACATTATATACACCAAACACCCTTAGCTCACTTACACTTTCATTGCCGTCATTTTTTGACGGTCAATATTGTAGTATTATACTAAAATGGTGGTCTCTGGACTCAAACTGCATAGTCCTATGTAAGTGCTGTTGTGCAATGGTGCTTGCAGACGCCATATTGGTGCAACTACGTAGTTCAAGCTTGATCATCATTGTATCAGTAACAAATATGGGTGTAGCGCCCACTGTACATACAATGCCAGTAACAAATATGACATCATGCACACTTAATGAGCAATGCCAATAATGAATATGGACAAAGTGCACACTGTAACACCAGACACATTTAATAAATTAAAATGTGTCCTTTGAAATACCGGATAGAAGTTCTGAGACTTCAATATCCTCCAGTGTATATCTCATAGATTTATGTTTGATATGTCTCGTGGAAGGTTTCTCAAGTTACTTGTTTGCCACACATTCATGACATGACTAACTCCAAATAGGGTGACAAAGCTCTTACTCAATTACTCCCTCTACTGACTGAACAAAACCGGATATCTTAACTTCTGCAAGCAAATAAACAAAAACAAACAAAAACTTGCAATAAATGCCTGGTAAATGTGTATGAGGAAAGAATTCTATCAGTTATTGGTATAACTGGTATAGACTGTACGTCTGCGAGTTTCAATCCTTCATGGAGATTGGGGAAAGCGCTATGGACACCGGATGCCAAGCTCAAAGACCGGGCCCTCCATTCTCGCAATGTGTTCATTTTGAATTTGCCGTTGCCTGGAACTTAACTTATGTAACTGCGGACCTCGAAAATAGAGGGCCGCGGTTGCGGCCAGGCAAGGAGCGCCAAAGGCGCTCACTGATCTGGTGGAGATTAGCGCCGTACAACCCGCGGAAATACATATCAACACAAAACTCAAAATACACAATTCAAAGTGCGAGACCCGTAGCACTTAAAAAAAAAAATTGCCTATAAAAATTAAGGCCCGTAAGAAAACCGCCACTGAGGGAAAAATAAAACAGCCGCAACAAATGTGAAATTAACGTCCGCACCACGCACAGCGAAAAACACGCAAAAATACAAACTAAAATAATAATAATAAAAAAAAAATAACGAAACACACAGCAAAGGGGGACAGCAAGGACGTCTGGGAATGAGGTTACACGCCAATTTAAATACAATTTAAATATTTTCGCCACTTGATAATCCTCTGAGAGAAGAAATGGCCGCCGAAAAAAATACGAAAACGAGGCTACACGACCCCTAAGCACGCAAAACACCGCAAGGCACATACGCCTTTTACACAGACCCGTACAACCTAATAAATACACTATTAGGAAGGACGCTAAATGGTCAACAGCCAGCTAAAACACACACGCTCGCAGCCATTTTACAACAATTACTGAAACCTAATCACATTACGATTACAGAATGCGGAACTACACAGCTAAACAAACTGTTTCCCCTCGCGTACGCAGCCTATTTACACTGCACACACTGCCGACACTTACACCTCAGCTCGCCAACAGTGCAAACCTACATTATATGCTGCAGGAACATCAAAACAGATTGTTAGCTCCTCAGCATATTGCTTCATGCATATATTTCAAATAGGTAAAGTATATTACTTTATAACTTTACAAATTATTTAATTAACATTACAAAAAACACACACATAAATAAAAAAATCACAATAAACGCTAAAGGCGCTCAGTGCGCGCCTCACAAGCAGCGCCAACAGTGTTTACAGGACCACAACTACACCAGGGGAGAGGCTCACAATGCGACCCAAAAGACCTCAATGCAATAGGAGCTCTCATAACCAAACATACACCAACCAAGAGGTGCTCAGCAATGAGCGCCGAAGGTACTCGCACAACCAAAATACTTACTTTGTGTACCAAACAGCATTACCTGCCTTACACTTCTATTGCCGTAATTTTTGACGGGCAAGTCGCTAGTAAATAATAATAATAATAATAATAATAATAGGGATATCTTACCTAAAATACTTTTTGCTTTTGAAATAGTAGACTGACAGATGGAGCCCCTTGACAGTGGCAATATATGCACCCTGTAAAACAAAATATGGTAAATAACAGATGGTGGATGGAGCAGACATCAGATCTAGGCGCAGTTTTTTTATGACCACTGAACAATAAAAACATTAACTGAACAAAAAAGCAGAAAACAATAAGCTAGTTTTTAATTATAAAAAATGTGATGCATCTGCTGGACCCTCGGAGGCATCCAATATATGTTGTTGTATGTAGTGCTTGTGTTAGAGGGGTATTTACATTTCTGGAGATCAATGTTTGCATTTCCTGATGCAAGCAGGCTGATTCTGGGTCTGTAGTAGAAGAGGGGACCTATGTTTAGCTTTGTACCCTCTCCCTGCTCCCTCCTCCCCCACTCTCCCTCCACTGACAGATAAAAAACACCCTCCATGACTCCTCCTTCTGAAGCGGATGTTGAAGTAAAGAATGCCATGGCTTGCACTGCTCTTACTACTTATAAGAAAGCAGTGACATGCTGTGTGTCTGAGCAGAAAGAGACACAGGTACTGGGAACCCATTCCCCCTTGGGCAGCACTTTATGTCAGAGCTGTGCCACATGCCAGCTCCTGCGGGAGAACATGGGAAGGCTCCAGAAAGGAAGAATCTGTTACTTTAGGGAGCTTCTTAGAAGTAAATGTTATATTGCAACTACACTGAGAAAGATAAAAAGTAAAATAAAATAAATTTTGCGTAACATATTTAAGCCACTGCAAAAGCTGTATACCATCAGTGATTTGACCATGATTTGAGAATTTCCCTGTTATAAACAAGCAAGTACATAAGAATGACTGACAAGGACTATGCCCGCTCAACAGGTCTATGGAGTTTTCTTGGCAGGAGCACACACACACCTTAGTTATTACAATCATATTTCCCACTCCGTGATCTAAAGGAGAACTGGCCAAGCAGAACTTGCACCCAGACTTAAAAGAAAACAAATGTTCAGGGAAAAACATCACATGTCTGAAGTGTGCCATTTATGGAAGCCATTAAATCTTCATTTTTAAAGACGCTGTATATAGAGTTCAGACTTCTAAGGGACCAAGCAATTAGGAAGCGCTAAAGCTAGAGAAGTGTGGTTATCTCATCCATCAGTGGAGGGGTTTGTTATATTATTGGAGTTCTTAATATTATGGTTTCTTCAATGGTCCGGCATATGCATCACAATGCTTCAATATTATTAATTAACTTGGCTTTAGGACATTTTCCTGAATAATTATGTACTTAGATGCAAATATTCCACGAATGTATTTTTCCCAGAGGTAATTTAATAGCCGTGTATAGAGCGCTGCGCAGAACTCACATCTCTTCCAAACGCTGTGCACTTGGGCGACTGTCTGATATCATCAAATATCACCAATATTTCCTTGGCTTCAGCTTCTTGGTCAATTGACTTGGGCAGTTTCACAGAAACCAGCTGATAATTGCCTAGAAAGAGACATTTTTTTTCTGTTAATCATCCATTCTGATTCTCCATGATATTGCAGTGCTAAGTGTAATCATTACTAATACTCCACATGTATATGCTTTGTACCCGCAATCAATTATTAGAATCAGTGTGAGCATGTACCGAGCCCAACATGGAAATATTAATGTACAATATGAAAAAGTTTTGTTAAAAAATATTTATTCATTCATTCAGATAAAGTGATTATTATATAACTTTATATTGCGCCATATTTGGACCTTTTCTATTTTAAGTGTAGGTTCAATTCCTTTGTAGGTACACGTGGGAGGTAAAACAGGCTTAATTTTATAGTGAATTTTTGGATGCAAAGATGAATGAGCTTCAAATTAATCTGGCTTCACACTGAAGTTTTTTTGAATTTTCAGCCATATTATCACCGCTACTGCTAAATAAATATTTATGTGCATAATTAAAAAGAAAAATTAGATAATAAATGAGTATAATAATGAGTATGCACAAGGTTGCATCATTTAGAGAGCCTCCTAAATAGGTAAGTTTAGAGAAAATGTACCTGAATCTTCATTGTTATTTGTGGCAGTTACAGCACATACAAAGTCTGCAGCGGCAGATGTATATAAGGAAAAGAGTTTGCACCCAACTAAAAATGTCTGAAATAGAAAACAAGCAGCTATTAATTATGTATACAAGGAAGAAGTAAATCAGTATTATATTGGACATTGATCATCATTTAAAGGCACTGTATTTTGGGGGGAAACTAATCTGTTAAGTACATAACAAGCGGACATCATTAGCAGCTGTGTAATGAATGAGCATAAAGGTGTTTTTATTTGACTTGTGCCATGTTTGTGTTTTCCACACTTCCGGTCGGCTGCAAGCCTGATGGGCAGGGGTAGACAAAAAAAGATCTAACTTAGGAGACTGGAAGGAAGCCATTCATAAAGACTGTAAAGGAGTTGGAACACGAATCCAATATCTCCGCTGGTATACGGTAAAATATCCAAGAAGCACTACAGTCTCACCATCCCCAAACTCCCATATTGGACGACACTCAATTGGGAGTCAAAAGAATACTGTCTTTATTTTGGTTGTGCAGAAATATATATACACATCTCTTCCCACAGGCAATACACATCCCCCATAGTTGGCCACACAATACACAAAGGGACAATAGGTGGGTCACACCACCCTGAGGCTACCTGGCTACTTTGATACAATCAGACATTGATCAGATTATATTTCTTTGTTCTTATGTCTGATAATGAAAACACTTTATACAATAAACTTCCTTATCTTATTAGGAGTCTCTGTAATATGATTATCTATTATGCCAAGGTCTGCAATAGTCTGGGCTAATATTCTGCAGAGCATAAACCAACATACATACAGTATAACAGTAGGATCATATTTTAACCATAATAATTAAATAACCATAAAACAGGGTAAAACAATGATGGGTTCAGTTACAGAGACACAATACACTTTGGAAAAAGAACACATCTTAAGAGCAGTGGCTCCTTGGAAAGTTTCACCCCTGTTACGGGGTGTGTGTTGCCAAAGTTTATTTTCTATTCAAGAATAAGGAGGGATTTAGTTGAATCATTGGCCGTATCTGATAAGCTTTTAGTATGTGACAGCTTTCATCTGCCCTGCACATGCTCAGTAGGAGTCAGCAAGTACATTTGCAAGCTATATCCTCACCTCCTCAACTATTGAAACAGAAGCACGACTGCCATGACCGCTACCACCAGCAAAATCTGCTAAAATGAAATCTTCTCTGAAAATGCCTTTATGCTCGTGGCTTACTCTGCTGCTAATGTTTGTTAGTTTGTTATACACGTCTTAGACTACACCCTTAGTCCATATTGAACCTTCACAATTGTATATATTCTTACAGGTTTGTCATATTGTCTGCTAAGATTTTCAGATGCACTTACCTTTATTAAAATTCCATCCATGAAATCCCATAATTTAATTGTTCCATCCAAAGAGCAGGAATAAAGCTGCAAAACAGAAACACGTCTATGAATGTTCAGCACTGACAGCACAGTATGGTATATTAAAAGCAGGAACATCAATTTAAAGGGACACTAAGTAATGTTTTTTATAAATATTTTAAACTAGGTGATTAGTGTCCATTGCAGGGAAGGAGGCAGATAAAGACTTCTATTAAGACAGCCTTCTAGGCAGATCCTCTCCCATATGCTTAATATGTGGTGGAGAACACATATTTGCTAGACCAAGAAACACTGAAGTTTAAATGTAAGTTATGAGTTACATTGAAATGTTTAATTTCTATTGATTTAACTGCTATTGTATGAACTCTACAGTGAACTCTTTTAGGGACACAGTCACTCCAAAAGTAAGTGCTTAAATAGCATAAAAGTCTGACTATATGATGTATTAACTAGTTTTTCATCATTGACTGTGTGACATTTTTTTTTTACTCCTTATTCCTTTACGTTTTGACGTGCTAATAAGCAGCACAGTTTGCCTCTGTGGTGGCCAAAACAATGTCCGCCAATGTTCACATGCTGTTAGATCTCACCCCCACCCGTATCAGAGCTGCAAATTAGCCTAAAGGATTTGCTGCATATCTCAAGAATTTACTTTAGAGAATAATGGCTAATACAATGTATATACAGTTTTTAACGTCCTTTAAGATAATATTATCTCCCTGTTGGGTTGACATGGAGAAAAAAAGCTGCGATCTAATATATCTGTATTAAATAAATTACATATATAAGGATTATTACAGACTCTTGGCAATGCCAGGGCTGCAGTCTCCCTACCTGTAGGTGGTTCTTGGGGTTCAGCTCAATGCCAGTCACCAGGCCCCGGTGCCCCCGCAATACATGAATACATTCCTCGGTGGCTGTGCTATACACCTTGATAAAGTCACCAGAGACACACAGGAGGTATCTAACCAGGAAGAAACATTATAACATGGTTATTAATACTCTTCAAATGCATCTGTATCACATACTGAACGGGTAGTCAGTAAATTCTAATTAAATAAATTAATATTTGTAATAAATCCTACCAGGTCCAAATGTCTTTATGAAAGCGAAGCCAAAGTCCAGAATCCAAATGTATTCAATACATATACACATATTCTAATGGCATTCAGAAGGGCATAACATTGTAATTGACATATTGAAGTAGATTAAGAAATGAGTAGCTTATACAAAATGCCCACTGTAATTTTGTAAAAGCCTCACATGCTTGTGAAGTATGTAACAAAATAACATTAGCAGGTATGCATCATAAATGATAGATGCACCATGGAGGCTTTCATCTTAAGATGCTAGTCTGTATTTAGGTTGAGGGGAGGGTTATCCTATGGGGCCTTACTCTATCAATGAGTTATCTCGTGTGCTATTCACAGAAGTGAATACAGATCTTAAGTATTCGCAAACTTTGGGTGGGATATTTAATACAGTGGGAGCCTTTAAGAAATGGTCTGGAGGTGTATATAAGATAATGAAGGCTGTGCTCCAATTAGCACAAATATATATATATATATATATATATATATATATATATATACTAGAATATTGCCCATCAAAAAATGACGGCAATGAAATTGTAAGTGAGCTAAGGGTGTTTGGTGTATATAATGTGGCTGATGTAGCGTCGTTCGTTTTCTATATAGTGCGACTTTTCCAGAATATCCGTAGCTGTTTCGTGGTGTTTTCCGTGTTTAGGGACCTTAAGCCTCGTTTTCGTTTTAATTTGACATAAATTGAGGTATAACTTTAGTTTTCGAGGTCCTGGAAGCTCCCTCTTCCTGTAAGTTAGCTTTTTATGTATTTGTTGTGTGTATTTGTTCTATTTTTCATGTTTTGATGTGCGCGTGTTGCGGACGTTTTTTGCGAAGTCGCAAAGGGTCGTAACATGTCTCGTATTTTGTTTGCGTTACGACGTAAATTTTGCGAGGGCCGCAGTTGCTGGCAAGGCGCACCAAAGGCGCTCCTTGCCAGCAACTGCGCACCTCGCTTTGCGTGTAAAACCGTAGCCTGCAAGACTTGCGGCTATTAAATTGGCCCTGCAAAGCAACCCATCGCCGACTTGCTGGGTAGGGGCGAGAAAAGGCGACAGGACAGGGAAATTTGAACTGCGCGCTGCAAATCCTTTGTTCTTTCAAGCCTGTAACTGTTACGCTCCAATCACCCTACTAAAATTGCCACAAATTCACTGGCGTTCAACCCTGTAACCCGCAAATGGAGCAAAAAAGCCTATGGGTGCTAAAGTGGACCCACAAGGGGGTTAAAGTCCTATCCGTAGCACTGTGAATGCAAATACACACACTACTGTACTTCTAATAAAAGTGATGTTAGGTCTTAATATTAATAGCACAACATTCTCAAGCTCGCAAATCTGCAATATAAAATACTTTATTTTCCATTTATTTTCTGTGTTATATCGATCCTGGCAATCAATGTGTTAATACATGTAATAGAACTCGGATGTTATAGAATATCATATTTACTGATTTATTAATATTGCATATTGCAAGAGATTGAAATCTAACCTCCATTTTTCAGTGACGCAATGACGATGATCTCTGTTGCCATTGGCTCAGTCTAAACCCGTAACCATGGGGTTTGACTAATTGATCATGTTCGCGGCCGCACATTCAATATCCGACAAATTGCTTAAGCTTTTGCGCCTCTGGCCCTGTAACACGTGGCCTGGTTTCATTTAATAGCGCTGTAATGCACCCGAATTTCAAGCCCGCAGTCGTTGCAGGTCTCACACTGCACTTATGGGCTTTGAATTTAATGTGGCTATTAGAATGACACAAATGAAAATTACGCTTGCAACTGCTTCTAACTAAAAATTCTAAGTTAAAAAGCCTTAAAATTGATACAGCAGTGGTTAGCCATGGGTGGTAATAATGAATAAGTTACAAAAATGATAATAGTGGGCATGCTCTAATTACCCCATAGCTAATCTTATTTATTTTCTGTCGATTAGCCAATTACCTTAGAGGGTGGATCTTTATACATTAACTTTGATACCAATTTCAAAGCACAACCAATGTGTGGTTTAGGGATTAATCTCCTTGGTCCTGACATTTAATATTTCCTGTACCCCTCTGTTCCATGTTATTACCTATACATACTATGTGCTGTCATGGTGTATTACATAGAGCGTATTGTCAATTAATGCAAGTACCATTGCCCAACTGTGGCTATTGTATATTCCCCATGTACCACCATTATAAGAGTTTGCCCATAGCCTGATATTGCAGCTTATCATATATAATAATGTGCCACTGAAGTCCCTATAATTGCTCTTCGCAGAGCCTATCAGCCACATTAAATTTGAAGCCCGTAAGTGCAAGGGCTACGGGCTTGAAATCCAGCTGCGTTAGAGCTATTAAATTAAAACAGGCCACGAGTTACGGGCCAGAGACGCAAACCCGTAAACCATTTGTAGCACGTCGGATGTGCGACCGTGAACATGATCAATTAGTCAAACCCGTAGTTATGGGTTTAGACGGAGCAACAGAGATCGTCGTCATTACATCACTGAAAAATGGAGGTTAGATTTCAATCTCTTAACAGTTTCAATTACGAAACAGACCCGCATTCCAGAAATATAATATTAATAAATTAGTAAATATGATATTCTTGTCCATGCGAGTTCTATTACATGTATTAACACATTGATTGCCAGGATCGATATAACATGGAAATGAAACTGAAAATAAAGTATTTTATATTGCAGATATGCGAGCTTGAGAATGTTGTGCTATTAATTTTAATACCTAACATAATTTTCCCTTTTATTATATGTACAGTAGTGTGTTTATGTTTGCATTTACAGTGCTAGGGATAGGACTTTAACCACCTAGCGGGTCCCCTCTAGTACCCATTGGCATTTTGGCTCCATTTGCCGGTTACGAGCTTGAACGCAAGTGAATTAGTTGCAATTTAATAGCGTAATTGGAACGTAACAATTACAGGCTTTAAAGAACAAAAGGATTTGCAGGCACGCAGTTCATATTTCCATGTCTCGTAGTCTTTACTCGCTCCTACCCTGCAAGTCGTCTGCGGGTTTCTTTTCCGGGCCGATTTAATAGCCGCAAGTCTTGCGGGCTACAGTTTTACACGTGGAGGGAATTTAATAGGGCTGCAAGTCCCTTTTTTAAAAAAAATTATAACATATACCTTTGTTACATCTCCTCGACCATACCCATCAGCGATTTTATCTCTAAAGAGATGAGATTGTGTGCATCGCCACGTGGTGTGTTAGGCTCTATGGGGAAGGCTGCGTTTGACACCACAGCTTCCTCCAGGAGGCTCATGTGCTATAGAGAAGTGATATCACGGCTAGAGGCCAAGTGAATGCTACGTGCTCTCTCAAGGCTCTTCCCCATGGCTCCCGTAAGAAAAGATCAGAATGAAGTTCTCTCATAAGACTCTTCCGAGCTTTTACATCACACTTATAAATCTAACCTTCAAGAAATTACACCTGAGTTCTCTTAATATCCACAATAAATCGGAAAAACACTAAATATCTTCTACCTGTATGAGTCAAAGTATACTAAAGAATTCCCCATCAATACCCGATATCAGACCAGGTTTTCCTCCCTAAATACCCAGGAGTCATTGGGCCCTCTCTCTATAGACCAGCTACCACTAGGGTTCATATGTGCCCCCATGACATCATTACTTCTGCCATAGACCCTATCCTGCAATGGAGGTCCACAAGGACACCTAAATTCCCTAACAGTATAATAATTAATAATGATTATAAAAATACTAACAGAAAATAAAATGTAATTACCGGAAGAAAAAAAATAAGACTACAAAAATAAATAAATAAAAAATAAATAAAGCTATACCTAAAAGGGGGAAATTATATTAACGCACCATATTGACACCCTCCAGTCAGTGATAATCTGTGAAGTCCTGGCCCTCAATCTTCAGCCCTGTATAAGCGGGCCCTTCCATGCTGACTGAAGAATCTTACTTGATTGAAGCCCTTGTTCCCCATCTTCAGACTGTGAAAATGGGGAAGTTAGGGTGCCATGGAGGTCCATTTGGAGCCCTGTGGTAGGGGGTTAGATTTAAGTGCCATGGGGGCCAATAGGGACACTCATGGTTTATACATTAAGTTTAAATACCATGGTGGTCCAAAGGGACCCCAACTGCTACCGTATAGTGTACATGGGGTTCATATGGACCCTTGTGATATAGGGATTAATTGTAGGTGCCACAGTGGGCCCATAGGGACCCCCTCCATGGTAAAGGAATTAATTGTGGGTGCAAAAGGACACTTATGGCATACTTTAGATTATTATGGGCCTCCATTGGAATCCCACGGTTATAGGTAAAAGTTAGACCGATGATATTCAATGTTGCGATTTTAGGCAGAAATTGTTTTTCAAGATCCTCTCAATATTCCAGACTGATCAGTAATTAAAGGGACACTGTGGTCATGTCTTCCTATATTATCTTTTGAATAACTTGATATATTGCTAAAATGCATTTAGAAATTAAAACAAACCAATAATCATTTACATGTTTAATTGTTCTGTGTATTCTTTACTACATGCTAGCGACTTGCCCGTCAAAAATGACGGCAAACAATTGTGAAGCCTCGCATTGCTGTTTGCCACACAATGCGAGGCACTCCCCCCGCCTCTAATTTGGGGGCCTCGTGATGAGCGCCTTTGGCGCTCATTGCAGACCTCCGCAGACCGGTAACTTTTGGGCCTTGTGGGACTAATTGTAGGGTCCACGGTTGCATGCGCAAGTCCGTAACTTTTAACATAGCGTGACCGACAAACTCGCAATTACGACAACTATTTATATGTGATAATATGGCAGGACCTTGGTACTATCATGCAATCTAATATTACTACCCACTTGCTCGAAAGAAGGGCAACTAGTGCAAAACTTACATGAAAAGACTTCATGACGTGTATATGTATAGATTAGAGATGGGAGAGGGGCATATGAGAGAAACCTGCACATATATCAAACTATTTAATAAAGTTCCCTAGAGAATAAGAAGAGGAATGCAAGAACAAGAGGTCAAGATTTAGAGGTAATGTGAGAAAGTACTTTACAGAAGAAATATTAGATAAGTGGAACAGTCTTCCGGTTGAAGCGGTAGAGTCCAACACATTGCTGGGACAAGACCATCATATGGCTCAATTAAGCCAATTATTTAGGTAGATAGAATGGGCAGTCTAGACAGGCCTTTCTGATACTTCTCTGCTGTCAAGTCTATGTTATTGTTGTTACTAATGTCCCTACCACAGGATGGTAGTACCAAGGCCCTGTTGTGCAGTGCTATTAAAGGAACATGGAAGGGTCCCTATTTGCAATATTACAACTACCTAAGCGTTTATTTGCACATAGAGCATTTAAGTACTTGGTAATAAAATGTTTCTGTTTTAACTTACTGAAACTTTCTAAACAGTCCCTGAAAAGCTCCACCCCCTGTTGTGCATGCACGAAGTGTTTGTAGTACTAGATATACCAGCCAATCACAGACTGTGGCTCAGTAGCTATTGTGGGAAAGCTGCTGTGACAGTGTGTGATTGGCTGGCATATCTAGTGCTAGACACATTTTATATAGGAGATACAGGGAGCATACCTTTGCAAGGACTGTTTGGAAGGTTCCAGTGAATGCAAACATCTTTTGTTGGCTCTTGTTAATAAATTGAGGTTTAAAAACATATAAATTAACAATTAGGATGCTTATTTTATTATTAAAAACATAGAGTCCTCCATGTCCCTTCCATCATGGCCTCCATATAGTGTTATTACCCAAGTGCTGTCACGGTGTGCTCTTACCCTCCCATTAAATTATACTTTGTATATTCTGTATTACTCTCCATGGCCCTGTCACAGTGTGTTATTACACACAGCCTGCCATGCAGTGTTCCCCAGATACTGCCCAGCCCATGCAGTATTATTACTCTAGCCCCTGTCATTACCCAGGCCTGTATATTTGGGGTAAATCCCAATGATCATTACTAACAGCTCAGTCATAACCAGTGCAGTATCAGAGCCCACCCTTCATGTGGTCACACACTGTGTACCCCAGACATGATGCCCCCAGACAGATGCTCCCCGTCTCTGGGCCCTCCTCACGTCACTCACTTCCCATCCGCGGTAAACACCGGTCTGCGGTAGTTGATCCTGCTCCCCCCGCATTGCACCACGCGGATCTCCCCCTCGGCCACCATCTCTCCTGTGATCAGAGTCCCTGCTCCCGGTGCAGCACACGTGGGGCAACCAGGCAGCCGGAACCGCCAAACTACCATAGAGAGGAAAGAGCGCCGCTACGCACTATGGTACAGTACTGCACGTCTGCCATCATTACTTCTGGCAACATGCCCATACTTTACTCATAATAATGCCATAAATGCTAAACAAAAAATAGTAAGGGCACAGTGAAACTAATACAAATCTCCACCGTACGTTTATATTATTTGTAAACTATTTTTTTGTATTTTAAACATTTACATACCAATATATACTACTGTATCACTTTAAACAAAACTGCACAAAAAGCAATTGCTTTGTTATATTTATAGAACTATTTAGAAGCTGAATGTAATTTTACTTCCAAAAACACATATTACAAATTGTTTTTATTTATTTGGGGGCATTTGACCACATCAAAGATGGCAAGCTCATTGTTTTACGGTAACTTTACGTGAATGATTTGCGGGGTGACGTCAGCTGAAAAGGTGCGTGCTTTGGTTTACAGGTGACGATGAAGTGCTGTACTGCTCAGGTAGGAATGAGCAGGGCGGATGTGATGGAGGGGCGTGGCACGTACAGGGGGCGGGGTAATGAGGAGTAAGCTGCAAGCTCAGGGGCACAGGCCTTGACAGGACATTGCTGCCTGGGGCAACTCCATACACCTACCTGGGTGCAGGTATATTAGGGGTTAACAGACCGCAATTATGTTATAAATGGAAACTTTAGCTATAAAATTATATTTGCGATTGGTTATTATTAAGAAAAAAACGAAAATACGTTTTGGCAGATGGTACTAAATGTTTTTTTAGGCAGAAATTGTTTTTCAAGATCCCCCAATATCCCAGTCTGTCTCAGGTCATCACTTAAAGGGACACTGTGGGCAACTAGTTTGTGTATGATATTTTGAATACATTAAAGGGTCTCTGTCGCCCCAACAGGAAGTTGATTTAATTTTAAAGAGCATTCAAACTAGCCATACACTAGCAGTATTTGTCTGCAGTAAATCATTTCTGAAATATTTGTAATTGATTTAGCAGTTCCTGTATACTAACGTGCAGCTTAGAGAGCTTGATAAGGGTGAGAATGGGGTGTAAGTTCCAGATAACATTGCAGGCCTTTTCTTTGGCTATCTCTGCTACTACAGAGATAGACAAGCTAACAGTAATCCTAATTGGCACATCAAAGCAGCTAATGAATATGCATGAGATGCTCATTTGCATATATATTCAGAAGGTAGTGCGCCTGACATCTGCGCGAAGGAGTTCAGGTAAGGTGGGCTTAGGGGTGTTAGGTTTATAGATTTTAGGGCTAGGGGTCTTTGGGTTAACATTGAGGCTTAGAGGTTCGAGGGTTAGAGTTAGGCTTGGGGGTGTTAGGGTTAGGCACATGGGTTCAAGGGTTAGGCTTAGAGGGTTCAAGGGTAAGGGTTAGCCTTGGCGGTGTAAGGTTTAGGCATACAGGTTCAAGGGTAAGGCTTTGAGGTTCAAGGATTAGGGTTAGAGTTAGGCATACAGGTTCAAGGGTAAGGCTTAGAGGTTATGGAGTTAGGGTTAGGCTTGGGTGTGTAAAGGTTAGGCATACAGGTTCAAGGGTTAGAGGGGATCACAGCGTTAGGGGATACAACTACAGTACAACTATTACAACGTTGCGCACTTCTAACAGCGCACGTTCAACACTTCGTTCCTAACAGCGCGCTCATGCCGGCGCAGTGATGTTGACACAAAACTGTCGTACGCGCTAAAGTCAGGGTGCCCATTCAGAAACATGAACATGGAATTTCCCCAGGTTTGTTTCACTCTAGAATACAATGGATAACACAACCTAGTTTTTCATGCTCTTTAGGAATAAACTAAAAACAACTTGATTTGGGGCTCACAGAGTCCATTTAACGTGATAGTGAGCAATAGTTAATTTAGAAAGCAAAATAAATAAATAAAAACAGCATTTACATATTAAACGTTTATATGCAATTATATCTTTATATGCTAGGTGTAACCGGGTGACCACCTTGGCAGCAGCCAAGACCATGTTTGATTGAATCCCTCTGAATAGTGACCAGTTGTTTGACATCATAATAATGCAGCACAATTATACTTTTTCCCAGGTGCTTTATCTCCTGCTCTGCGCTGTCACGTCTGGGACGCCAGTGTCAACCCGAATCCATGTCCGGAAATCTTTGTAAGAGCTCACACACCCCCTGACCAGCGTGGCATCAATCAGGTCAGGTAGGTAACAAACCCAGTGTACAATGCATTGATCTGGCATAGGTTCATGTTATAAATGGAAACTTTAGCTTTGGAATTGGTTATTATTAAAAAAAGAAACAAAATTATTTTTACACCAGTCATATTGAATGTTGCTATTTTAGGCAGAAATAGTTTTTCAAGACCCCCCCCCCCCCCCCCCCCCAATATCCCCAAATATGTCCCAGGTCATTAATTAAAGGGATGCTGTTGGCATTTTTTTTTTGT
This sequence comes from Discoglossus pictus, assembly GCA_027410445.1. NCBI lineage: Eukaryota > Metazoa > Chordata > Amphibia > Anura > Alytidae > Discoglossus > Discoglossus pictus. Next base: position 67,857,539 of record CM050173.1, read on the forward strand.
CTGATATTTTGAATAACTTAACTTGATATTGGGCTAAATGCATTTGGAAAGCAAGATAAATAAACACAGCATTTACATTTATCTATACATTCTTTGCTCAGGCTTCAGTTTTCTGAGCTGCTTCTGCAGTATTGTTGCACATTGCAATGGCATGGAGTATTATTATCCAATCGGTGCCATTGTGTGACATTACCCACATACTACCATGGTCTGACATGGAACCATATTCTATATACATTCCGTGTTATTACCCATGTGCCTTTAATGATGTTCTACTCTGCATAGGCTACCAGGGAGTATTATAACCCACACACTATCGTATATCTAGAGCCTGTTGTGCACTCAGATCTTCTGAGGACCAGCTTCCAGACCCTCTTATGTATGTTCCCATGGAGGTGACAATGAATTAAAGTATACTAGGTTTAAGTGTTACTAGTCTTCATCGATCAATCAGCACCAGCAGTTTCCTACCATGACCACAGTCTGCTAATTCATCTTTATAATGGCGACCAGCATGAGGATGTCATCAGAAATAGGCTCATTTTCACAGAGCCCAGTTAAGAATTCATGTTGTTTATGTTGATACGCCCTAAAAGGTCATTTAAACCATCTCTTTTGATCCCAGAATGTTGTCATATAGCTTGCATGCACATGTGTTAGGTATGTTGTACAAGGGCTCTTCAAGAGTTGGGTTAATGTATCATGGATCAGGCTACAGTATTTTTACAAATTTTCTTATCCAATCAGCTGGATCTGTCACTGGTGCAATATGTCCATCTAGCTGTGTCTTTACAGCTATCTTGATAGGCACCAGCACACCCTTAACTGGAATTGGGTCCAGGTCAAAATGAAAGTCTGGTACAGATTCTACTTCCCATTAAACCCATCATTGCATGCCTTTCTTAACACTTGATTCATCAAGGGGTCTCTTCAACTTGCAGTCCAAATTATGGAGCTCAGAAGGGATGGAGCAATTTATCAGATAGCAGCAGTTTCTGTCTTGCTTCCCCAATTTAAAACTCATGATCATCTTTACAACCACATGTAGTACACTTCATCTTGAAGAGTCCCAAGGACTTCACCAGCTCATTAGAGTAGAATTTCAGGAGTCAACTTCTAGGTGCTAGTTTAATTTCTCTCTCAAGCTCCTTATCTTAGAAGTTGCCCCCCAAATAAAGCTGATAGTGGTGTGACTTGTCATGTAAATGTAACATAACATTCACTATTAATGTCTTCATTACTGTAGATTACTTGTGCATTATGTGGATCTCCATCTTCTGAAGATGCGACCTCCAAGGTGTGCAACTTATTTGCTGTGGATCATCTTTTATCTTCCAGGCATACTCTAGCAAAATGGTTTGTGTTGCCACAAGACTTGCATATCTTCACAAAAGCTGGACACTCCCTAGGCATTACTACATGTTCCAGGTGTGATGGGCAGGTGCCTATCTTGCTTGACTAGCCCCAAAGTGCTGCTGATCTGCTGTAGGGTGACACTGTTGATCCATTGTCTGTCCTGCTCCATGGCTTTCATAGTTTTGTCATCAAGCTCTGCTGTGCGGCTCATAATAATGGCCTTGTTAAAGTCACACTCTCTTAGGAGACGCCTGTGTGTGTGATCTCACTTTCTGTGCTAATGAGAATTTTGTCCCAATTTAGCTAATTTTCATTCTGCTTCTCTGCTGCCTAACAAAGTTATCAAAATTCTTCTTCTTATCTGCCGCTTCAAATATTTTCCGCATATCACATTTTTTTTGGTTTGAGGTGCAGGTGACTCTGTTTTTCTATTGCCATTTCTGACTAGTCAGAGCTATTGCTGGGGCAAGGTAGAGTATCTTCTTAGGAGATGGGGCTGATTATTATTCTTAGTGAAAGGTGATCTGATCACCTTGTGGTAATAGGATCATCTATACATATGTTTATGGCTTTATTGCCCCCTAAGGTCCACCCCGCAATATCAATTGATGTTTAATTTACAGGGATAAATACTCTCAAAGCTAGTAAATTATACTTATTATAAATGATTGAATTGATAGTTATGTGCAAACATATGAATCCGATTGAAAACTTTTCCATGGTCCTCCCTTGTGGGCTGGCTCGACTTGAACCCAAGAATGCATAAACTAATAAGAGCTTGCTGTGCCAACATCAAGAATCCAGATAAATAGAAATATTTTGCAAACTAGCTGATATATATTATTATTTCATTAGAAGTCTCTATAAATGTAATAATTCTGAAAAATGATCCTAATTTACTTTAGGTGAGTAATAGGCAAAAAAGATTAAGGGGCCACTGTAGTACTCGTTCAGTATGGTTTCATGTGTTTATTAATAGGTTAGCAATACAATCAGGATTTAAAGAAAATATAATACAAGTAGCCACTTTAGTGGCTGCTTCTTTGTCTAAGGGATTGAGTCTGCCCAGGAGGCTGTCTTAATATGATCGTCTTCTTTCCTTCAGTGGCCACAGTAGGCAATTTCATGATAGCCCCCTGGCTGATCTACTTTTTCACTGGACATTTACAGCCTTATTAAATTGCGATTCGGCCAGTTGAATAGTGCTCTATTTAAGCACAGAGCATTTTTTTTTCAGAAGTTTTTAGTTGGTGAAGACCTTGCTTTTGGCTAGAAGTTTACTAACTAAAAAAGTTCTGTTTAAAATAAAATGCTATGTGCTTAAATAGAGCCCTATTCAATTGGCCGAATCGCAATTTAGTAAGGCTGTAAATAGATGGTGGAGAGAACATCTTGCAACACTGAAGTTCATGTGGAAGTTTTTAACGCTTCATTGAAATGTTTTACTTCCTATACTAATTTTTATTGCTAATAAGTTACTAAAGAAACAAACAAAACCCTATTTTATTACTACTATTGTGTAGCTGTAGAGTGTTGAGATACAAATATAGTAATATCAGTCTTTTCTTACAGGTCTCACATGGAATGACATGCCAATTGCCCAACCTTTAAACTAGAGCGACCTGCTTATTAATATTATGGATAGGTGGGAAATGGTGGCAAGTATGGAAGATAAAGTGGACTTGGTGCTGATTGATAATAAAGGTGTTCCTTACACTTTTAAGAACAGCAATGGTGATTCCCATCTAAATCCAAGCAAAGATACTTCTGGTGGAAAAAAGTGTACTGGAAAAGCAGACAAGAAAGTATACAGGTATGATAAGCAAGACAAACCTTTCAAATGTAGCACGTGTGGGAAGCCTTACAGGTGGCCCTCTCATTTAAGGCATCATCAGAAGACTCATAATGATGAAAGACCACATACTTGCCCAGTGTGCCAAAAGGGCTTCAAAGATATTCATAAACTTGCCCGGCATCAAAAAATCCATCCCGAATTTCAAAAGGATATGGTTTACTGGAAGTTGTACAAGTGCCATATCTGTGACAGACCCTTCAAGTATCCATCAGATCTAGATAAACATCATCTGATACACTCCGGAGAGAAGCCTTTTAAGTGTCCGATTTGTGGCGCCGGCTTTAGACGTCTAGATCATCTGAAACGCCATAATTTTGTTCATACTGGAAACCGTCCTTTCAAGTGTGGTGTTTGTGGGAAAGGATTTGTGGAAGCCACTGAGCTTCTCAAACATGAGAGAATACACACTGGAGAAAAACCCTACCAATGCAACATTTGTGATAAGAGTTTTTACCACCCTCGGAGCCTGAAGGAACATGAAGGTGCCAAACATGGAGTGGTAAGACAGGAGAAGACATCATTAAGAGAAGATTCGCACTGTACAATTTCTACTACCAAAGAACAAGTGGACCAGTGTTTGGTTAGCGGAACATCTCTAAAAAGTGGAAGAGACAAACTTGACCAATCTGAATATATCCCTAAAGAAAACAGTCAGAATGAAATAGTGATATATCTCTCTGATGATGAGCATTAAGACACAAAGATTAAAAGCAGTGACTCTTATTGGCAGGTCTATTAAATAATGTGCAATACATTTGGACGCTAAACTCATTGATTCTACTCTACATCATCCTGTAAAGCAGTCATAATCAAGAGAAGAAGCTGCTTTTATATATATTTATATATATATATATATATATATATATATATATATATATATATATATATATATACACACAATTTTTTTTTTTTTTTTTTTTATTTGATGCCATTTTCACTATTTTACAATTTGTTTTTAAATGCTGCAGAGTTGGCTTTTAAGACCAATAAAGTAAATGATTTAGAGTGGCGTTACCTCCACTTCACCCGCAGCAACAATAGTGTTGAGATGATTGGGAGAAAAAGCTGGAACGTCCTTTAGGGACCATAAAGGAAAAGCTCAAAGTGCTGTGAAATAGTTCTCTAATAGTCTATTAAAATGTTAGTGCTTCTATGCCCAGTTTATTCTTGCTTACTCCATAAATAAGGTTTACAATAGAAAAAAAAAAAGATATGTAATCGCAAAGAAAAGGATATTGGATCAAGTCATGCAATGGGAGTTAATTCTAAGTTGCTCCTATGTTTAAATGTATCTCTAACAAATAATATGTAATATAAATAAATCATAATTGCAAACAATGGAGTCTGTCACTTTGTTTCACTGTATATATCCAATGTGGACAGAAAATATTATACTTTGGACCTAGGTAGATTTGTTAGGAGCCTAGGAGCCTTTTCATAAGGAAACATTATACTTTAAATAATTTATGAAACAGAAGTAAAATTTTTATGTTGCCTTGGCTTCCAGGTTCTTCCTGCTCAGAATTCCAAGAAATACAGTTACCGCACTGCATCCTGGGAACCTGGACAGGGACTTAATCCGGAACCATTTAAAACATGGCTCCTTTTTATACCTGCTTTATTACACAGCTTTAAGCAAAGCCCTGGATGGATTTTGCACAAGCCAGGAAAGCTACACACAGACAGTTGTTTCAAGGTTACTGCCTCTTATCAGCGTGGGGCCGGTTCCTAGCTTGCGCAGAAGATTTTGTGGGGAGATCGTTTACCACAACAATCATTCAATTTATGGTGGGCAAAAGAGCGATTAAAAAAAACTCCACTGTACAGTACAGTAAATAAATAGTACATCTGTGTTCACATTTGAACACGTAGAATTATCTAAAATACTTATTTCCTGTTAAGAATTCAAAGAAATACAGTAACTGCACTGCATTCTGGGAACCTGGGCAGGGACATGCAAATATACTCACAAAGGCTTCGCTTAGCTTGTTATTGTTAGTATACAGAAACTAATATGCATATGTTCTGCATTAAAAATGTAATATACATTGTACCAGACATTTTATTTTGGAACGTGATAATGTGCAAACTGGAATAAATGTAAATATGAATGTATAGTATACATAGTGAAATGAAACCAAAATATTGATATCAAGTTAGTACATCCTGAATTTGGATATTTTAAACACCTCAGTGAGGCAAAGGGAGATGGAACTGATGTATTTGTGTAGCATGCATCACATCACAACTGAGACAAATAAGGAAGGCGTTAAGTAATCTTGGTTTGGTTGATGCATGGGGAGGACACTATCCCAACAGAAAAGAGTAAACATAATATTCCTATACCCACGGGTCTTATTCACACATAGATACCATCATAATCAGCTCAGTCCTCTTCGATAAATCTAGAAGGGTGTTTTCCTGTGGTCTGACCATGCGGCTGCAAGCGTTGACATAGACCTGGGCTTGAATTTAAGAACCCCCATATGCATAGAAGCTGAACAAATTATTGCTCCCCAACGCTGTGCTTTTAGATCAAATAGAGGCGGACTTGCACCTTTACTTTGAGATTAATGATTCTGAAGAGTCGGGAATTGGCTGGATCCAGGTGGCTCATACAGCCTTTATCTGGGACACTTGTATAAAACTAGCTACAAACTATAAGAAACAATGTAAACTTAAAGAATTAGAACTCACTGCTAAATTGCAAAAGTTAGAATACCAAAATCAACTTCACCCCCCTACCCGCGCACACCGATTAATTGATAAATGCAGATTTCAACTAGATAATATTTTGACTAATAAAACTGAAAGGGCCCTTAGGCACACAAACCACTAGTTTTGCACAAAGGCCAACAAACCCTGTTCTTTCCTGGGCAGGAGACTTAACTATAAGATCTCCCAATCTAGAATTGTGAAGATAAAAATAGCTAAAGGAGAGATTACAGTAAGCCATAATGAAATCGAACGGACCTTCACAGACTTTTACTAGACTATTTACTCAACCAAAATCCAAATTAATGTAGGGCTTATTCAATCTAATTGAGATGCTTGTGATCTTCCCAAAATTTCTGAGCAGAATATGACAACATTAAATTGAAATGTAATGATTGAGGAGATTCAAAAGGCCATCATGGGCCTTATGTCTGGAAAGGCCCCGGGGCCAGATGGCTTCACCAACTCTTATTATAAAACGTTGGCAAATTTACTAGCACCCCACTTATGTAAACTTTTACAAAGTATGCTAAATAGTGACAGGATGCCCCAATAATTAAATAGGGCAAATTTAATTGTTTTTCCTAAGGAAGGGGGGTCCTTCCCTAAAAATTATTGACCAATATATCCCTTATGAATAGAAATATCAAATTACTGGCCAAGATCACAGCGGACAGAGTCTCTGATTTCCTACCGGATTTAATACATAAGGACCAAACCGGATTTGTCCCCCCAAAAGCAAACGGTGGATAACATCAGAAGGTCATTAAACATTGTACATTTAACAAACCAAGGCAAGGTTCCATTATGTGTCCTGGTGCTGAATATGGAGAAGGCCTTCGATACTCTTGAGTGGCCTTATCTATATGCAGCATTGGCTAAATTTGGTTTTAAGGAGCAGTTCATAAATTTAATCAGATCCTTTTATCATTTACCATAGGCCAACTTAAAACTCCCCGGGACAAATAATGTTAATATTGATATACAAAGAGGAGCCCGACAGGGATGCACCTTGTATCCTCTGCTATTTGCTCTGGCCATTGAGCCTTTAGCCCAGGCTATTAGATGCAAGGCAGAACTTTCGGGTCTTAGGGTGGACCTGCATCATCTAAAATGTTCATTCTTTGCAGACAACCTTCTCTGCACATTAACTGACCCCATAACCTCTATTCCCATATTATTATCATCCATTACAGACTTTGGGCTACTGTCGGGCCTACAAATGAATGTGGAAAAGATGGAGGCACTGGGAGTCCGTATACCGCAAGCAGACCTGGAGGCTCTAAAAAACACATTTAGATTTCTATAACCAAAAAATTATTTCAAATACCTTGGAGTTAAAATTACGGGGAGGTTGTCTGATCTTTATAGTGCCAATTTTTACCCTCTATTTAAAGAGATTGCTGAAATATGCAAAATTGGTCAAAACTCCACATTTCTCAGACAGGGCGTATAACCCTGTGAAAATGAATGTATTGCCAAAAATGCATTATCTGTTCAGAACCCTCCCTATTCCAATAGACATGAAAGAACTAGATAGGTTGCAAAACAAAATATTTAAATTTAGGCATAAAATTCAGGGCGGCTCTCTTACCCGAATCTTCGGCTATACTTGCAAGCTGCTCAGCTAGGATGTATGCTGGGGGGCATGCCCTCTGATGCAATGGTTAAGGGGGAGCTGGCTAGATTGTTTTCACAAACAATTAATATTGCTTTACTACCCACAATTGAGATGTGCCTTTTAGGCATACATGTAGATAACCTATTGGGACACCAAAACAAACTTTGGCAATATTTTGCTTTGACAGTGAAGCATAATATTGCGAACAACTGGAAAACTTAAACATTAACTTCCACATAAGTCATTCTAAAAATGTATAATATCATGATTAACAAGAAAATGTACTCATATTTTGCAAAACACATACCCCCAGTTGCTTACAATTTTGATCCCTTGGCTTGCTTCTGCCCATAGCATTTCATTATAAATACTTGCTAGTGAAGTGGACAAAACTTTCAATGCGGGGATATTTAGACCGGGGGGACCCGGAAGGTCACACAAACTTACCATTCCAAAGATTTGGCCAGGTGATCCTATTGCATATTATATGTGTACTTGATTTTTTGATATTTTATTGCTGCATTTTTCAATAAAAAAGCTTGAATAAAACAAAAAGGGAAAAAAATATATAAAATTACTTCCTCACCCCAGATACTGGCGATTGGATCCCTCCCTGGATCAATACCCCCTCTCTAATTATCCAGGATAACCCTGAATGCCATTTTTATTTAAAAATATATCCAATCCCTTTTTTAAATTATCTATCGAATCTGCTGTCACCACCTCCTTTGGTAGATAATTCCACAGATTAACCACCCTTACTGTGAAGAACCATTTTCTTTCGTTAAGGTGAAATATTTTTACTTCTAATTTCAAAGGATGTCCTTTTTGCACAAAAAGTGCACCTAACAAAGCCTTGTATTGACCCTGGATATATTTATATAAGGTAATCATATCCCCTCGTAGACATCTTTAATTTGGTTAGTCTTTCTTCATAACTTAGCCCCTCCATTCCCCTTAGTTTTGTTGCCCTTCTCTGTACTTTTTCCAGCTCTAAAATTTCCTTTTTATGAGGTTTTCAACATTGTACTCCATATTCCAAATGAGGGCATACTAGGGATTTGTATAGGGGCAGAATTATATTTGCTTCCCATGCTTCTATACCCTTCTTAATATTGCAGATGCTGCTTGGCATTGAGCACTGTTACCTACGTGGTTGTCCACAAATACTCCCAATATCTGATATCCCGATATTTACTCCATTAAGATTATAAATTGCATGGCTATTTTCCTTCCCAGATGAATAACTTTACATTTATTCATATTAAATCTCATCTGCCATTTATATGCCCATTGCTCTAATTTATGCAAACCCCTTTGGAGGGAAAGTACATCATTATCTGATTTAATTACCTTGCACAACTTAGTGTCATCAGCAAAAATGGAGGCAATACTTTCCAATCCTACTTCTAAGTCATTAATAAATATATGTTAACATATATTTACCATAATAATATGTTAAAAAGGAGAGGACCTAATACTGAACCCTGAGGAACCCCACCTACCACATTAGTTGTTCTAAAAAGTAAGGAAGAATATTTCCTGCCTTAATTTCAAGCAATACATATTTTGACTTAATTAATATTACAAATACTTTGTAAATATAATCAAATATATTTTTCTTTACATTATATTTTTATTTAATGTTTCTTTACAGTTATCTAAATTGAAAGAGGAGGATTGTTGCATATATGCTTGGAAAAGTTTTGTAACTTACTTTGTAGTTGTCTTACAATGTTTCCTGGTTGCCCTGCCCAAGCAATTGCTCTTTGTCTCAGCTGAAAAAATTATGTGATTAGGGAGAATAGTGATTGTGATGTCCAGGAGAGCCCCAAGACTATGTAGGACTATTGGGGGCCCTGAATTAACATGGCCTTTTGCTATTCTCTCCTCCTTCTCTCCCCCGACACAGCCTGAATACTTGAAATGTGACCGCTACATTCTTATTGTGTGCTCTTTGGGATATGGATGATCAGAGTTATAGTATGTGTGTGTGTGTATATAATAGACAGGTCAGTATGGCCTTAACAGGCAGGAATGATTGTAGTGTTATGTCCATTATTGATGTATGAAGGCCGCCCAGGCATGTTTGGTATTTGAATGCTGCATTTTCCCCAGGGAGGTCAATAAAGTGTATTATCAGGGTCCCTAGGGTAGAGGGGTCACCAGTTATGAGGTGAATAGTTATAGTTGATCCAGTGTAGGCCAGCACCATTGGCAGTGGACACTTAGGTGTTAATTGTGAAACATGTTGGGTATAAGGAGGGCCTCCGGATATGAACAGTGCCCATTGTGAGGCCAGGATCAAAGGGCCCATTGGCCTGCATGGTAAATTCCTGGACCAAAAGGGGTTAGTAGGAGGGGGTGACATCACTGATGGACAGGCCTCCTCATGGTCAGTGTGGAGGCTGGTGGAGAATGGGTTGTGTATAAAATGTGCTATGCATCACTAAAGAGTGGTCAGTTTAAACATACATATTTGAAGTGTGTGTTTCATTCTGAGGGAATAATATGCATCATTACTGGGATTATCGCTGCTGAACCTGCAATCAGTAACATTTGCTGGGTGGCTCTACTGATTCCTGTGGGTTCGTTCTGTTCCTGCTATCAGGGATTCACAAAGAACCAGGTATGTTTGAACTAGGCTCTTATGAAGCCCAACTGAAGCAGTAGGCTGTCACATTAATAAAATGGCATCATAGAAAAAAAATCATCCCAGGACATTTTCTCTGATTGGCTGGCTAACAGACCATGGGCCTCATTTAAATGCGCTTTGGCCAATTGAATAGGTCTTTATATAAGCACAGAGCATATTTTTATTTACAGAAGTTTTTAGTTAGTGAACTGCTCTGTGCTTATATAAAGCCCTATTCAATTGGACAAATCACATTTGAATGAGGCCCTAAGTGATTTGAGGTGAAAGTAATAAATCGTTGTTGGAACATAATGTGGGGCATCCGTGACACAAAGTAGGACAATAAATCAGTCTTTTGCATTTTTTTCTAATAAAAGCAATGATCCTTCTATCTTTAATATTGATTACTACATACAAGGACATTTGAAGAAATCCTATGCAATTTAAGGAATTTACCCCAAGGTGGCAGTAAAGCATCACATGTTAAATCCTAATAATATTGGAAGTAAGTCATTAACAAGTATTATCTTAATTGTATTAGGTAACACTTAATAGTTCCTCAAATAACGAACAATACGCTCACACAAGGCCATATTAAGTACCCTAAACTGAATCTTGTGTCTTCCACTCACATTTCACCTTCACCTTTACTGTTCATGACCCAAGTATTTACACTGATTACAGCAATTTTGTATTTAGGCACTGGACAGGTTCCTGAAATTCTCAGGATTTGAGATCAATAATAGCACCTTTTTCTTTATTATGATAATTTTATTGAGGGGCATGTAGCTCCATAATGAAAATATACTCATTTGAATTACTACTCTAGGCAAAATGTTTTTAGAAAGTAAAAATAATACTGCGTCCAATTTGTTACCTTTTATTTGCAATTATGTTGTAGTGGAAACCTCAATTATATTTTTCACTGTTTTCCTTCTTGAGATTGGAGGAGATGCACAGGAAGCTTCTATCTGAACAATAGAAATGTGGCATCTAAAATGCTAGTGCTTTTCGTTATGACTAATATAAATCTCAGTTTACAAGATCATTTCAGAGAAAAGACAATGGAGTAATTGCATATAACTGTTTAATATGCAGAGGCTGTGTTCACATGTTTCTGTATTTTTGCTTTTTTTGGCTAAAATAGGAATACCAGGAGCTGTATGCTATGGCACACTGGAGAAGGAACTGGCAACCCACTCCAATATCTGCCACGAAAGCCAAGTGGATCAGCATGACCATGGACATACAGATGCGCATGGTGTGTTACGGTCCATAAGGTCACGGATAGTCGGAAACGATTGAACGACACCAAAAAATATGCCTCTTACGACATCACAATTGACAAAACCGTGACTAACCACTGACAATATTTATAGTATAATAGTAACTTGCCTGTCATAAATTATGGTATTATAGAATGTTATCTTGAATTGCCTGTGCGCTCTCTCTCTCTCTGCACTCTCTCTCTCTGTGTCTTTCCCTCTCTGTATCCTCTCTGTCTGTGCACTCTCTCTGTGTACTCTCTATCTATGAGTGCTCGCTGTGCATTCTCTCTCTCTACGCTCTCTGTCTGTGTACTCTCTCTGTGCACTCTCTCTGATCACTCTCCTTCCCTGTGCACTATCTGTGTTCTCTCTGTCTTTGTGCGCTCTCGCTCTGTACCCCTCTCTCTCTCTCTGCACTCTCTCTCTCTGTGTCTCTCCCTCTCTGTATCCTCTCTGTCTGTGCACTCTCTCTGTGTACTCTCTATCTATGAGTGCTCGCTGTGCATTCTCTCTCTCTACGCTCTCTGTCTGTGTACTCTCTCTGTGCACTCTCTCTGTGCACTCTCCTTCTCTGTGCACTGTCTGTGTTCTCTCTGTCTTTGTGCGCTCTCGCTCTGTACCCCTCTCTCTCTCTCTGTCTCTCTCTCTGTTCCACTCTCCCTCTCACTTTGCTGTCTGTGTCTCTGCGATGTGTGTCTCTCTCTCTCTCTCTGTACCTCTCTCCCTCCCTCCCTCCCTCCCTCTCTCTCTCTCTCTCTCTCTCTCTCTCTCTCACTCACTTTACTGTCTGTCTCTCTATGCTGTGTGTCTCTCTCTCTCTCTGTACATCTCTCTCACACTCACTTTGCTGTCTGTCTCTCTGTGCTGTGTGTCTCTCTCTCTGTACCTCTCTTCTCTGTCTTACGCACTCTGCCTCTCTGTTCTGTCTCTCTCTCTGTACCTCTCTCCCTCCCTCACTTTGCTGTCATGTTTCTCTGTGCTGTGTGTCTCTCTCTCTGTACCTCCCTTCTCTCTCTCTTACGCACTCTGCCTGTCTGTTCTGTCTCTCTCTCTGTACCTCTCTCCCTCCCTCACTTTGCTGTCATGTCTCTCTGCGCTGTCTCTCTCTCTGTACCTCTCTTTTCTCTCTCTCTTACGCACTCTGCCTGTCTGTTCTGTCTCTCTCTCTCTGTACCTCTCCCCTCTCCCCCTCCCTCACTTTGCTGTCATGTCTCTCTGCGCTGTGTCTCTCTCTCTGTACCTCTCTTTTCTCTCTCTCTCACGCACTCTGCCTGTCTGTTCTGTCTCTCTCTCTCTGTACCTCTCTCCCTCACTCACTTTGCTGTCTGTCTCTCTGTGCTGTGTGTGTCTCTCTCTGTAATTACTATCCTGATAGCATTGTATAGTATTACTATCCTGGTGCAGTGTCCACCTGGAGTATTATTATATATTATAACTTGACCCCAAGAGTCTAGTCGTAACAGTATGCTATGTTCATAACAGAATAAGATACCTGGCAGGAATGTGGGGGAGGGAAACTACATCAAACCTTGAATTTGTGTTTGCTCTTATTCATACTGTAGATCTCTCAACCTGTAATCTTACTGACTGAAAAGATCAAGAGTTTATCAGTTCTAAAAATATGAGGGAAAAAATGAGGAGCAAGAGACAGCTCCTCTTCTCAGTCAAGGTGTGTGTATGTAAATATATACATGTATCTGAGCTTCAGCCTCATGATCATACCTTATATTGAACAGTTCATCTTGATTTCCTGAAGTACTGATTTATTGGATCTTGCTGCAGTCCAAGGGATTTTCACCAACACCACAATTCAAAGGTGTCAATTCTACAGAGCTCAGACTTTTTTATGGTCCAGCTCTCATACTGGTAATACAATAGTTCTAACAATGCAGACCTTTGTTGATAGTTTAGTATCTTTACTTTTTACTAGCTTGTCCAAGCTTGACATAGCTTTCCTCCCAAGAAGCAAACATGTTTTAATTTCTGTGCTACAGTCACCATCTGCTGAGATCTTGGATCCCAGGAAAATAAAATGTGTCACTGCCTCTACTTCTTCCCCATCTATTTGCCAGAAACCGTCTTTTTAACGTTGAGCTACAGGCCAGCTTTTACACTCTCTTCTTTTACCCTCATCAATAGGTAATTTAGTTCCTCTTTACTTTCAGCCATCAAAGTAGTATCATTGGCGTATCCGAGGTTGCTGATATTTCTTCCAGCAATATTGATTCCGGCTTTGGATACATCCAGTCTGGCCTTACGCATGATGTACTCTGAATATAAGTTGAATAAATAAGGTTCACTTCTTTTCCCATCTTAAACCATTCTGTTGTTGCTAAGTTGCATTTTTGTCTTTTATCACGCCCACTTTGGCATCTTCTTCGATCTCCTTACATTGCTCATTGTAGAATGTCTCCTTGTCTCTTTTTGCTATCCTCTGGAATTCTACATTCATTTGGACAATTATTTTCCTATCCCTACTATCTTTCTCTTTCCTTCTTTCCTGGGATACTTTCAAAGCCTCATCAGACAACCAGTTTGCCTTCTTACTTTTCTTTCTTTTAGGGATATTCTTTAATGCTGTTCCCTGGATAATGTTGCAAAAGTTCTTCAGGCATTCTATCTTCCATGTCTAGTCCAATAAATCTATTCTTTACTTCCACTGCATATTCACGGGGGAAATTATTTATTTAGTCTGATGATTTTTCAGTTTAATTTTGAACTTTGTAATAAGAAGCTCGTGGTCACAGCCAGCTCCAGACTCTTTTTTTTAGTTGACTGTATTTGGCTGCAAAGTATATAGTCAATCTGATTTCTATGTTGTCCATCTGGTTATGTCCATGTGTAGAGTTGTCTCAGAGGCTATTGGATGAGGGTGTTTGCTACGACCAGAGAATTATCTTGCTAAGATTCTACTAATCTCTGGTCTGCTTCATTTTGCATAGCAAGGCCAAACTTGCCAATTATTCCTGGTGTCTTTTGGTTCTCTACTTTAGTATTCCAATTTCCTATGATGATAGTAACATCTTTTCTTGATGTTATATCTATGACATGTTGAATGTCTTCGTAGAACTGGACAACTTCAGCCTCTTCGGCATCCATGGTTGGAGCATAGACTTGAATCACTGTGATATTAAATGACTTGAATTTGAATTGAAATCATTCTGTCATTTATTGGGTTGTAACCGAGCACTGCTTTGGCCATCCTTTGATTGTCTATGAGGGCTGCTCCATTTCTTCTGCGGAATTTTTGACCATAGCAGAAGATCTGGTGGTTGACTGATGTGAAATGTCCCATTCCAGTCCATTTTAGTTCACTAATTCCCAGGATATCAATTTTTAACCTTGTCATCTCATTCTTGACCATATCAAGTTTGCCTTTGCCTGCCCTTCTGCCATGACCTGCCCACCCGCAAATACGAGCCGCGCCACTCACGACCTCGCAAAAATACGCCATTAGCGGCCGAAACCTGCGCACACCAAAACACTAAAAACCCCCAAAATACACACAAAAAGCTCATAAAAAGCTTACCTACAGCAAGGGGGTGCACCCATCACCTCTAAAAGTGAAATGACAAGTCAATTTAGGTAGAAATTAAAGAGTTTAGACACCCAAAAATCCCCTAAGCGAGAGAAAAAATGGACGCCGAACAAAACGAAAACGAGGCTAAAGGACCCCAAACACGCAAAACACCACAAAACACTTACAGATTTTTCAAAAAAGCCGTACGAGGTACAAGAACAAGGACGCAAAATCAGCCACAGCCGCGTAATACACACATTAGGCGCCAATTTAAAAACCCTAACTTACACAATGCGGCAGTACACAGCTACCCTAACGGATTTTCCTCGCGCACGCACACTATTTACACTACACACTGCATACATTGCTGACACTTACACAGCAGCTCCACAGCACTCAAAACACACATTGCTGCAGCAACATCAAAACAGATTGCCAGCTCTTCAACACAATGCTTCCTGCATATATGACTTCCGAATAGGTAAAGTATATTCATTTATTAATGTATTATTTATTTGATTAACATACACCAAACAGCATTAGCTCACTTACAATTTCATTGCCGTCATTTTTTGACGGGCAGTATTCTAGTATATATATATATATATATATGTGTGTGTGTGTTTACATAAATATGCCACTACCGGATTCTTTAAAAGTATCACACATATGTTTTAAATACATTACCAAGATTAATCCCACTCTGGCATTAAACAGGTTAAATAGCTTTGCTTGAAGCCTATTTGTTCTGTCTGATTCTGCTTTTTATATAAATATATACTGTATATATACATATATATATATATATATATATATATATATATATATATATATATATATACATCTTTTTTAAGTCGTTATTTGCTCTTGGAGCAAGATGATTGGAATTTACGCCTCTGGTTGTGTTTCTGTCCATACAATTATAAATGCACATTGGATACACACCCACATTTCATGTTTATATAAGATATTAAAGACATGTTTTGGTATGTTTGGATTCCAGGAAAGTTCATTTTTTGTCTATACACATATAATCCTTATTTATACATCTAGTGATGTGGCACATTCTAAGTTCATATATCCACCCCATAAAATGCAGTGTGTGGATCTAATTAATTCCACTATATAAGATATAGACTTTCTTCTCCCACAATCCTTTGCTTATCTCGCATTTGTCAGTTATATCTCCAATATTATTTTTGTTGTCTTACAGTAAGGGGTCCTAAGTAATTAAAGACACATTACATTTGACATTGATATTCTATATCACCAAACACCACCCTGATGCAGTGATAGATGGAGGAGGATATCAGCGAGGGAGAATGTGAGAGGCAAAATGGCTGCCCCTATACTGAGCAATGTGAGTGGCAAAATAAAGCAACTAAGCAAAATATATTTATTTGACTAACATTTTTATAAAAATTATAAAAAAAGAGGGACTATTTACATAATAATGATCAAATATTACACATAAAGAAATAATGCAAACCAAACAACCTATTTATTCTATTAATCTTAGGTTTTTCTGATTTATTAAATTCTTTAATCTGTTCTTCATTATCTGTGAATCTGTGATTATATACATTCAACATTTGTTTTTGTAAGAGCATGATTTGATCTGTATTCACTTTTGTTAAATGTCTTCTTCAAATAGCCCATTAACAATAGTAGTAAGGCCCCATAGAATAATCCTCTCTCTCAAGCTACAGACAGACCACCTATGACACAAGCAGAGTCTAAAATGCCTTTATGTCCCTGTACCTGCTAATGTTGTTATTTTGTTACACACTTCACCAGCATGTGAAGTTTTTCTCAAACTATAGTGGTCCTTCAATAAAGACTATAAATTTTTGAATAGACAAAACTACACTGACAAAACAAATCCCACAGCTCATCTCCTCCTCCATCCTTGAGTAGATAAAGACAAACACTCAGGCTCCAAATTATCAAGAGGTGCTGAAGACAGACCCTTCTATACACTGTAATAGAGTCTACACGAAGTAAGAATTTCTCTTAGCTTAGATAGATAGAGGGTGCACAGAGAGAGACACAGAGGGCTCACAGAGAGAAAGAGGGCTCACAGAGAGAGAGAGAGAGAGAGAGAGAGAGAGAGAGAGAGAGAGAGAGTGAGAGTGAGAGTGCACAGAGAGAGACACAGAGGGCCCACAGAGAGACAGAGGGCTCACAGAGAGAGAGAGAGAGAGAGAGAGACAGAGACAGAGTGCACAGAGAGAGAGAGACACAGAGGGCTCACAGAGAGAGAGAGAGAGAGTGCACAGAGAGAGATACAGAGGGCCCACAGAGAGAGAAAGAGGTCTCGGAACAAGAAAGAAAGAGGACGCACACAGAGAGAGAGATGGCACAGAGAGTGACAGAGGGCTCACAGAGAGAGAGAGAGGGTTCACAGAGATCGAGAGACAGAGGGCTCACAGAGAGAGAGAGAGAGAGAGAGAGAGAGAGGGCTCACAAAGAGAGAGATGGCACAGAAAGAGACAGAGGGCTCACAGAGAGAGAGGACGCACAGAGAGGGTGCACACAGAAAGGGAGTGGGCACACAGAGAGAGACAGCACAGAGAGAGACAGCACTGAGAGAGACAGATGGCTCACAGAGAGACAGAGGGCTCACAGAGAGAGAGAGAGAGAGAGACAGAGTGCACAGAGAGAGACACAGAAGGCTCGCAGAGAGAGAGAGAGAGAGAGAGAGAGAGAGAGTGCACAGAGAGAGATACAGAGGGCCCACAGAGAGAGAAAGAGGTCTCGGAACAAGAAAGAAAGAGGACGCACACAGAGAGAGAGATGGCACAGAGAGTGACAGAGGGCTCACAGAGAGAGAGAGAGGGTTCACAGAGATCGAGAGACAGAGGGCTCACAGAGAGAGAGAGAGAGGGCTCACAAAGAGAGAGATGGCACAGAAAGAGACAGAGGGCTCACAGAGAGAGAGGATGCACAGAGAGGGTGCACACAGAAAGGGAGTGGGCACACAGAGAGAGACAGCACAGAGAGAGACAGCACTGAGAGAGACAGAGGGCTCACAGAGAGACAGAGGGCTCACAGAGCGAGAGAGAGAGAGAGGGTGCACAGAGAGAGACACAGAGGGCCCACAGAGAGAGAAAGAGGTCTCGGAACAAGAAAGAGAGAGAGGACACACACAGAGAGAGAGATGGCACAGAGAGTGACAGAGGGCTCTCAGAGAGAGAGAGAGAGGGCTCACAGAGAGAGAGAGAGAGGGCTCACAAAGAGAGAGATGGCACAGAAAGAGACAGAGGGCTCACAGAGAGAGAGGGAGCACGGAGAGGGTGCACACAGAAAGGGAGTGGGCACACAGAGAGAGACAGCACAGAGAGAGACAGCACTGAGAGAGACAGAACAGAGAGAGACAGAACCGACAATTGAACATGACATAGGATGCCGTCATTTATGACGGCCAAGTTACTCTTTTTTTTCTTAAACTACAGTTGTTCAATAAAGGACCACCATACAATGGAAAAATAATATCTGTTTGAAATCTTTAAGTCTGAATCAGAGCATAATTAAACAGAAAGAAAGTTCTGTATAGAAATTTTAATTTGAAAAAAAAAATAGTTGATGCCTCTGCAGGACCCTTGAGAGATCCATGATAAAAAAGAACTAAATCTGGTCTGATACTGTTATTTGAGGACTGGTGGTTCTATCTCTGGATTACTCAAATATCCTTCAAACCTGTTGGATTATTTAGATGTTAATATTATATTGTATAAAGCCGCCTGTACAAACATGCATTAGAGTCTTACAGCCTGGGCCTTGGGGAATTACATAAAATTGAAGTCGTATCAGATCCTATCACATTGCCACGTCAAGCTTCGGAGAAAATGTAAATGGAACATGCATAGTTTTTTGTTTCTATGTCAACCCCCTTAATTAAAGTATAAACAGCCTGTCAACGGAGGACATATAAGGGGGGGATCAGGGGGGTGAAACAGTGACACATACCTCAGTACTAATGTAACCAGGACACGGCGCGGCGGGGGGTGGGGGTTTGGGGGTTGGAGGTTGCAACGTATCTTACAGACACCCAGTCACAAGTCAACATTGACACACACTGTACTGTCCCAAGACACAGCTGTCTTTACCATTTGACAGATACTTTGTTTGAATTAGCAGACAAACTTAGACTTTTGTTTACCTAGTCCATGGCTAAAAATATCCTAGAAGGAAAATGTCACTGGACCTCATAGTCATGGTCGGATATAGATGGGAACTATATATGTATATATGTATATGTATATATATACAATCTTAATCTTATTGTACTGTCACATACCTTCTGTATATAACGCATAGAATTAAAAATAAGATCTCTATTCAATTCTGCTGAAAGGCTGCTGCTGTGTAGTGACACTTGACAAAATTTTAAATAGAAGAGTTACTCCAAGCAATATACCCTTCCATCGTATTCCCCAATCCAGCTATTAGTACAAAATGGAAGTTCCTATGACTATAAATCGTTTCTGCTAAATTTAAAATTTTCTCTAAAAATGCTTGTATGGTCTTTCCTAGCATAACAGCTTGTGTTGTTAGCTTACTGCATAATTTGCCAAGATGACATTTTTCCTAAACTACAATGTTTTTTTTATGTAAGGATGATTACTAAATGAATAAATTCCATTGTAACATACAATTAACTCATCTGGATCCATAGTCTAAAACTCATAGTTCCAGGGCACCACTAGATGGATGTATTGCCACACACTTGCTTGGCTTCACAGTTTGATTCCCTGTTCACATCTTAACACACTGTTTAAATGACCTTTTCCTCTGATTTAAACCAGCTGGAACTTTGGAGTTTTAAGTAAACACAGTTATCCAACTCTCCAGCAGTGCAGAGACTCCAAGAAACACGTTCTGTAAACCACGTCTAAACTTACATCCGAGGCAATGGTTGCAAACTACAAACATAGGCCCAGATTGATTAGGTAGATAGACAGATAGATAGGTAGATAGATAGGTAGATAGATAGATAGATAGATATGCATAGAGATAGATAGATAGATAGATAGATAGATAGATAGATAGATAGATAGATAGATAGATAGATAGAAATATAGATAAATGGATGCAAAAGTTTGAAATAGGTAACCTACCCAGAGATAGTACTAATGTTAATGTACACATCCATCCTGTGCTATGATCAAAAGATGTATTATACTTATGGGCATATACTAAAAAGGGCCATGTTCAATTTGTCTGTCCAGATTACTAGATTACTTTTGCCCACAATAAGCTTAATGAATTTGTGGTGAAAAGATAGGCAAGTCAACAAAAAGAGAGAACAGAAAGAGTAATGAAGAGACACAGGGCCTAATTCAATTGCTACTTTTTGGAGATACTAAGTTTCTTAGCTATTCAATTGCCTCCTACTTGTGGGCCCATATCGGGTTACTTGCTGCGCGCTACTTTCCACTTGCTAATTGCAAGTTACTTCCCTCAAAGCCTTTGATCTTTCACGGCTGCAACAGCTGCGGCCGCAAAAATCACAAATCGCTATTCAATTGCTCCAATTCTCCCTCCCGTCAAGCCCTTATCTGCCTAAACTCAAACCACAGGTTACTGGTACCAAGGAGGTGTCACAAGGGCTTGCAAAGCCCTTACGTATCCTCCCCACTGCTCCGACATCAAACCCCCATGATGACCCCCATTTGTGTGCCGATGAGTCCTTTAAGGACCCATGGCACAGAATTCAATTTTTTTAAATGCTGCAGGGGTCCCGCATCATGGTGTTAATGTGGGGCACTGCGGGGGTCCGCGGCACACAAATGGTTAACCCCATGTCACGAGGGTACAGTAAGTACCCCCACGGCAGGGGTTAATTTTTTATTTTGCACAGGTCCTTTAAGGACCTTTAAGGACCTGCTAGGCAGTAAATTTGAATTTTAAATGCAGCAGGGGTAATATGGGGACACTGCAGGGGTCCCGATGGAAACCCCCAGCATAGGGTGGTTAATGTTAGTTGCTGCGGGGGTACTTACCTTTAAGGACCAGCGGAGGGGAATTTGACATTTTTAAATGCTGCAGGGGTCCCGATCGGGTCTGATCACCTATGGAGCCTGAATCGATGATGGTCTCTATTGCGATTGGACGCTTTGGACTGGAGTTACTGGCTTGCTGCCGCGATCATGTTCAAGCCTGCAAATACGTCCAACGGCATGGTTTCCGATTATCGGGAAGGGGGACTAACTTGCAGGCCCGGCCATTTGAATAGCTAGGTAGAAGTAGAGCTACTGAGCACTCAGCTCAAAAGTGGCAAACCGGGAAGTTACTTGTAAGTAACAGTCCTGAATTGAATGAGGCCCACAGTCATGGTAAGAAGGAGAAAGGGTAGAGACCATCAGGAAGGCAGGAAGAACATAAAACAGAGAGACATGCAGATTATCAGGGCAAGGAGGAAGAGGCAGTCAGGGTAAAGAATAGAGCAACAGCAAGATCATGGAGAAAAGAGGCAGGAAAGGCAAGGAATAAGCAAGGGTGAAGAAAGAGTGATGGAATAGAGGAGTCATATAGGTCAAGTTTAAAGAGAGTGAGGGAAAGTAAGGGGTGAGAAAAGGGGAGGCATTGAGTACAGAGCAAGGAAGAAATACAAACTGGCAGACACAGAGGCAAGAGGCAGATATGGCATTGAAGCAGGGCAAGGGAAAACAGAGACAGGCAAATGAAAGGGGAAACAGACGATGGAATGAGATAGACAGACAGGGAGGCCAAGGTTAAAAACAACCTCAGAGCCTGATCTACCTTTTTGGAGACCCTGGGCAGAGCCTCTCTGAGTGAGTATGCAAGGTATGCACAGACCCATTTTTACCTTTTCTGTGCATTTAAGTTCATTTTCCTGTTGTAACTATCTATTCTAGGTAGTTACACCCTTTTAGCCAGTCTATGAACTGCAGCATTTCATTTTTTTAAGCCAGGAACCCCTTTTTTTATAGTGGTACCTCTCACTGTTAAGCTCCCTTAGGCTGCTGCCTAGTTGGCCTATTGGATAATCCGGCCATGCTGGAAGAAGGAATGTACAGAAAGGGGCATGACCACAGCAGAGAAGGGGAGCAAGGAGGAGGGAGTGAAGAGGAACTGAGGGGTATTAAAAAGAGGTGCCCCATCCCCCTCCATCACTTCCCTTCAATAGATACTCCTGTCCGCAAAAAGCAGCTGTGCATAGCATGCAGCAGACCCACTCAGTCACCATGGAGAAGGCCAAGACTAGTAGAAAACCAACCAGCACCAGGAGGGCTCCACTGACTCCACTGACCACCACTGCAACAGCAGGGCAGCAGTGAGCACAGTCAGGGGTGCACCCTTCTGTCTCTCACTCTTTGTTGTTCCTTCATCCTCATTTGGTGCTCATTTTTTCCATTTTCTGTTCTTTTTTCTTTCCTTTTTTCCATTTTCCTGATGTGTCAAGATCTGCCTCTGTTATGCTGCTAGTTCAGGTCCTCTTGTTCTCTCCTCTTAAAATCAGAAACTATCTAAGAATCACTCTATTTCTTATAGCTATAGATCTAGGCTTTCTCAACACCATGGTAATGGGTAGATCTCATTATCATAGGTATCACCGCTGTTCCAGATCTAGATCTGCTTGAGCTAGATCATGGAACCATAGATGTAGTAGAGACAATAGATCTCTGACTTATCTTCATGAACATGGTATCTGCAGTGAATTTTCCCATTCAAGGCAAAGTGCCATAAGAGGTCCTCAGGAGGCAGCTGAGGGATTATTGGTGGCTCAAGAGCCCCTAGCCTGAGCTGAGACTCAATTTGTGAACATGCCATAATTTGCTATGACTTTGTTTAATCTGCCTTCATTGTCTGGGCAACCTGCATTACAGCCTCAACAAGGTGTTAATCAGGGTGTTGGTTTGGTCAATCAAACAGGAAGTGGGGCTTTGATAGCAAAGGAAGACTTTGAAGCAGCTTTTAGCTTTCTTCCTGTTCATAGTGAGAGATGGCATTGTTTAGGCTGCCATTTTGAAGGAAAATTGTACATTGATATGTGATTGATGGGGGTTCTCATTTTTCCATGTTCTTTACAAAATCGAAAATGGATCAGGAGGCTAGAGGAAAACATCATTTTCTTTAACTAATTGGGGGAGACACATGTCCTTGTCTCCTCCTTCATTCTTTTCTCTCAATTGAGCCTGCTGTTGGCGGCCCACATGGCAGTCCCCTTACTCAACACCTCCTAGTCCTAATTTAGTAGTTTCCACAATGGGCCTAGTGCCCATTGGAGAAACTACTATGGGCCTAGTGCATCTTGGGATGGCAGTAAGAATATAAAACATTTAGGAAAAAGATCCACAGAATAATGGTATCTTTCATTAAGGAATTGGGCATTTTGCAATAGGAGGGCATTTTTGTTGCCAAGAGGCTAGTTAAGCAGCGCAATTAGAGACATGTGTTCGTTGATGGATTAATTGCCACCCGTCTCGGGCTGAACTCAGTTAGTAGTCTACAGTGCCTTGCAAAAGTATTCACCACCCTTGTGTTGGATCAGAACACAATAGTCTAAGTTGGTGAAGTGAAATGAGAAAAATATATACATAAAACTATTTTTTAGAAATAGAAAACAGAAAATTGGCATGTGCGCATGTATTCCCCCCCCCCCCCTTTGTTATGTAGCCCATAAAAAGCTCTGGTGCAACCAATTACCTTCAGAGGTCACATAATTAGTGAAATGATATCCACCTGTGTGCAATCTAAGTGTCAAATGATCTGTCATTACATATACTCCCCTTTTTTGAAAGGCTCCAGAGGCTGCAACTCCTAAGCAAGAGGCACCACTAACCAAACACTGCCATGAAGACCAAGGAACAAGTAAGGGACAATGTTGTTGAGAAATACAAGTCAGGGTTAGGTTATAAAAAAATATCAAAATCTTTGATGATCCCCAGGAGCACCATCAAATCTATCATAACCAAATGGAAAGAACATGGCACAACAGCAAACCTGCCAAGAGACGGCCGCCCACCAAAATTAACAGACCGAGCAAGGAGGGCATTAATCAGAGAGGCAGCACAGAGACCTAATGTAACGCTTGAGGAGCTGCAGAGTTCCACAGCAGAGACTGGAGTATCTGTACATAGGACAAAAATAAGCTGTACGCTCCATAGAGTTGGGCTTTAGGGCAGAGTAGCCAGAAGAAAGCCATTACTTTCAGCAAAAAACAAAATGGCATGTTTTGAGTTTGCAAAAAGGCATGTGGGAGACTCCCAAAATGTATGGAGGAAGGTGTTTTGGTCTGATGAGACTAACATTTTACTTTTCGGCCATCAAAGAAAACGCTATGTCTGGTGCAAACCCAACACATCACATCACCCAAAGAACACCATCTCTGGTGGTGGCGGCATCATGCTGTGGGGATGTTTTTGAGCAGCCGGGACTGGGAAACTGGTCAGAGTTGAGGGAATGATGGATGGTGCTAAATACAGGGATATTCTTGAGCAAAACCTGTACCACTCTGTGCGTGATTTAAGGCTAGGATAGAGTTCACCTTCCAGCAGGACAATGGCCCCAAACACACTGCTAAAGAAACACTTGAGTGGTTTAAGGAGAAACATGTAAATGTGTTGGAATGGCCTAGTCACAGCCCAGACCTCAATCCAATAGAAAATCTGTGGTCAGACTTAAAGAAAAAAAAACATCTTCAAAGTTGTGGGCATGTTCTGTAAATTAAATGATGCAAATCCTCAAACAATCCATGTTAATTCCAGGTTGTGAGGCAACAAAACATGAACCTTTAATGTTGGTCATTTGACCAGTTGTCATTTAGAATTACATTTTTTTGCACTTTTTATTTGTATATAGGTTTTATAGTCACATTTGAGAATAATTATTCAAACACTTAGAATATTTCTACAGATGTATCAGGGTTATATTTAGCTTTCTATATATGGATATACTATATTTAAATTTGAGATTTTTTCATATAAATCCCAAAAGTAGCATTGCAGCACCCTATTGCATTCATGCATACATTTTTATTATTGATTAAAATGATTTAGATTTTGCACATTAACTACTTCGTAATGGTGAAAATTGTTTGCACCCTATAAATTTGTTACATTTTATACCTCAATAGGTGTAATACTAGTTGAATAATTAAAGGTATAAAATACTTTTTCGTCACCTCCTGATGGACGTTATCATTCATGATTAATCATTAAGAACAGCCATCATTTCTGAGTGTGTTGTTTTTATGTATTTTTATGTTTTATATTTATGTTTTTTCTAAATATTGTTAATGGGATCATAAAAGTTAAGTTTGATATAATACATATATGTGTCTCTATATATATTTTTCTATGGGGGACGTTCCTAATGGTTCAAATAGTGCTCTTTTCTTTATAGTACCACAGTTATGGTTTCTATCATCTTGAGAGATAGTTAATAAAAGTGTCTGTGGCCCAATTTATCCTTAATATTGATATTTATTATTGTGTTGAAGGTAAAGGATGAATGTGGAAATAAGGTTGGTGAATGACTACAGCAACTTTTCTACCCTACAGGGTCAAGAGGCAGAGATGGAAGGGGGAATGACGGGAGGAAAGAGAGACAGTAAAAGAGGAGAGAGACAAAGATGACAGTGGAGAGATATGTGAGACAAGGCAGCAAGAACAAGATGTTCTAGATTGTTTAAATAAAGATGTAGGAAGTAATATGAGGCTCAAATCAACTTGTAGTGAACAATTATGCCCTTGAAATAGACAACAAGTATTCTGATTTCACTACAAAATACCTAATTATCCAAAATAATCACATTATTTAAAACCCTCAAGTATGAAGTTTTGCAGACTAAGCAAATACCAACATCTGTCATTGTGATTCACTAAAAATGTATTCATACAAAATAAAGAATAAGTGTAATCTAAGGATCATCATGATGACCCTTCAATGGCATGCAGATCTCTTGATTTTATTCTCAGAAGTGATACTGAAAAGTAAAATAAATGTATATTTACCTTGGCCCTACCTTGTTTAGGCTCCCATATATTTCTCTGTGTGCTAGTTGGTGGCACAGTACACTTGATTAGTAGCATAGAGACTTGACCCTTCATCTCCCACTGCCTGGGTGCTCCAATTTATGTAAAATGCACCCTGAACTGTTACAGCCTATACATTGTTTATGCTCCTATCAAGTCTGATTGTTCTTAAAACCCATTTAAACTTTAGGCAACACCTCATCTTCCACTTAATGACCTTATCAAGGTGGAGACAAATACTTAGCTGGAGGCAATCTTTTAAAATACATTTAAAATTAAATATTTTTAAAAAAAAAGTATTAGGGAATTACAGTGACCATTTAACTACTTTGGAATACAAAAATATTCTTTTAGGTATCAGTCTCAGTTTAAGCAATGGGAGATTCTAAGGATCTCTTGTGTGGTATTTCTTGAGTGGTTTGCAATTTTGACATATTTTATAATGAGTGTAGGAGTGAGGGAGGGGATATATTTTTCCTAGCGTGTAGGAAAATAGATAAAAAGGAATGAGGGTGCCAGGCACAAGAAATTAAGTGACTTTATTTCCACTCTAGTCCAGAACTGTCTACCATGCATTTAAAAGAATATCTTTTATACATTACACAAGTTTTTATTTTCATGGCAATATAAAAGTCTAAGAATAGTACAAGAAAATTACCAATAAAATATCACTAAATAAAGTGTTTAATCTGCCTTAATCTTACCAGCCTTTATCTTCTTAGGAAGCCCATTAATTATGCTTTTGTATCTGATGCGCATTTAATTAAATGAGAATATAGGTACAACTTGCTGCAGTTCAGACATCCACAAGACTCACTGTTCCTCTGTTTCCTGTTAGGAGAAAACAATGCCATTATGCCTCATTTCAATGCATTTTTTCCATACTATATACACTATTTACTTTACAAAAAGAGTAGTACATAAGTGGAACAGCCTCCCAAGCTGAAATGGTAGATACAAACACAGTAATGGATTCAGTCACACCTACCAGAAGCATGTCGCTATCATAAGGGCTAATTAAAGAAATATGGAAAATTCCTGGATTTTACTAGGTATATAAATCTGTTTTTACTGCCTAATCTTAAACAAATAGTCCCTGTGTGGGTCTGTCCACTGCAGCATATGCAGATACAGCATCGACAGACAATGTGTTGAGTGAGATTTGTCTCTTACTAACCAATAAGTGACCATCTCTCAGCAACATTCTGCAACTTGCTGCAAGACGGGGTCCCTGATAGGCTAGGACACTATACTGCATTTTGAGCCCACACAGTGTTTGCATAGGCTGCAGTGATCAGACCTATTCAGGGACCATTTGTTTGATTCCAGACAGTAAAAACAGAGCTTATAAGCACTTCTTATTAAAATAAAGAATATACAAGTAAATAGATATACCGGTACATGTATATTATATAGCTAAGAAAATCCAAAAACCTTCCAAATCCCATAAAGCCAAACTTTTTTAAAGTAAATATAGTAGCACACTAGAAAGGTTTATCTACAGTTAAACCTATGTTTCTATATTAACTGTAAGTATACATTTTCCTTATTATATATATTTTTTGCTGAACATGTGAAATATTAGAATGTTTAGCACGCCTGGTTGGTAGCCGAGTAATGATTTCTCATACTGAATGTGGTGGCATTGAGCGGAAACCTGGGAGCATTTTCTTCTTTGCATCATCAGCAATTTTTTTGCCTGGAATAGTTAAATAGTTATATATGTGAGCAACCAGATGGTAGGAAAATCCTTCATATCCGGAAAGAATTGGCAGCAGTACAGATAGGGATTAAAGCAAAAGGGACTGCTTAAAAATGTGACGTATTTAAAATAGATATATATTATATTGTAAATTGATATTTGTCTGTGAAAGAGTATTGAAAGACATCTACATTTTTAAAATATGGCTGCTGTGGTCACAGATAGCTAGATAGCCTGCATAGAATCAATATGCGAAATGTGCGTCAGGCATTCAATTAGCATGTGTCTCAGGATGATGACATCATACACTGTGAGGAGATCCTGTTAGAGTGAAAGAATGCTTAGTGTTGCACACCTATAGGTAATGACTGCTTTTATTACCAACAGACCTTGGGGGAACATTGATGGGTGGTGTGGGAAAAGGGCAACCCATAGACTATTATTATAACTGATAACAAGAAATCCGAACTACTTTTTTTAGAAGTTTGAATTACTGATATAGTTGTCATGCTGCAAGTTTGTGTATAATGCTCGTAAATTGCGAGTTGTTCATGTGTGCTGCGCATTGCAAGGCTCCCAATTAGAAGCAAAGGGAGAGAGGAGGGATGGTGAGAGGAGGGAAGGAGAGGGAAGGAAAGAGAAGAAGAGGGAGGGGGAGAGAGAGAAGGAGGGAGAAGGAGAGAGAATGAAGGACGGGGAGAGAGAGAGAGAGTGAGAAGGAGATGGAGAGTGAGAAGGAGAGAGAGAGAAGGCACAGGAGAGAGAAGGAGAGGGAGGGGGGAGAGAGAGAAGGAGAGAGAAGGAGAGAGAATGGAGGACGGGGGAGAGAGAGAGAGTGAGAAGGAGATGGAGAGTGAGAAGGAGAGAGAGGGAGAGAGAGAGAGAGAGAGAAGGCACAGGAGAGAGAAGGAGAGGGAGAGAGATAGAGAATGAGAGGGAGAGAGAGAGATAGGGAGAGAGAGAAGCAGAGGGAGAGAGAATGAGAGGGAGAGAGAGAGAGACAAGGAGAGAGAGAGAGAAGGATAAAAAGAGAGGGAGAGAAGGAGAGAGAGAGAAGAAGAGAGGGAGAAGGAGAGATAGAGAGAAGGAGAGAGAGTGAGGGAGAAGGGGAGGGAGTGGAAAGAGAGAGAAGAGGGGAGGGAGAGAGTAAGCACAGAGAGAGGGAGATGGCGCAGAGAGAGAAAGAGAGGGTGCAGAGAGAGAGAGAGAGAGCCTTGCAATGAGCGCTGAAGGGGGAGAGCGAGGGAGAGAGGGAGGGAGGAGAGAGGAGGGAAGGAGAGAGAAGGAGAGGGGGAGAGAAGTAGGGAAAGAGAGAAAAGGAGTGAGGGAGAAAGAAGGAAGGGGGAGAGAGAGAATGAGAGAGACAGAGAGGAGAGAGAGGGAGAGAGAAGGAGAGGGAGAGAGAGGAGAGGGAGAGAAGGAGCGAGGAGAGGGAGAGAAGGAGAGTGAGAGAGAGAAAGTGGGAGGGAGGGATAGAGAGAGAGAAGAACTGAGGGAGAGAGAAAAGGAGGGAGCGAGAGAGAGAGAGAGAGAAGGAGATAGATAGTGAGCAAAGAGAGAGGGAGAGGGTGCAGAGAGAGAGAGAGCACAGAGAGAGAGAGAGAAGGCGCAGAGAGAAAGAGTACAGAGGGTACAGAGAGAGAGACACACAATTTTTAAGACAATATTATGCCATCATTTTTGACGGGCAGGTGACTAGTAAGACTATATGAGGAGTTATAATTTATGATATTGTGGTTCAATATCTTCTATGGAGCAAATGATTGGCATAATTAACAATAGGAGATTTTTATTCCTTTCTTAGAATATTAAGTGAAATTATTGTAAGAACACTAGATTATGATACAATGAAACTATTGAAAAAAACATGCCACAAGATATTGTGACTTATTAGTTACTCATGGTTTCTTGACTAAGATAGTCTGAATTATATTTTGAGAGTAATAAATTAATCAATAATATTGCGACTTGTTATTCGTGTATGATTCTGTGAATTTCTCACAATTATTATAAACTAGCGAATTGCCCATCAAAAAATGACGGCAATGAAATTGTAAGTGAGCTAAGGGTGTTTGGTGTATATAATGTGGCTGACGTAGCGTCGTTCGTTTTCTATGTTGTGCGAGTTTTTCGGAATATCCGTAGCTGTTTGGTGGGCTTTTTTCGGAATATCCGTAGGTGTTTGGTGGTGTTTTGCGTGTTTATGGTAGTGTTTTGCGTGTTTAGGGACCTTTAGCCTCGTTTTCGTTTTGTTCGGCGGCCATTTTTTCTCTCGCTTAGGTGATTTTCGGGTGTCTAAACTCCGAAATTTGTGGTTAAATGGAGGTGTAACTTCACTTGCAGAGGTCCTCGGTGCCCCCCCTTGCTGTGAGCAACCTTGTTATGTGTTTGTTGTTTGTATTTGTTGTGTTTGTAATGTTTTTGGGGTTGCACGGGTTGCGTCCTTGTTTTCTAATCTCATAGGTGTTTTTCGGCAAATACGTAGGTGTTTGGTGGTGTTTTGCGTCTTTAGACAGCTGTAGCCTCGTTTTCGTTTTTTTCGGCGGCCATTTTTTCTCTCGCTTAGAGAATTTTTTAGTGTCTAAAATTGAGGTGTAACTTTAGTTTTCGAGGTCCTGGATGCTCCCTCTTCCTGTAAGTAAGCTTTTTATGTATTGTGTGTATTTGTTGGATTTTTGATGTTTTGATGTGCGCGTGTTGCGGCCGTTTTTTTGCGAGGCCGTAATGGGTCGTAACGTGTCTCGTATTCTTTTTGCGTTACGACGTAAAGTTTGCGAGGGTCGCAGGTGTTTGGTGGTGTTTTGCGTCTTTAGACTGCTGTAGCCTCGTTTTCGTTTTTTTCAGCAGCCATTTTTACTCTCGCTTAGAGAATTTTTTAGTGTCTAAACTGCTTTAATTTCAGTTATATTGGGGTGTAACTTTCGTTTTCGAGGTCCTGGGTGCTCCCTCTTGCTGTAGGTAAGCTTTTTATGTATTTGTTGTGTGTATTTGTTAGATTTTTGATGTTTTGATGTGCGCGTGTTGCGGCTGTTTTTTGCGAGGTCGTAATGGGTCGTAACGTGTCTCATATTCTGTTTGCGTTACGCCTTCGGCGCTCCTTGCCAGCAACTGCGACCCTTGCTTCGCAGTTGCGCGAGCCCGCAAGCGTGAGCAACAGCTTGTATGCTCACAACTATATATGTGATTCAACCCTTCCTACCCCTTTTTTTGTTTTTTTACTTCACTCTATGTTACATCGACCCAAAGACGTAAAAGATTAAAAGATTTTTAATTGGTTGTTTATTCTTTTTAGGATTTTAAATGGTCTAACAAAGATTAAAATATTTTAAACTGGAGTCAGATTTCTTCTTTTTAGGGTGCAATATATCTTTAAACACCTAACTTTTTGACTACTATCCACAAAAGCATGTTTAGGGATATGTACGTAACAGAGAGATGCTCTTTTTTCACCTAATTTTTTGTATAACATTTTTTGCCCCTGTAAGTACACTCTCCTGACATTTCTTTCCTTTGTTCAGTCTTAGTAAATAGAACCTAGGTAGTAGCTTTGTCTAAGATAATCTCTTCAGAGATTTGCTTTAACAATATTTTTCAGTCCCCTTTTTTGTATCAAATTGTCTTCTAATGGTTAATGTGAGCATTGACCAAGGGATGACCAAAAATTACTAATTGATTCATTTTTATGTATTTTATAAATGTCTACAATTGTGAAAATGTAGCTAGCAGCACACTAAATTATTTATTACTTATTCTGGATACATCCTGACCATCTATAGCAGTCTTGGCTAGCAGTAAGAGATCCCACTGAAGCATTCGCTACATTATTTTAGCAGATCCAATTTTTCAAACAAAGATATTCATTGAATGACAAAATACACTCATGATCGTACTTGGCAGGTCTTAACTTGAAACATTACAGCCAACACAAAATTTTCATTGGGTTTTACATACAGTTCTTTGTGTCGTATCTCTTGGGGGTCTGGATGATTATGAACCATTTTAACTGACAACTATCCTAGTTATGTTCAATTTAATTAGGCTGAAAACAAGAGATATCGTTTGATAATACACCCATAGAAATAGACATTTAGTAAAAAATATTTTTACTCTGTAATATATAATACACTGATAATATACAAGGTACATTTATGCACATAGAACCATGTTTTCCAATGTTTTGCAAAAAATTATTTCTTATAGGAATCTGCAGAAAATAATATATAACAATGTAATAAAAATGTTTATTATAACCATACATTGTTTTATTTTTCAGTTAATGCTCCTTTTCATGGGTATTTAATGTAAACAGTATTAAACATAAACTATATTTATTGAATTCTGCTTGCTGGCCATCACACTGGGAGCAAACCTTTATAGTTGAGATGTGGAGAATGAAACGGACCATTCATTTGCTTCCAGAATAGGTAAAGGGAAGTCTGAGTCAAAATTTGTAGTCAGAGACAAGCAGCTTATCAATATAGTTGGAACCTCAACTCCAAGGTTTGGATAGAAAAACGCAATCCA
This sequence comes from Discoglossus pictus, assembly GCA_027410445.1. Lineage (NCBI taxonomy): Eukaryota > Metazoa > Chordata > Amphibia > Anura > Alytidae > Discoglossus > Discoglossus pictus. The sequence goes on from CM050173.1 coordinate 67,889,738, forward strand.
ATAGTGAAATCCAAAAGGCAATCCAATGACAGGAAATAGTCAACTTTTAATTAGTAGAATCTATCAGACAGGAGAACTCGTATCACTAAAAGAGGACTCAAGATCACATAAGGGTTACACAACATGTGGTGTCCTTTATTCTCACAGAAGGCCAGACACATTATGAATTATGGAGTAAAGGTATATGCTAGGCATTCTTTAGGTAAACTTTAACCCACAAGCCTTTAGAAGTGTGATAACCTGTTTTAGCTTTTGATTGGAATTGCTGAATGTTGGTTTAAACCATATTTCTCTTGAAGGAACACTCTAATGTCACAAAAAACGGACTTATGTGTTTTAAATAGACATTGATCTTTAATAATATTCATATTATATGATTTAGAAAAGCAATATTCAGTATTACACTTACATTCAAACATCCACTTCTACATTTCCAGTTGAGCTGCTTGACTCAACCTCTTTTAAAATCATTAACGTTTGTATCATTGCCAAGATAAACTGATTTAAGTTTGTTCCTGACCATTTAAGACTGATTCCCAGCCAGGGTTGCTCCCACCCTTAGATGACATAGGGGGCGGAGACAAGCAGCTTAAGTGGAAGTTTACAACTTGATGTTTCACAGTAAGTTTCACAGTTTTCATAGGTTTCATTGAATGTTGATCATTTAAATCATTGAATATAAATTGTATTATTGGTCAATGCCTAATTAAAACATCTAGCTCCTGTTAGAGCATAACACCAGTCTTTTAAATGTAAAAAAGATGTGATGCTTGTCAAGCTGATACTCTCTCGTTATACTTTTAGGAATAGTAAAACCAACATGACTGGTATTGTTGTAAGGTCACTGGCTCTGCCACTAAACACTGCCCAATTTACCACCACCACTCCCACCAATAAATGACCATGAAACATTATTTGGAGAAATTAGGCCACAACCACACCAACTATAGGTCACAAGACCAACTTATAGGGTAAGTACCTTTGCTTCCAGGATGCCCCCACCTTTAGGACTGACTGGAGAGAGGCAAACTTTGCCTACTAACCATAAAAGGGACTGAGTTCAGCCTATCAAGGGAAGACACTTAGGCCACAGGCACACCCACGTCCCTGGTCATCCTCCCTAACTGGTTACCATGCAACAAAATGCCCGCCACAAGCTATGACTGGCAATTTAAAGAAAATCAGGGAGCATGAGTGGGTTTTTATTTTTTCACATGTTCTCCTGAGGGGAGCAGCAACTGAAAGGAATTGAGGGAGGAGCCTAGAGTCCTCATATAGCCCCCCCAGCTCCTCCCTAACTTCCTCCACCTTGCTCCCCCTCCAAGTCATGGTCATGCCCCCTTCCCTCAAAATATCCTCCAGTGGTTGCTATAAGGAGAGGCCAAGTGATGAGTAAAACAAATAAATGGAGTATACTGTATGCAAGGAATCTTGTAACATTACAGATATCCATTGAGTGAATAAAGCCCATGTATCAGATACTTTCTTTAAAGTTATATTTCATCAACATACGTAAAAGGACCATTACACAATGAAACAACATTTTTTATTGAAAACTTTAAGTATGACAAAGAGCATAATTAGGCAGGGAAAAATCCATACATCTAGTTAAAAAGAAAAAAATAATTTTGATGTCTCTGCTGGGCCCTGGAGGAATCCATGATACATTGGTGAAAGTTGTGCGTGGGTGAGAGGGGTCTGCTTCTGTGCCAGTGACAAGGAAGGGGTCTAGTGCCTATTTCAGTCTTATACAATTATCTTTACAATGGCTCTCTGTTCCCTCCTTCCCCACCCCTCTCTATTCTGATAGCCAAAACACCCCCTCATTATTCAGCTCTGAGGAAGTGATGTAGCAAGCACAAAATGGATTCTTGTACTTAAATACAGAGGGCCTCATTCAATTGAGCTATTGCATGTTACTGTAGCCTGTATGTGAGGCCGTAAGTTAATTTGCTATTCAATTTGTATCTTTTTGCGGGCTCCAAACGTGTTACAGGCTTGAAATCCTTGCGGTTGTTAAACACAAACTTACAGCCTCCTGAAGCCTTTGATCTTTCAAGGATGCAAGATTTCCAATCGCTAAAATTGCAAATCGATATTCAATTGCAAAAATCGCTCAAGATCGAACCCGCAGTAAATCGGCAAATGGCGGCCCAAAGCTTACTGCTTCCAAATAGGACCCGCAAAGTTTTTACAGACTAGTTTGTAACACTGCAAATCACAATAAAAAGACACTTTAAAATATGGGGAAAGCAATGTAATGCATTACAATTACTTGCCCAACAACTCCCAACAACTCCCAACTATCAAATATTGAAAAATAAAGTATTATCCTAATAGGTTGTAATGGTCATGCATATGCCAATATGAAAAGCCATGCTGCAACATGTTGAAAGCTATTAAAGACACACTACCTCATTAAGTTTCAACACATATACAGTGCCTTGCAAAAGTATCCTTGGCATTTTTCGTGTTTTGTTGCCTCACAACCTGGAATTAACATGGATTGTTTGAGGATTTGCATCATTTAATTTACAGAACATGCCCACAACTTTGCAGATATATATATTTTTTTATTGTGAAACAAACAACAAATAGGACAAAATAACAGAAATGTCAATGTGCATAACTATTCACCCCCCTAAAGTCAATACTTTGTAGAGCCATCTTTGGCGGCAATCACAGCTCCAAGTCGGTTTGGATAAGTCTCTAGGAGCTTGCTACATCTTACCACTGGGATTTTGGCTCATTCCATTCCAAAACTTCTCAAGCTCCTTCAAGTTGGATGGTTTGCGCTTGTGAACAGCAATCTTTAAGTCTGACCATAGATTTTCTATTGGATTGAGGTCTGGGCTTTGACTAGACCATTCCAACACATTTACATATTTCCCCTTAAACCACTCAAGTGTTGCTTTAGTAGTGTGTTTGGGGTCATTGTCCTGCTGGAAGGCGAACCTCCATCCAAGCCTCAAATGACGCACAGAGTTTTTGCTCAAGAATATCCCTGTATTTAGCACATCCATCTTTCCCTCAACTCTGACTGGTTTCCCACTCCTGGCTGCTTAAAAACATCAAGGTATGATAGGAATGCTAAGTTCCCTAGGTATTTACTACCCTTTTGTAATCAATTTGTATACATTAGTGGGAAAAAGTTAAAACTAAAGTCTTTATTAATAAGGGTAACAACGGCGATATCAAATAAAAACAATACTATATAAAAAATCCTGGATTGGAGAAATAAGTGTATAAAATAGGCTAATTTGTATGTGAACATATAACCATTTGATATAGTTTTAAACTCTTAATAGAGGGGTATATAGGTTCACAACTGACAGTATTTCCAGAGAGGAAAATGAATAGCTTATCCAATACAAATTGTCCTGTCCTTGTGATTATAATGGATCTATAATATCACTTAATTGATGTGGTGTTACTTGATGTATTATATAGAAGTGGCCCTTATCTTCTAGGGTACACTATATAGAGAGCCTGGAGTAATCTGGTTTACTATAAATATATATATATTTCCTATATGGATAAATGAGGAGCCAGCAGATTATTATTATTGTGGTGGTAGATGGAGCACATAATAGACGGTGCATAAGAGCCATAGAGCTATAGATAATCTGCTGGCTCCTCATTACTCTCCTACAACCTCTTGTCTCCCATACTAAGATTGCATTTAATGAGGTGTGGGCTAAATAGAAGGGGAACAGCCTTTAGTGGTTATCACCTGTATATAACAGTCGTTTTGATATGATAGCACTTCTATGATTAATTGTGCCAATACTAATATTTATGTCCTGACTATTTATCACATGAATATGGATTAATGAGACTGTGGAAAATAATTATCCATATAGGAAATATATATATATTTATAGTAAACCAGATTACTCCAGGCTCTCTATATAGTGTACCCTAGAAGATAAGGGCCACTTCTATATAATACATCAAGTAACACCACATCAATTAAGTGATATTATAGATCCATTATAATTACAAGGACAGGACAATTTGTATTGGATAAGCTATTCATTTTCCTCTCTGGAAATACTGTCAGTTGTGAACCTATATACCCCTCTATTAAGAGTTTAAAACTATATCAAATGGTTATATGTTCACATACAAATTAGCCTATTTTATACACTTATTTCTCCAATCCAGGATTTTTTATATAGTATTGTTTTTATTTGATATCGCCGTTGTTACCCTTATTAATAAAGACTTTAGTTTTAACTTTTTCCCACTAATGTATACAAATTGCTTAAAAACATCCCCACAGCATGATGCTGCCACCACCATGTTTCACTGTGCGGATGGTGTTCTTCGGGTGATGTGATGTGTTGGGTTTGCGCCAGACATAGCGTTTTCTTTGATGGCCGAAAAGTTAAATTTTAGTCTTATCAGACCAGAGCACCTTCCTCCATACATTATGGGAGTCTCCCACATGCCTTTTCGCAAATTCAAAACGTGCCATTTTGTTTTTTGATGAAAGTAATGGCTTTCTTCAGGCCACTCTGTCATAAAGCCCATCTCTATGGAGTGCACAGCTTATTGTCGTCCTATGTACAGATACTCCTGTCTCTGCTGTGGAACTTTGCAGCTCCTCCAGGGTTACCTTACGCCTCTGTGTGCTGCCTCTCTGATTAATGCCCTCATTGCCCGGTCTGTGAGTTTTGGTGGGCAGCCGTCTCTTGGCAGGTGTGCTGAACAACATTGTCCCGTACTTGTTTGAAGAGTTCCTTGGTCTTCATGGCAGTGTTTGGTTAGTGGTGCCTCTTGCTTAGGTGTTGCGGCATCTGCAGCCTTTCAAAAAAGGTGTGTATATGTAATGACAGATCATGTGACACTTAGATTGCACACAGGTGGACATCATTTCACTAATTATGTGACTTTTGAAGGTAATTGGTTGCATCAGAGCTTTTTAACAAAGGGGGTGAATACATACGCACATGCCAATTTTCTATTTTCTATTTTTTTTAAATAGTTTTATGTATATTTTTTTCTCATTTCAATTGACCAACTTAGACTATTGTGTTCTGATCCATCACATACAATTTAGATTAACAAAACATTGAACTTAAGGCTGTAATGTAACAAAATAGGTAAAAAGTCAAGGGGGGTGAATACTTTTGCAAGGCACTGTACATGCAAATGGATGACATATTAAGCCTCTCTCACTCGCAGAGGCTCTAATGTGGACCCTAAAAATACAAAGATCATTCACTCATCACATCTATATTGGGAAAATAAATAGTGGCCAAATTACACTGCCATGTGGCATATATCAAGTACAAGGGCAACATTTTAGATTTGGTTGTTCAGTCCCTCAGTTGTTTCCAACTCTCTGACCCTTTGGACTACAGCACACTTACTTATGTCTCTGTCTGTGCGTATCCGCAAGGTTTGCATGACAAAGATACTAGAGTGGCTTGCCAGATCCTTCTCTAGTGGACTGTGATTTGTCTGACCTCTATGATATGACCTGCCCACCTACAGAGGCCCTACATGGTATAGCTCACAGCTTCATTCGGGTACACAAGCCCCATCACCACCACCACTTAGCAATCCAGAAGGGGACCAGGGGAACATGCACCACACTAATCTACTCTAACCCATCAGGAAGGGCCACAGACACATATGGAGACTGTGCAGAGGCACGTGGGGCAACAGCCAACTCACCTCCATCAGGGACAATCTCCGCTACACCCATCCTGAAAAGTCCCACGCCATTGCTGGTGGCCATGTGTCAATATGTATAACCATTATCATCTGGTGACATCCCATTAAGTGTTTTGCTATCAATCAATTTGCATTATCACCTGTCATATTCTTATCAGGGCTTCAGGGGAATGTTGATACTCCCCAGTATCACAAATTGGACGTTCCATGTGTATTGACCCTTTATTATGATATATGATATATATTATTATATGATATATTATGATATTATTACTATTATTATTATTATTACTATATGTATTAACCTATTGCATAGTAACTAGGGCTCATTAGTTTCCATATATAGTAATGTGGCACAGATGTGATGTATGTGGATTTCCCATAACCTCAACCATTGAAAACAAACTGACACTGTGATAAGGGTATAACAAAGCTTTATTTCATACACAGAACAATATCAGAAATGGACAAGACTGTGCATTAATATCATGGGTGTGGTGTGGGTGGATCCCGGGAGAGCAAGAGGCTTGTGGGGAAAAAAGAAGATACCTAAAAGGGGGTAATTTAATAGTCTAGAATAAGCATGATGCATGGCACCTACGAGGGTCACATGTGGTCACTACACCACTGCAACCGGAATCTGATGAAAAAAAGGATCATCAGAAACCACTCCATTTAATTGAAGAAACCATTAATGTGCATAGCACTTACAACTTGTCTACATTTACTAAATGAAACAGATGCTTAAACATCTTGACTGTGGAATCCAATCCAGTTTCACACATACAGTGTGTTAACGAAACAAAAATCTGAAAAAAAAGGTTAAAAAAAAGGCAGAGGAGGATAAAAAACAAAAATCAACATGCACGTACAATGTACTATATATTGTACTAATACTAAATACTGTAGCAATATACCAACTCATCTAATTCCCTTCTGCAAGCATTACTAACTATTAGCTAGTTCTCTGGATAACTTACTGGCCATGACCATTAATAATGATGTGTCACCTCACAATATATGCTTAGCTGTGACCAGCGTCAGTGGTCCAGGTGTACTATTACCTTCGACATATGATATTGTTCAGTAACATTGATATCACACCCATCAGCTATACAGCTGTTAGCACATGTTAAAGGATACTCATGATATCAGTAATAGGGGCAAATACCCATTAATATGGAGAGGACACAAAGGTCAGCAGCCAGATTCAATGTTACTTACATCAGACCCAAGGATCTGTTCACAGACTGATATTGAAGATCACATGCTTCACTAGTGCATATATCAATTCTGGCTGTTAATAACATGCCATTGTGAGACCTTGCAAGTCCTCCGCCATAGCGGTTAGTCTACATTTCAGCTAACAACAAACATGTCTGAGATATCTGGCTATATGATAGCTTTAAGATTGTGGAGGCTACATGTTACTGGGGTGGGGGGTGGGGGGGATTGTCCTTGAAGGAATGTCTACCTGAGAGGCACTGTGAAAACCTTAAACCTTATACATTTCCTTCACAATGCTTGCAGATGCAGAAGATGCCTATATGGACCTGAATTGTACCTAAAACAAAACAAAAACGTAACACCTAAAATATAAGGCCTTAAAAAATATAGGGGTTGCATCAACTCTTCTCAACAGCATTTCTCAGTGACCATCCATTGGTGAAATGTTAAACAGAACCCTACGTGTCCACAGAGAAGTGGATCATGGACCATGTGATGGGAGGTAGGCATCTTCATACAAAATGTCACCAGCACATAGGCCAAGATCCAAGACTCTGTAGCCAGGCTAGTTTAGGTTAACATTTGGACCAATAGATTGTCACTGAGGAGTGCTTTTGAGAAGGCACAAACATATGCGCAGCCCCTAGGTCCTCCTCCGCCTACCCACAGGGCCCCAATCCCCTGTTGCCGGCCAACGTCTCCCTGGTGGTGGTGGAGGCATCCCCCCAGCACGCAGCGGCACCTGCAGTGGCAGTGGTGGAGACATGGGGGGAGGAGAGGAGGGGCCGGGCTGCGGGTGGACGGGGGATGCCTCTGGGGTGGAGGAGGTAGGACTGGGGACCAGAATGCGTTGCATGGCATCTGCAATAACCTCCTGGAATCCACTCTGGTCCACCCCCATCCTGAGCAGGCTGGACAGGTACAGTTCAGTCAATAGGTGGTGCCTCCTCTCCTCCACGTTGCGCCTGGCCAGGCTGCGCATGACCTCTGAATTATTGGCAGAGATGCTGGCTTGGATCACCCGGAGACACTCCATCTGCTGCCGCATGAGGGCCAGCATCTCTGCCTGCACACCGTGGCTTGATTTTGGGGATGGAGGCCCTTGGGGCATGGCCTGATGAGGAGGTGGCAGTGGTGGTGGCCTAGTGGGGAGGGTCTGGGTGAGATGCTGAGTCTCTGGAGGAGAGGGATAGTAGAGTCAGATCTCAGCGGTGTGACTGGTGGTCCTGCTGGTGACCCTACTAGCAAGATGACATCCTTCTCCTCCAAACCAACGCACTCGCGTCCTCTTCTTTCCTCCTTCCCCTGCCCAGTTTCCTGCTGGGCGTTTGCTTGCTCCTCCACTTCCTGCTCCAATGGAGCCGACGCCCCCACCTCTAGCTCACCACTGGACCCAGACCTCCTTGATGCTGAAAGATGGAAAAGAAAGATATATAAGTATGATGAATAATACATTGTTTTGTGTTCATTCCTAACTATCTGACGTCTAGGCTTGAACCTGGATGATTCTCCTAATTGCAACTCAGATTAGCTATCATTTGCTAGATATGATCTATTCTTTGGTTCTTGGTCTTGATTGTTCTTGGCTCCTAACGCTATCTTCATTCTGGCTGTGGTCTGTATCTGCAGTAGGCACACCAATACATGGAATCTCTATTGGTTGATTACTCTTGTTGTGCCCAGGAATGACAGTGATTTGTCCATCTATCCCTTGTTAATTCCATGGTGCTGACATGTCAGTGTCCTTGTTGGTCATCATGTACATGTGTAGTGTGTGTGATGTACATGTGGCGGCATGTTGGTGTAAGTGATATTCACCTGACAGGGAGGCTGGGTCCTGCTTGGCCACCAGGCCTGAAGCTCCAGCAGCGGGCAGCTGGCTGAGAAGCTCCTCGGCCACCCTCTCCCACTCATTATAGCTCACAGTCTTTTGCTTGCCCTATTTGGCCATCATCCTCCTCACCTTGGCCCTGATGTAATCAAAACGGTGCTTGACGGACCTCACATCCATTTGCGCTGTGCTCACTGCTGTTACCTCAGCCGCTACCTCAGTGTGCTACTTCGGAAGAAAATACAACACAGTCAACGCATGGGCGGGTGGAACGCAACTTTATAATCTCCCTCTGTCAATCGTCTGTGGCTATAACACTTTTAACTGGCTGAAGATTCGGCCCGTAACTTGTACCCTTGCTGAATTAAATAGCCACGGAATCGGAGACTAACGAGAGCCCGCAGCACGCCCTCAGACGTATGGCCTGTAGCCCACGAGATTCAAGCTTGCAATTGAATCGGGCTCAGTGTCTTCAAAAATTAAGACTTATATATCCATGACTTACACAGGTGCTAATATTGTTAGTTAGGTACATACTTATCAGACAAGTATCTTTTCTTGAAATACAGTGGTCATTTGCTTCCATACTTTTCTTTGACACCTTTGATACATGGTTCAGCCATCTGAAAAATTACCAAAAATGTAAACGGTCTTACATTGCCAAATTGTTTATTTTGTTGATTGGGATCATTCAGTTAAATAAATACATTAATAAATAAACAAAAACATGTATATGTAATTAATTGTTACTTCAGGGTTCCATATTCTTTTGTGGCCTGCTTCATTCCATTAACTTCCTAAGAGGATACGTCTTTAAATATAACCAGCTTTCTATTAGCATTATTTAGATTGTAAGTCTGCGAGTTTCAATCCTGCAAGGTGCTTTAGGGAAAGTGCTATGGACACCGGATTCCAAGCTCAAAGACAGGGCCATCCACTCTTTGCAATGTGTGAATCTTGAACTTGTCATTGCCTGTAACTTAACTTATGTATAGCGCTACGGAATATGTTGGCGCGTTACAAAGAAACGATAATAATAATTATTGAAAGCACTGCCACATAATTTTCCTCTTCATACAAGTCTCCTGTCACCTCACAAAGCAGATCATCAGAAACTGACATGGTAGATTTCACAGCAACAAATTTGCATATTAAGGGTAGTGCTAGGGTCCGTATTATTTTGTTTTACATTCTAAGAACATAATGCCTGATGTAAGCAACAGTTCTTCAAAGCAGTGTATACAAACTATATGACTACAGTGGACCCCTAAATGACCACAATTCTTTAGCAGAATGTGATTTTTAAAAACTGGATTTTACATTATGTCAGCTGTGTTGTTCGAGGTCAGAAATGTGTAGGTTGCACAGGAAGTATTTACTATGGAGACTGATAATTGGTATTTTGGGAGTAGAAATAGATTATACAGATGTGGTGTGTCTATAGTATCTTAAAGGGATATATATATATATATATATATATATATATATATATATATATATATATATATATATATATTTATTATATCCATTACTTTGAATATATTGTTATAGCACTATTGTGGGAAGGGGCATGTGTGTTAAACTCCCACTAGGATCTGGATCTTCTATAAGCCAAATACTAATATGCTACAGTGGATAGAAAGGTGATTGAACCCTACACTAAATATCCAGTAAGGAAAGAAACAAATGCTTCTGAGTAAATCTAAGAGAAGACATGTTTTCAAACAGAATTATGCAAAGAACAGAGATCCTACTAATGCTAAGGATGCTGGGTGGTGACATGTAAATGAGGCTCAGGATGTGTCATTCTTTTCTTACTTTACAATATGCCTTTTTAAAATATATTTTATGTTTAATATTATACAGTTATGTTTTAAAATAATATACAGTAATACCCCGTTTAACGCTGTAGAAAGGTTCCAGGCAATAGGAGGGTTAACCGAGAAAGAGCTAAACGGAGCCATTTTAACATACGTTAGATAGGGAGAGGTGAACTCATGCAATTGAATTTTCTAAATTGTTGGCTTTATATTAACTTTTAAGAAACTACAAACATAGCAACAACACAAAAATAAACTTAAAAAAAAAATAAAATTGAAAGAAACAGCAAACATAAACTAAGCAGTCTTCTTTAAATGGCAGATGTGGAAGCTTCAGGCTCATCCTCCATTCTGGCATTTTTACACACGGACATCTGTCTTTGCTTTCTACAGCCATCTAGCAGATGCTGGTAGTACGACATTGCCCCAAGAAAGCTGCTTCTCACATTTCTGCTCTTGGTTATTGGCCACAAAATCATCCAGAAGGTCAACGATGAACCTCAAACTCTTGGAGAGGAATTTGGTGGAAAGTTGTTTTGTTCCTCAGTGTCAGAGTCACTGCTTTCCTGGGCTTCTTGAATGTCCTGTTCTGCCAGTTGGTGGAGATCCTCGTTTGGCAGGTTTTCGCCTAAAACTTGCACCAACTCCGCAATGTCCTGGGCGTCTGCATCTCCCAGTCCAGCTGTATTGACCAGGTCTACTATCTTCGCAATGATGGACTATTCTGGTTCCACATCTACACACAGCTCTGGCCATGTCTTCCTCCACTCTTCTTTCAGACATTGCTATTTCACTTCCTTCCAGGACAAAATCGATGTTAGTTATGGCCTGCATGACGGTATACTTTTTCCAAAAATTATGGATTCTTTGTCCTTGCTGTCTGTTTGGTCAATGAGCTGGAGGAATGTGCAATGGAGATAATAGGCCTGATCCATTGGCGAGATGAGTTAAGTAGAGTTTGGTGGCATGAAATCCACTGGGATGCAGCAATGGAGCTCTGACAAGTTGGTCAGAAGGCTTGGAGCATTCTCCATTAACAGGAGTGCTTTTGCCTCAATTCCTTTATGCCAGCAGTAGCATCGGTGCAATGGACAGAAATATTCACTGAACCAGTTTTTGAAAATTGCCATGGTGCTCCAAGCTTTACGGTTGGATTGCCAAATGACCGGCAAAGTGGATTTTGGAACACCCATGCATAGGTACACCAACAATGGCTTGATCTTGAAATCGCCGCTGGCATTCCCACACAGAAGAAGGGTTAGACGGTCTTTGGTTGCTTTGAATCCCGGTGCTTGGCATATGCTTCCAGAACAGTCGAGTCTTTTCAACGTTGAGTACCATTTCTGGAGCATAATTACCTCTTTCTATGATGTCCTTCAGAGTGGCTGGAAAGGCAGCAGCAGCTTTGGTGTCAGCTCCTGCTGCTTCTCAGGTGATGTTATACAAATTGTTTCTTTTCTTGAAGTGGTCTAACCAACCTCTGCTGGCTGTGAAGCTTTCAGGGTTTGGCTTTGGATACGGCCATAGATGCTTCTGGCCTTCTCCACGGTGATAGCCTGGCCTCGCTTTATTTCATCATCAATCCAGATGGAATGCCTCTTCTCTGTTTCCTCCAGGTCGTAGCATCTTGACAGAAGATGTGGTGCTGGTGGTTGCCGAAGACTTGATCTTCTCCTTATTTTTAAGGATGGTGCAGATTGTGGAGGTTGGCAATCCACTCCAATGTCCACTTGGCGTTCTCCTTTTTCCAAGCGGTCCAGCACCTGCATCTTCACTTCCAGATAAATGAGCCTCAATTTGGCCTGATCTTCTTTGTGTTCACTCGTAATTTTTTTGTACTGTTTAACAAACAATAATTAATGTAGATTTTATTAGACAACTAACAACCACATGATGAGAAACAAGGGAACATTAAAATATTCTGTACCTTCTCTCTGGTTGGAATTTGTGTTCTTTTATGGCTGTTTCTTTGTCCAGGCTTTCCCTTTTCTTCTCCTCTTTGCTCTTTTCTGCTGCTCTATAACCTCTTAGCTTTTGACTGGAACTGTTGATCTTGGTTTAAAACATATTTCTCCACTGTAATATCACAAAAATAGGGCTTATGTTTTTTAATCAGGCATTGAGCTTCAATAATATTCATATTATATAATTAATAAAAGCTGTATCCAGTTTCAAAGGTATATTGAAACATCCACTTGTACGTTTCCAGTTGACTCCACCTCTTAGAGGCCATCAATCTGTGGAAGAAACATCTGTGTCCTTGCCAAGGTAAACTAATTGGATTAGTTGGATAGAAAATGTGATTCTTTGGGTATAATTTTGTAGGCAAATAAATATTCATTTCTGAAAATCCTTTTATAAGTGTCTACAGCATAAAAAGTGATAAAAAATCAAACATAGGTCTGAGCCTGGCAAGCCTGTCTACTAAATTGCTTCTATAAAGGATTAAGTTGAGGTTGATATTTCACATAATTGGATCATTTAAAATTTGACTCCTATCTCTTCCCCTGACCATGCTCAGAAGAAGGCAGCCTGCAACAATAATTGCAAATGTAAACCCCACTCTCACACACTCAACCTTTAACAAATGTCATGGAATGCACTGATAAATTAACTCATAACTGACTTGTTGATTTCAGCATTCACACTAGGTGATTTCAGCATTCCATGCTCTGCACAAATAGATCTGTTAAGGGCTAACATTTTGTTTTCTTTTGCTCACTATGCAGAGCTGTAGCTGTGGGTCTGGCTGTGGGCAGTCAGTGACACAGGTTAATACAGATTTAATTAATTTGTTTTCTAAGTGAAAAATGCATGTTTTTCAAAATATCAAAAAAAGTATTTCAACATGCTTTTAGGATATGTTTACTGTGATGTGGTACAAAATTGTACTGAATTAAGTGGTCCTTTAAAGTTAACAAGATTAAAATACTAATTTATTTGTTTAAAAATATAAATCAAAAAGCTGCAGTCATTTGATGACTGTATCCCTTCAATTTAACTGTTAGACAATTCATAATCCCATTGCTTTTGTTTTTCCGAATGTTCAGCAAACCATTTACAAATTCCTTGTCAATTAAAAAAATGTTCATCTGAGTTATTAGGCACCAGAGACAGCACAGAGGATTAATAATGCATAGAAAGTCACTGTGCAATTAATAGAGATCTGGCCATGTCTGTGCATATTTTCCCATGAAGTATTTAGGCTGTATTTAGCTGCTGTTCACATGCAGTGAGTCACAAGACAGGAATGGATTTATCTGCATTTCTCATTTGCACACAGGACTGTTTTGACTAATCAAAGATGTGTTTATGCAGCTTTAGTGCAGAGGACCCCGGTCATTATACCACCCAAGGGACAGAACAGCTGTGGAACTCATATAAGGAGTGGGCGGGTGAGATTACAGTGCTAATACTTGAGGAATATTACATTGGGGCAAAGGAATATACTGCAGGCAGATGATTGGTCCGGTTACACCCCCAAATCTGGGATAATGTAATAAAGTTTAGAAAAAATATGTTCAGAAGTTTAAATGGATATGGAAGGTTTTTGAACTTTACTAGGTATGTTATATACCTGTGTATGTATTTACTTGTATGTACTTTATTTTATTAAGAAGTGCTTATAAGCTCTGTTTTACTGCCTCAAAACAAATAAACAGTCGCTGTATGGGCCTGCCCACTGCAGCATATGCAGACACAGAGGAATGGATGTGCAGTATAGTGTCCTAGCATATCAGGGGCCATGTCTTAGAACCATGATGCAGCATGCTTTCTGATGGGCTAGGACACCAGCCTGCACATCTAGCTCTACAGAGGCTGTGTTTTCATACAATGAGGTGTGCAGACCCACATAGGGATGGTTTATTTGATTTTAGGCAGTAAAAACAGAGCTTTTAATTGCATCTTAATAAAATATAGTATATTAAAGTAAATACATAAATAGATATATTACAGTCCCTTGCAAAAGTATTCACCCCCCTTGGCATTTTTTCGTGATTTGTTGCCTCACAACCTGGAATTAACATGGATTGTTTGAGGATTTAAATCATCTAATTTACAGAACATGTCCACAACTTTCAAGGTGTTTTTTTTTTTTTTTTATTGTGAAGCAAACAACAAATAGGACAAAATAACAAAAAAAGTCAATGTGCATAACTATTCACCCCCCTAAAGTCAATACTTTGTAGAGCCACCTTTTGCGGCTATCACAGCTCCAAGTCGCAAAACTGCTTCAGCTCCTTCAAGTTGGATGGTTTGCGCTTGTGAACAGCAATCTTTAAGTCTGACCACAGATTTTCTATTGGATTGGGCTTGGACTAGGCCATTCCAACACATTTACATGTTTCCTCCTTGACCACTCAAGTGTTGCTTTAGCAGTGTGTTTGGGGACATTGTCCTGCTGGAAGGTGAACCTCTGTCCTAGCCTCAAATCACGCACAGAGTGGTACAGGTTGTGGTCAAGAATGTCCCTGTATTTGGCACCAGCCATCTTTCCCTCAACTCTGACCAGTTTCCCAGTCCCGGATGCTGAAAAACATCCCCACAGCATGATGCTGCCACCACCATGTTTCACGTGTTCACTTTGGGGGATGTGATGTGTTGGGTTGGCACCAGACATAGCTTTTCTTTGATGGCCAAAAAGTAAAGTTTTAGTCTCATCAGACCAGAGCACCTTCCTCCATACATTTTGGGAGTGTCCCACATGCATTCACAAACTCAAAATGTGACATTTAGTTTTTTGCTGAAAGTAATGGCTTTCTTCTGGCCACTCTGCCATAAAGCCCAACTCTATGGAGCGTACGGCTTATTGTCGTCCTATGTACAGATACTTCAGTCTCTGCTGTGGAACTCTGCAGCTTCTCCAGGGTTACCTTAGGTCTCTGTGCTGCCTCTCTTATTAATGCCCTCCTTGCCCGGTCCGTGAGTTTTGGTGGGCGTCCGTCTCTTGGCAGGTTTGCATGTTCATTCCATTTGGTTATGATAGATTTGATGGTTCTCCTGGGGATCATCAAATATTTGTATATATTTTGATAACCTAACCCTGACTTGTAGTTCTCAAAAACATTGTCCTTTACTTGTTTGGAGAGTTCCTTGGTCTTCATGGCAGTGTTTGGATAGTGGTGCCTCTTGCTTAGGTGTTGCAGCCTCTGGGGCCTTTCAGAAAAGGTGTGTATATGTAATGACAGATCATGTGACACTTAGATTGCACACAGGTGGACATCATTTCACTAATTTTGTGACTTCTGAAGGTAATTGGTTGCACCAGAGCTTTTTATGAGCTTCATAACAAAGGGGGTGAATACCTACGCACATGCCAGTTTTCTGTTTCCTATTTCTAAAAAAATAGTTGTATGTATCTATTTCTCTCATTTCACTTCACCAACTTAGACTTTTGTGTTCTGATCCATCACATGAAATTCAGATTAACAAAACATTAAATTTAAGGCTGTAATGTAACAAAATAAGTAAAAAGTCAAGGCGGTGAATACTTTTGCAAGGCACTGCACATACCTAGTAAAGTCCAGAAACTTTCCATATCCCTTTTATCTCCTCTCTAGTTATTCAAATATCATAAATAAATACATTTGACAGACATGATCCTTTAATTATTGCCCTCTATCTGCACTACTTCTTTTTCTTTATCTTTTGTTATTCTCCCTGTTCTTTCTCTATTGCCTCAGCTATACATTCTCACTTTACTGGCTACCCATTCACATTTATTCCCTAGGCCTGTCCCGTTGGGTTCATGCATATATTAGCATTCTCTAAAACCAAAATCAAATCTTGATTTAAAAAAAAAGTTGAGAAGATAAATACCCCAGTAGCTCTGGATATTTCATTATTTGCAATGCTACATGTTATTTAGTCATTCAGTCATGTTCAACTCTCCATGGCACGCCAGCCACATCTGTCAGCCACTGCCCCTCTGTATAGTCTGTATCTTTCAATTATCTCATCAGTTTATCAAAATTTTATCTCACAGCAGAAAAATGTAATGATATTTTAGCTGTGTCATCGGTGATACATCAATTTTAGTATTTTCATCAAGCCCAGACCGGTTCCCAGTAATTAATTTCTTACCATGTGGTGATGTACAGCAACTGTAACTGAACCAGACCAGGCCATTATAATCAATATCTCTTATCTTACTGGGAAACACTATAAAACACTGCCCTGGGGGTTTAATGTCCAACCCACTTACCAGTCAAACATATGGAAAAGGAAATTATACTTTGTTACAACTGATCATGTTCTTTCAAGACTCACAAGTTCCAAATGTTCCATCACGTATGATCTAAAGCCAGGTAGTCAAGCTTTCAGATGTCTTAAAACGCTAATTTCCTGAGTGCCGAAAATACATTTTAATATTTAGACCATGTAATTAAACTACTAGATATAAAGTAATGTAAATTAATGCCTAAAAATCTTAATTAAATTGAGATTGAATTTGATATATTACCACTTAGTGTGGTTATTGCAACTGATTTTCCCTTCTGAGATGTCTCATATACATTGCGTGTTTGGATATTTTAAACAGATGGTTGAGATGCTCCCTGAACCCACCAACAACATGGGATTACCAAGACTGTATCACCATTTAATCAATTACTGCATCCCATTTGTTTAATCTCCACATCACCAAACTGACCTTATCACATACTCCTGTGCTACCTCATCAAATCCCTGAAATACATTACCTTTCTCCACCATGTCTCCAATTTCTTCTCATGCCCACAATCTCATACCATGTCTTTCATAGATCACTTCTCTCCTAATACATAATCTCATCTCATTTCTGCACTGCTTAGTAGAGATGTCGCGAATAGTTCGCCGGCGGACTTTTTTCGGCGAACATAGCATGTTCGCGTTCGCGGCGAACTGCGAACATATGCGAGATTCAACCCGCCCCCAATACTTTATCATTGAGCAAACTTTGACCCTGCATGTCACAGTCAGCAGACACATTCCAGCCAATCAGCAGCATACACTCCCTTCTACACCCTTCTACCTCATGGACAGCAGCCATTTTGGAATCATAAGTACCTTGCAGTCTTACTGAGAGGAGGGACAGTGTAGGTGATACTAATTCAATAGGGAAAACCATAGCTAGGCAAGTTTATTCAGTGTCCAGTGCAGTGCTGAAGGACTCTTGTGCATTATTATTATTACTAGCGTATTGCAATGAGATGTGTATGTTTGGAAAGTTGTATAGTTATTAATATACATATGGAGCAGTTTGCTCCATAAAAAAGTGGTCCGTATTAACGGCTCGCCTCGCTATGCGAGGGTCGTCTGCAATGAGCGCCTGTGTGTACTGTCAGTGTGCTTGGTGCTGTGAGTCTGTGTGTACTGTCAGTGTGCTTGATGCTGTAGGTCTGTGTGCACTGCCAGTGTACTTGGTGCTATGGGTCTGTGTGTACTGTCAGTGTACTTGGTGCTGTAGTTCTGTGTGCACTGCCAGTGTACTTGGTGCTATGGGTCTGTGTGTACTGTCAGTGTGCTTGGTGCTGTAGGTCTGTGTGCAAACAAGGTTCACAGCTCTTCAACACAATGCTTCCAAATGGGTAAAGTCTATTCATTTATTAATGTATTACATGTTTACTATTACACACAAAACAACATTAGCTCAGTTACAATAACATTGCCGTCATTTTTTGACGGGCAAGTCGCTAGTGTCATAATAAACACCACATGAACATGGCGACCACTCTCTTGTGGGATTCAGGTACGTCCACGGATTCATCCTCCATATATCTGAATAAGCCAGGAATGATATATAGAGGCCTACGGCGCTCATTGCCAAAGTGGTCCGTATTAACGTCTCGCCTCGCTACGCGAGGCTCGCCTGCAATGAGCGCCTGCGGCGCTCATTGCCAAAGTGGTCCGTATTACACATTATATAGTAATAATAATAAGAATAATAATAAAGCAGAAGACCTCCCCTGTGTCTCCCCCCCACTCCCTCCCATGTGTCTCTCTCCCCTGTGCTCCCCCCCACTCCCTCCCATGTGTCTATCTCCCCCTCTCCCCTGTGTCTCTCCCACCCTTGCCTGTGTCTCTACCCCCTCTCCCTTCCCCAGTGTTTCTTTCCTCCCTCTACTGTGTCTTTTCCCCCTTCCCTCTTCCCTGTGTCACTCCCCCCTCCCCTGTGTCTCTACCCCCCTCTCCCTTCCCGGGTTTCTTTCCCCCCTCCCCTGTGTCTTTCCCCCCTTCCCTCTCCCCTGTGTCTCTCCCCCCTCATCTGTGTCTCTTCCCCCTTCTCCCCTGTGTCTCTACCCCCTCTCCCCTGTGTCTCTACCCCCTCTCCCTTCCCCTGTGTTTCTTCCCCCCTCCTCTGTGTATTTACCCCCTTTTCTCTCCCTGGTGTCTCCTCACCACTCCCTCCCATTAGTCTCTTCCCCCCTCTCCCGTGTGTCTCTACCCCCCACTCTTTCCTGTGTCTCTCCCCCCTCCCATGTGTCTCTTCCCCTCACCTCTCCCTTACCCTGTTTCTCTTCCCCCCTCTGCCCTGTGTCTTCCTCCCCCTCTCCACTGTGTCTTCCTCCCCCTCTCCCCTCTCCTGTGTCTTCCTCTCCCTCTCCCCTGTGTTTCCTCCCCTCTCTCCTCCCCTGTTAGCTTCTATACGCATACATACATACGATAACAAATCTGGGGGGGGGGGGGGGTTACCCCTTACCCCCCCCCCCCCCAGTTCCAACACCCATGTGTACTGTATAATATTGTATTGCATTATGTTATATTATATCACTAGCGACTTGCCTGGCACAAATGATGGGGCAATAAAGTTTGAAGCCATGGCAATGCTGTTTGCCACACAATGTGATGCTTTTTTAACTCTGAGGACCTTCGGCGCTCATGTTGAGTCTCTTCCCTCATGTCCTTCATGTTTTGTGCTTTGCAACGATCAATCTTCGGCGCTCATCGCAAAGACAGATATATAAGTACAGTGTTAAATATATAATTTTTTTTGTGCAGTGTAAATTAAAAAATGTATTCAGGTCTCAGAGCATAATAAAGTGATTTAGATTTGTAACTGCTTTGAGAGTGCTATCGCTGGCAGCCAATGAGCAGTAATCCAGATATATAACTGCAGAGTAAAAAGTAAAACATTTTAGTGTAGTGTAAAGTCTACATTTTTATTTTCCATTACTAATTAATACTTATTAAATGAATGCACGATAATAACTATTGTGAATGAACAAATGTATTAGGAAGTGCGAAGCGTTAATGTATGTAAAGTAACCGCAGTGTAAAATATGCTATTAAGCGTATTTTTTTTATATATATTTTTTTTAATAATAATGAATTAATTACTAAAATACTTTACCTATTTGTAATTAATATATCCAGTGATCAATAACCTGAAGAGCTAACAATCAGTTTTGATTTTCCTGCAGCTTACAGTGTACATTTGGACTGTTGGTGATCCGAGGTGTAAGTGTCAGCAATGTGCGCAGTGCACGAGGGGAAACCGCTTGTATAGTCGTGTAACGCGCCATTTTAGATTTGTAATGTTATTAGTTGCAAGTTAGGGTTGTAAAATGGCGGCGATTGTGTATGTGTTATGCGGCTCGCCAGCAGTTTCCATTATTTATAATAGTGTATTTGGTACCTCGTCTGTTCCTAGGTAAAAGTCGTACATGGCTGGCGATGTTTTGCGCGGTTTGGGGTCGTGTAGCCTCGTTTTCATTTTTTCCGGACGCCATTTTTTTTGTCGCTTAGCCGATTTACAAGTGCCAACTGGGGAAGACGTTACAGATATCACATATATAGTTGTGAGCAGGCGGGTTGTTGCTAACGCTGCGGGCTTGCGAAGCGAGGGCCAGAGTTGCTGGCAAGGAGCGCCGAAGGCTCCAACGTCGGCTGCAATGAGCCGCAGGCGGGACTTACACCATCAAATTTACGGACTTACCATCCAAAAATACGGGACTTAGAAAAAAAAACATTACGAGCTCACAAAAATACGACCTTAACGCCCGAACCACACGCACTTAAAAACATTAAAAACACAATAAATACACACAACAAACACATAAAAAGCTTACCCACAGCAAGGCGGGCACAGAGGACCTCTGCAAGTGAAGTTACACCTACATTTAAGTCCAAATTCATGAGTTTAGACACCCGAAAATCACCTAAGTGAGAGAAAAAATGGCCCTTGAAAAAAAGAAAACGAGGCTACAGGACCCTAAACACGCAAAACACATACGGATTTTCCTAAATAGCCGTACGAGGTAAAGATACACTATTAACAAGGACGCTAAATCATCCACACCCGCGTACCACATTCCCCGCCATTTTACAACACTAACTTACACAATGCGGAAGTACCCAGCTACCCTAACGGCTTCCCCTCGCGCACGCAGCTTATTTACACTACACACTGCACACATTGCTGACACTTACACAGCAGCTCCACAACACTGAAAACCTACATTGTATGCTGCAGGAACATGAAAACAGATTGTCAGCTCTTCAGCACAATGCTTCCTGCATATATTACTTACAAATAGGTAAAGTATATTCATTTAGTAATTATTTCATAAGCATACAAAAATACATATACACAAAAAAAACATTATCACATTAAACATAAAAGCCATTCACTGCGCGCCTCACAACGAGCGCCAACGCTGCTCATAGCATACAAAGCCTTGCAATAAGCGCAAAAAATACATCACCGCCGACCAAAGAATAACAGCAAAAGCGCCTATCAGAAAAAAAATACAACCAACAGCCTCGCAATGAGCGCCGAAGGATCTCCGACCGCCAACAAAATGAATGTCTCGTCCAAACCATTACCTGCCTTACAATCTTATTGCCGCCATTTTTTGATGGGCAAGTCGCTAGTAAATATATAAAGATCAAGATAATAAAAGTATCAGGAAATGTAACACAAAGATGCACGCGCGTCTGAATAATACGACAAATACGGATTTTTGTCATAAGTGATATGATCGCAGTATTGGGTCATAAACCCTAAACACTGGAATCTGTTACATACAATTTACTGATGATGTCATTAATGGGCTTCAAGGGGGGGGATCTCTTTTCATACTTTTTGAGCGGTGCAAATCCAACATACGCAGAGCGGAAACGCCACATCTGTGGGACACACACAAAGGGGTTCACTTTGGGAGAAAAAAACAAACAAATATGAAATATTTAATAATCATATTTTGATGTTACCAACAGATAAGGAAACGAAACTGAGGTTATTATATCTAATAGTAGCAAGCCTGGGAGTACTGGGAGTAATAATACTGCAGCAGGAGGTCAGGACTAATGTCACCTATAGACGCCCAGACAGATAAAGGTCAGTACTAATGTCCCTCTATAGACCCCCAGTCAGATAAAGGTCAGTACTAATGTCACCTATAGACCCCCAGTCATATTAAGGTCAGTACTAATGTCCCTCTATAGACACCCAGTCAGCTAAAGGTCAGTACTAATGTCCCTCTATAGACACCCAGTCAGATAAAGGTCAGTACTAATATCACCTATAGACACCCAGTCAGATAAAGGTCATTACTAATGTCCCTCTATAGACACCCAGTCAGATAAAGGTCAGTACTAATGTCCCTCTATAGACACCCAGTCAGATAAAGGTCATTACTAATGTCCCTCTATAGACACCCAGTCAGATAAAGGTAAGTACGAATGTCCCTCTATAGACCCCCAGTCAGATAAAGGTCATTACTAATGTCCCTCTATAGACACCCAGTCAGATAAAGGTCAGTACTAATGTCACCTATAGACCCCCAGTCTGATAAAGGTCAGTACTAATGTCCCTCTATAGACCCCCAGTCATATAAAGGTCATTACTAATGTCCCTCTATAGACACCCAGTCAGATAAAGGTCAGTACTAATGTCACCTATAGACCCCCAGTCATATAAAGGTCAGTACTAATGTCACTCTATAGACCCCCAGTCAGATAAAGGCCAGTACTAATGTCACCTATAGACCCCCAGTCATGTAAGGTGTAACCCTTACACTACCTGATCGATACAACTTCATACCTGATGTTTTAAAGCACGTTATTCCAAACAATTTAGGAATGTTAGGTAATTTATGCCCTTTATGGCTTAAAACCAGACTCTGTATCAACTATGTAATTTTCCGTGGGAGTTTTGCCATGGATGCTCCTCCGGCATGCCACAGTCCAGTTGTTAGACCCCTTGAAACAACTTTCCCATCACTATTGTGGCCAGAAAGAGTCCCTGTGGGTTTTAAAATTCGCCTGCCATTGAAGTCTATGGCGGTTCGCCGATGTTCGCCGGTTCGCGAACATTTGCGCAGGTTCGCGTTCGCGAACCGAAAATTTTAGGTTCGCGACATCACTACTGCTTAGGTAAAAAGCAGCCTATGTGTATGCAGCACATCTCATAAGACATTTTTTTATTAATATCTAAAAATCCCTCTAATGATTATGTTGACACCTCCAGGGGTGTCTACACAGACATCTGCACCCCCCCCCCCAATCAGCATGCAGCATCAGGGGAGCAATATTAACCCACTATTTACTGTATGTCGCTTGCTCAGCCAATCTCCTTGCAGCTTCCTGTCTGTATGTGAGCAGCAATACATAGCACATGTATCAGTGATACGTTACATATCCCAAGCTACTTTACAGCACAAACAGGAACCCCAAAGTTTAAATCAAATGTTTCAGCTCAACTTATTGGCCAAAACAAATAATTATAAATTTGATGCCAATTTAGCCTGGGTTTGGAGGGTGTTAACTCTAATTTGCAACTGTCAGAAATTACGGGTTTAAATGTTTATTTGGGGATTTTCTAAAAAACACGTATTCAATCTTTTTTATTAAAGATAAAGTTGAAGCCAAACAATAAAGGGTAATAGGTCATCAAATACACACACAGTTTTTAGTGGCATCACCCTGCCCTCATAGATGGTAGCATATTTATAAAGCATACCAATAAACAGCAAAGTACTGCTAAACTACCTAAATATAAAGGCTTGTAAATCTGCGAGAGCATTTCTTGTCTTTTCTTTTTTGATTTTTTAGTCATATATTCTGTTGCATATTTCAAAAGTTGATTCATATAATGCAAATAACATAACAATAGGGAGAATATAAAAGGAGAAACAACACAACTGGGAACTGGGGAAGAAAAAAAGGAAAAGGGAAATTTGTCTGGCACACTTACCCTCTGAGACCTTTTGGATGTTGCAGATGTTTATGGCACTCCGGGTCCCCCCGGCCTCCACTTACCACCTGCTGCAGCCTCGCATGCTTCATGGACAGATAGTTATAGAGAAATGCTGTGAGCAGAAGCAAGCCATGGGGTCCACATTTTAAGAAATAGGGGGTACGTGTTTTGAAGATTATGGATCAATTTTTCATTTACCAGCATATAGTTAATTTTATTAATAACCTTGTTGAAAGTTAATGCGGGGGTTTTACAGTGTTTTGCTATGTTTAGTTTCACTGCTAAGGTAAATAATTGCCAAAGTTTATGTTGGTGTTTAGGCAGGTCCTTTACATGCATGCCCAAGAGGCATATCTCTATTGTAGGCTGTAGTGAAACATTAATTATTTGTAAGAATAATCTAATTGTTTTGTTCCATAGTCCTTGTACGAGAGGGCATGTCCACCAGATATTGTGAAAATCCCCCAGAGTGGCATCCTCTAAAGCAATTCTTGCTTAGGTGTGGATTTATTGTATTCATTAGAGATGGTGTATAGTAAATTCTGTGTAGAACCTTGACTGAGACCTCCAGTAAGCTGTATGTAAAGAATCCTCTTGATAGGTTTGAACATACTTCCTTCCACATGTTAAAATCTAATTCTCTACCTAAGTCGCATTCCCATTTTAGCATGCAGGTAGGTTTTTTGGCTATTTTGCGGATCTTTAAAAAGGGAATATAAGGAGCCAAGAAATCCCTTCATAGAAGCGAAATTCATCCAACCGGTCATTAACCATGTATGTTTTGGCGGCCCAGTGTTTTGAGTCAGGGTGAGGAGCCAATGTTTGAATTTCCTGTAGTTCCAAATTTCATTATCTGGAATCTGTTATTGAGTTATAAGTTGTTCATGGGAGATTAACTTATTGTTGGAGACCCAGGCACCTACTCTACCCTGTGTGCTAGTAAGCCACCACCATTTGGTCGGCTTCAAAGCTGGGGAATGACCTTAAGGATGTTAATGGTGAAAGTGGTGGGGCTAAGTGTTTTGTAGGTTTGGCCTAGGCCCAGATAGACAGAGTATAGTTAATCATAGGATTAGAGTGTCATTGTTGAATGCAAGAAGAGTGTGGGTCCCAGATCAGAGTGTCCCATGTATGAGGTTTCAGTTGCCAATTCTCAACAAAGATCCAAAGTGATTGATACTTGCTCGAGTGAGCAATTGAAAGGAACACTAAATGGGCAGATCTCAAGTATAGCCAGAGATTCGGGCAGGAGAGCCCCCCTGAGTTTTATGTTGAAACATTATCCTCCTCGCTATCCAAGGAGGTTTAATTCAGCAAATACATTTTATAGATTTTACTTTGCAATCTGCCAAGTTCTTTTGTATCCACACATAATAATTTTGGTAAAATGTTAATTTTTACCGGGGTTATACGCCCCATCCAGGAGATGTGGAATTTTGACCATTCTGCATGTCTTTGGTTATCTTTTTAAATAGGGAAGGGAAGTTGTCCAAAAAGAAATCAGACAGTTTCCCTGTGATTCTAACTACTAAGTATTTGATAGCATGTTTCTGCCAAAAAAAATGTATATGTATTTTTTAGGAGCTCTAGGTCCCTTTGCAGTATACCAACTCCTAGCACCTCTGTTTTTTTCATATTAACTTGTAGGCCTGATAGTAACCCAAAGTCAGTAAGGGAAGATAATAAAGCCGATATGGAGGTTATGGGGTCAGTTAATGTACAGAGGAGGTCATGCGCAAATAATGAGCATAAATAATGAGCATTTGAGATGGTGCAGACCCACCTGAAATTCTAGTATTACATCTGAAAATTGTCTGCCCCGGGGAGCTTTAGGTTGGCCTGAGGACGATGGTAATAGAATCTAATTAGATTAAATGAACCGCCCCTTGAAACCAAATTTATCTAGTGCTGCATATAGGTAAGGCCACTCAAGAGTATCAAAGACCTTCTCCATATCCAACGCCCGGACATATAGCAGAGTTTTACCTTTATGTGCTAGGTGCAGGGCATTTAGAGTCCTTCTGATATCGTCCCTTGTTTGTCTATTAAGGACAAAGCCGGTTTGATCTTTGTGTATCAGATCCAGTAAGAAAGCAGAGATTCTCTCCGCCATGATTTTGGCCAGTTCTGTGGTCCTAGCCTCCTCTTCCTCAGGAATCAGGTTAAGTAATTAAGGGTGGACCAGCAGTCCTCCAGTGAGTGGGCTATGTAAGATTTGATTCTGTGTTGGAATATGATGGCAAATGGGAAGCCCCACCGGTACGGTATCTTGTGATTGATCAAGACCCCCAGGGCAGGTTTCATCTCCCTGCATTTGGCATGGGTGATAGGTAAAAGATTTGCAAAGATGAGAAGTTTTGAATCATCTGGGCTTTTGATTTCCTGTGACTTCCTGGCAGCAGTCAATACTAAGTCCCTGTCTTGCTGTCTGAGGAACCTCATAATAACATCTTTAGGGATCTCAGGGTTCCTTGTAGCGCCCAGCGCCCTCTTGGCCTTTTCAGTTTGCAGCACCGGGAATGTCTGGTAGTAGCTTGACAGGTACTGTTGGAGATTTTGTACGTCCTTCGGAACTCCCTTATCTT